>JAWNOM010000484.1:11382500-11660000 GCA_035045965.1 Drosophila aldrichi | reverse complement strand
GCAAAACATTTCCAGCTCTTCTCAACTCGACTTTGCACGTGCATAAAATGCGCGTAAATACAAATTATCAGAGACAAAGCCAATGCGAAAAACCCAAATACTCAATATCCACTCGTAGAACAAATTGCCAAAAATATTCTTTATCCATCCCCCTTCTCACCCCGAGCTGGCTAAGCGCTAAAGCGGCTTAGATAATTGACCAAATGGCCATTGCGGCTGTCATATCAACGCGCGACTCGATTCAACTCAACTCGACTCGACTCGAATCACAATGAATCATAATGAAATATGCAATACGAACTAGTCATCAATAGGTCAATAGAATGATATATGAAAACAGAAAATATTTTAGCTCTAATATTCTAGCTTAAATTCAATTAAAGCAAACTGCGAATTGAGCAGAAAATCAAGTGAAATACTAAGGCCTAACCAGGAGCGGTTCAAACCTCAATGGAACCCTTAGGCAACCACGCCCTCTTTTTCACGTTTGCTTGCTTCTATGCCCGACTTTAAGAGACTCTTCGATATCGAGAGCCCCAGGCAACACTCTAAGGTCCAGGGCCTAACACAAAAGACAATTGAAACAAGTAATAGCTTTGCAGTCAGGTCCTACCGACTGTAGAATACTCATTCACGGTTTAAGCGTTGCCAGATACATTTTACTATATGCCACACCTCCTGAGAGACAGACGGACATACAGCAAGACGAGCACTACATAGAACCACTATGCTCTCAAGGTCTCTGACCCTCAAGATCTCTGCCCCTCTCTCTGCCTTTTCCTATTTTACTATAACTCACCGATACCTTTGTTATCGAGCTCGATTATCAATAAATTGATTTTGTTTTTCAGCTTTATTTCAATACTATTAAACCTGGAGACTTCATTCTGAAAGTTGCTTTATACTTCTGAGCATAAAAGAAGTGCAGAATGATTCGAATATCAGCTTGGTGGGTTCAGGGTATCTCCTAGTCGAGCAGTCGCAAGTAGAGACTTCTTACTTGTTTTTAGTTATTATTAATTTATTTTATCTTTTATTTTATTTAGTTTTTATTTTAGTTCATTGATAATTGAATTTAGTTATTTCGATAATTTTTCTGCACTTTAATAAATATTTAATTATTTTCTTATTTCTGTATCGGTTCAATTTTTCATCGTACCCAACGTAGTCCCCCCCAATTTACCTATTATGCCTGGAAATAGTCTCAGTGCTCAGTTAATAAATCCAATTGAATGTGCCAATGCGACTCTTCTTCGATACATTTGACAGCATCGCGTGTCAAGCGGGCTTAAGACTCAGACTCAGCTGAATTTACTCGTGGCTTCAACTTTTCAGCCATACGGCGTAGTGGCCCACGGCCCACGCCGCTGAAAGGCGAAATTCACGTTGCGTCGTATTAACAACTGTGCCGGAATTTTACGTTAAAATGATTTAATTATTTCCACACTTTTCTACGCGTTCCCTGGCTCAGATGGCAAATTTTCTGTCAACCAAAATATTTACACACGTTATCGATAACACAAAGAGCTGCACATGTATGTGTATAAGTGTGTGTGTGTGTGTGTGTGCTTATAGTTCTGGTTAAAGACCTTTTAGCTGCTAGCTTACCCTACACTCTCTCTCTTTCTCTAGCTCTATCTGTATCTCTATCTCTTTCTCTGTCTCTTTCTCAGCCAGGCCAGGGAATTTATGAATTTCATGTCATGTTCTAGTTGCGATAATCAGTCTTAGCTGCAATTCACCTCGCACTAGCTGGTACTAGCGAGAGCATTTAAGTGCTAATCTGTGTATTATTTAAGCTGCTCAGACTAAAGTGTGCTCTGCACTGCATTGCCTTCAATTATTGTTGCTTAACGACGCTGCAATCAACACCAACACACGCGCACATACACATACACTTTCTGTCTCCCTCTCTCGCCCTCTCGCCCTCTCTCCCTCCCACTCTCGCCCTCTTTGAGCAACACTTTGCATAAGGAACCTTTTCCGCTTCGCTCTCGCTTGGGCGGCATGAAATCAAATCTCATGCAAATTATTCGCCTTTTTACGCACACACACAATGATAGTGTTGTCGGTAGAGGCAGAGGTAGAGGCAGAGGTAGAGGCAGAGGCGGAGAAAGGGGCTGACATGATGTAGAAGGGGTGTGGCAGCAGTGCCAACGAAATGCAGCTGGGCGAGCTGAAATGATTATGGAATATGATAAAAAAAAGTAAAAAATTTAAATAAAAATAAAAAATATTTTAAAAATAAAAAAATTAATTATTAATTATTTTTAATAAATTAAAAAATATTGCATGTTTTATTTTAAAACGATGTAAATATTTAGATATTTATTAATGAAATTGTGGACAACGCATATACCCCATTTGCCGTCAGTGATTTACAGGGCATAAAGACAACAGCTGCTAAAAGGAAACGCAGCGTTGATGAAGCGTCTTTGCCGTGGCATCATGAAGCTGCCTGGAACAAGGCAACCAGAACCGGGCTAACACACACACACACACACACACACACACGCACACACAGAGTACGGGGAAATATGCCTCAGCAGCGCGTCATGGGCAACGGCTGACTCCTGTTACCCTGTTGTCGCTTCCTTTGGCTTTGCTTCTGTCTCTGCCTCTGCCTCTGCCTCTGCCGCTGTCTCTGCCTCTGCCTCTGCCTCTTTCGGAACGTTTTACATTTCATATCTGATTTTTGTGCGTGGAAATTTAATTTGTATTTCATCATACGAGTACTTGTCTGCCCTGCCAGGTGCCGTGTGCCGTTATCCAGCTCCCTTTCATCCCACCGAAGGCAAAATAATAATAAAAAATAAAAATATATATATAAAAAAAAAAAATAAAGTACACATGCCAACAAAAATCTGAAAGAGAAAAATACAACAACAACAACAATAACAACAACAACACGAAATAAATAAAGAACAAAAGTTAAAAGCAAAATTCCTTGGCAAACGAGCAATTGAACGGCTTGTGGGCGAAATGGGCGTGGCATACGCTTACTGCCAGTAGCACAATAAGCAAATCGAGGGTAAATCGATTGTTAGCGTTTCCCAGAACTCCAAACATTCTGCAGCCCTCGCAACATCTAAGGGAGACAAAGAATGTTGTAAAATATTACACAAAATGTGCCCAAAGCCGACTCGATGGGCCCTTAAAGCCGCGAACATCTTTTTGGGGCCTCGAACGGGAAACTCATTCATGTTCGAGCCCAGCTAGTTGACCGTAAGGCAAAACAAATGCTGTCCACGCTAACAATAACTGTATTTCGATATCTCTGCGTTGATATACCCTGTAACTGAACACAGAGTGCGCTTTTATATACCCTGTAACGGTATGCAGTACTTATATTTGTGTCATACTGTCATACTGTCATACTGTTATACTGATATATAGTGTTATATAGTGTTATACTGTCATACTGTCATACTGTCATACTGTTATACTGATATATATTGTTATATAGTGTTATACTGTTATACTGTTATACTGTAATACTGTTATATTGTTATACTGTTATACTGTTATACTGTTATACTGTTATACTGTTATACTGTTATACTGTTATACTGTTATACTGTTATACTGTTATACTGTTATACTGTTATACTGTTATACTGTTATACTGTTATACTGTTATACTGTTATACTGTTTTACTGTTATACTGTTATACTATTATACTATTATACTATTATACTGTTATACTGTTATACTGTTATACTATTATACTGTTATACTGTTATACTGTTTTTGGAAAAATGACTTGCAATACATCGCATACATATTTTGGTTTAAAAAAAAAAACTATATGCAACTCATATAGAATTCAGACAGGTGAATAGTAGCATTCAGACAGGTGGGTACCAAGCGCCAATGCGAAATCCCATTGCGGCATCCAGCGTCAGAAACTGTCTGAAGAAAGTTGCACTTATGATCGTTAAATTTGTGTGTTTGTCACCGCATGCTTAAAACAGAGAGAGAGAGAAGGAAAATGGGAAGAGTGAGAAAGCAAAAACTAGGTGGCTGGCATCATTCATAATGAAAGCGCGAAATGTAGTTTATCAAGCTATTAGACCGTCGAGGCATGCCAAGAATGGGATAGACAGCCAGACAGACCGAGTCAAAGTGCAAGATGCACTTAAGCGCATGCACACACACACGTACACACACGCACACACACGCACACACACGTACACACACATCATATGATGTGACAAATGCAAACAACAGCAACAACAAAATGCTGCTGTGTGTAAAGTCATCAACTTGGCTGATGATAGCAAGGACTGCTGCGACTCGGCATTGGTGAGGATATTGCTGCTAGAAGAAGACGTTGCCAGGAGCTAAAGCCACGCCCTCATTCCACTCCTTCTGCGCGCATTGGCAAAGCCAGCCAGCTGCTGTTGGCTGCTTGACGGCAGCCAGCGAAAATAATATAAATAACTTTAAGCACATTTGATTTTTCACAATTTTGCTGCAATTTGTTTTGGACGCTGCTTTATAGTTGCAAATAGGAGACGATGAAGCAAATGGAAATAAATTAAACCAGCTGCGCGCTCTGCAGCGATGCAACAAAGCGAAACTGAAACGGAAACGGAAAATGAAAATGAAACTGAAACCGAGAACTGATAACACAAACTCTTTGCTGGCTCACGCGGCGTATGCGTTATTTGTAATTATCTACAAGTCTCGCTCTGTGTGTGTGTGTGCATGTGGTAGTGTGAGAGAGACGATGCACTGCGGCATTTATTTTTCAAATTTTAATTAAAGATTCCATGCGTTTCCCTATAAATTATGCGCTCAATGTGCACAGAGCTAAGCTCATTTTGGATACTGCAGCTCGTTATATGATTTACGCACATGACTAAAGCCAGCTACATACATATGTACATATGTATATACATACGTGTATGTATATAGTCTCATTTTCAGCATTTGCCGACTGAATGCAATTTTTAAGCGCATTAAATCGAAAATTTCAATTCACTTTGGCATGGTTTGGCCTCAGCTTTAATGAATTATATTTATTGCTCTGTTGTTCTTAATAAGATTTCGATATAACTCTCTGAAAATATATAAATATTAATATTGTATATAGGCGTTTAAGTGCATTTAATTGGATCATAAATATCTCGTACTGCTGCCATGTATTCAAGCAATAGTTTGAACTAGAGCTGGTAAACTATCGATAGTGATCGGTCATCGATAGTTTACCATCTCTGAAACACAATTTTCTAGATGCTGATGATAATAATCAATCAATTCGATTCAAGTTGTTTTGTTGAATATGATATCTGCCCCTTTTAGGCTATACGGCGTATTGTGCCCGTCGCTGTCAAAAGATCTAGGGTTGCCAGATGGATTCGTCGAATATGAACAGCCCTGTAGATGCAATACAACTCTATTCACTGTAATCGTGGCTTAATATTAGATTTATTCAAACTCGAATTCGATCCACTCCAACTACGCCGGATTAAATTCTTCTGCTGCTTAAGTCTTCTGACTTTACTCGGCATTTCTTTTCTTTTGCTCACTCTCTAGCATTAGCGACGGCTGACAAATCAGCATATCCAACTCAATACGTTGCCCCTTCCGGTTCGGGCGCTACGATTGACACTCGTCAATTTCAGCTCTAATAATTTATGCCTATGTGAAAAGAGAAAGGCGAAGGGAGAAAGCAAAATATGGGCAGAGTATGCATTGATATTTTGATGCAAAGCAGTTGATTTAACAACTGTCAGCTGGCAGAGAGACTGGGAGACTGGGAGAGTGGGAGATTGGGAGAGGGGCAGCGGATAGTGTAAGGTTTTTCCATTCGATACGCAGTCGAAAGTGTAATAAAAGAGGAAAGTTGCCATGAAAATGCCAAAGAAAATATGACGCTCATTTGCATGCAGAGAAACAGAGAACAAAACACGATGATAGAAGAGAGAGAGAGAGAGGAGGAGGAGGAGAAAGCAGCAGCTGAACGGAAGTCAGACAGCTTGCATTTAGCATATTTGCTAGAGACGGGCAAAGCCTGCATCCTTTATCCTTGGCACTTCATTGCGGTCGAGCCCGGCAGCGGGCAGCGCAGGCGCGACTGTGTGTGTGTGTGTGTGTGTGTGTGTGTGTGGATATTTGGCTGGGTCCCGACTCAGTGACTCCCTGCTGGGGTCTTGAGGGGAACTGGGGATTTCCGCTTGCTTGAGACAACTCGGCAGCTCGGCCGCTGTGGCATATGTAAATGTGCGCAGGCTGCAGCCGGCTAGAGGGGGCGTGGCGGGGCATGGGGCGCTGCTGCGAGCGTCAGCTGCAACAAGATAAACGCCGCTACCTTGACAGGAGCCCTCTCGTAACCCGTAGCCGTAACTAGTAACAACCATGTTCATAATCTGCATAAAAGTATGCAATGCTCCTGCATGTCGCAGCCATTGTGTCTGTGACTCTATCTCTCTCTATCTGTGTGTGTGTGTGTGTGTGTGCTGTTTACATGTAAGCTACTTAAGTCCAAATCCTTTTTGTTATGTCATGCGGCATCAGTTCGGTGCGGGTTTGGGCTTTAGTTTGGATTTTCGGTTGCCTCAGCTTTCAGTTGTCCTAACAACTAGCCTATGGGTACTTTACATACGCCCCCGCCTCCTGCTGCCGCCTCCTGCCATGCTGCATAAGCTGCCCCGGGTGCGGTCCATGTGTGCGTGCGTGCCTGAACAATAGATATCATAGCGAACAAAGCTAAACAAAATCATTTATCGATTATGGAGGGTACGGAACGCCATACAACAAAAAAAAATGGAACGAACAAAAAAAATGGGTTAAAATCAACTGATTGGCGCTCGTTTGGCCAGAGAACGGACAGAGCGGATCTATTTTCGGATGCGGCCGGCCATTTGTGTATGTGTGCGTGTGTGTGTGTGTGTGCCAAAGGCGCTCCATGTTGGAGTTTGCCTATCTGGGTTAAATAAGGATTCGCTCTTTTTGTGCTGTCCCCCATCACATGTCAATTTGCCAGCTACACTTTGTGCCACGCCCCCACGTCCCTACTCCCTGTTGCTTCTGTATATTGAGTGCAGCTAAAAATGCTTATGAGTAGAGCCCAAGAAAGAGAGAGAGAGAGAGCGAGAGAGAGGGGGGCTAGCTCACATTTCCAATTATGACTTATCAATAGCAAATTGGTCCGCATTTAAGATATGTATACACATACATATATACGTTTCACACACAAATTATGATAAGCTATACGAAATTTGAAAAGGGTTTTTTTTTCTGTTGGAGTGGAACGAGAATTAGTGAATTTCCGTAAAGAAAAATTTACCTTGTTCTTGAATCGTCTTGCTCTTCATTCTCTTTTGAAGTTTAGTTTAAATTTTGATTGAAATAATGAATGAATATTTATAATATAAATATAATATAAATATAAAAAAACTTAACTTATAAAAATCAATTTTATTAATCAACCAATATAAAAATTAATTTATCAACTTAAAGCTCAGCGAGTATTCAAATTTCACATATGAAAATAATCCGGCTTTAAATCACTAAAGAGCAAAGTGCAAACGGCTCAACACACACACACACACACACTCACAGCTCTTCAGCTCAGTTTGAAAAAAAGTGAAAAAAAAACCAAACAGAATTCGTGCCGCTTTAATATGCAAACAAAAAAAGATTGGAGGCGAACGCATCCAGAAAGCATAAATAACCAAATTGTGTAAGACGTTGCGAAGCGTTAACTGAAGCCGCGACAATTGCTGGCAAAAAGTTAATTTCATTTAATGGCTGGCAGGCAGCGAGGCCATAGAACGAACCATTTGTCATTGCTATGGGTTATTTATTAAAAGCGAACGAAGCCGAAGCATTAGTGCAATCCAATTGAAACATTAAGCTCGACCTTTGATCCATAATTACCTGGAATACACACAGAGAGGGGGGGAGGGGGGAGTGTGTGTGTGTGTGTGTGTGCTACTTGAGCCTGAGCCTTCGCTGTTAGCTGGCGCAATGCGAATTAAATATTTGTTTAGAATATATCAACTCATATTTCTTACACGTCATTGTGCATGCGAGATTATCATTGTCATAAATCATACAACAATCTTTCCATAAATATTTACAAAAGGCAAAGCGAGCGTTCGCGCATCGAATGCCAGATACACAGAGTGAGACAGAGAGTGAGAGTGAGAGAGTGAGAGAGGACCATGATATATGGCTGAGCGTAGCTCTGATGGAATGCTGTTTGCCCAGCATATGCTGACGCGTTGCTTTCAAATGCAAAATGCTTCAAAAATTTATCCTTTTCAACTATGCAAGGAAATGCATGAGTCCGTATCTGTAGCATTGTCCGCATCCGCATCCGCATCCGCATTCGCATCCGTTTCTTATGTGTCCAAGCTCAGGTGTGTGCTGTGGACGCTCTCTCTCTCACTCTCTCTCTCACTCTCCTTCTCTCAATTGTAACTGAAACTGCAATTGCAACAACTAGCTGAAAAGCTAACTTACTCATGCGTGTGCATGTGTGTGTGTGTGTGTGTGTGTGTGTGACAAGTTTTACCTCTTGCACCTGCCTGCACCTGAAAATTGTTTTCACTAAGTCGCTCATCATGCGTGCAAGACTTGCTGAAAGACTCACACACACACCCACACACCGCCCTCAATGGGCAGTGGGCGTGGCTGTAGCTGGCAGCTATTTTGTTGCGCTGCTGTCATTCGTAGCTTATAGTTGATGAGGCGTGTTATGTGCATTTTATTTGCTCACCCGCCCACACGCCAACGAGCACAGTCGAAAGCAGCTCATTCATTTAATAAATCTATCTATGTGTGTGCGTGTGTGTGTGTGTGTGTATGTGCTATGCCAGAACGATACTTGCAAAATTGCATTTTGAGGTTTTCATGAGGTTTCGATCGAGTCAGCCAAGACATTGACGTGCCAAAGCCAAAGATAGAGAGACAGATAGAGAGAGAGAGAGAGAGAGAGATACTGTATCTGTATATAGCAAACATTATTCACTCAGTCAGCTCGCTGGCTCGCTGTCGAGTCGCTAATGAGCAGCATCCTCGTCTGCAGAGATGAACCCCATCAATTAATCACGCAGCATACGCAGCAGAGCGTCAAGAAGTCAAATCGAGCCAAAGGAAGCTACAAGTGCTCTATACGATAGGTGTAAAGCTATACGATATCAACTCAAATAGAGAGCAGAGCTTAGCACATTACCGGCTAAAAGGGTATTCGCTCTCTCCCTCTCTCTCTCTCTCTCTCTCTTAGCAGATCGTTTGCTTTAGATAAATATATTCCTGCTTGTATCTTTGCATGCGAATTGTGTAAATGGATATTAAAAGGAATCAAGGCGCTTGCAACACTCTCAGCTGCATGTTCACACATGAGGAGCAAGAGAAAGAGAGAGAGAGAGAGAGAGAGAGAGAAAACGCAAACAAATCTGATTTCTATTCTGGAAGCAGCCACAGCTGGAGCTGTGTCGCATCCATTAGTAAAAAAAAACGTTCTGCCTACGACTGAAATGGCTAAAAGGAAGCGATGCATTGCATGAAAATGAGCTCAAGTGGTAAAGCTACGCTTTCAGGACTGGCAGCACACACGTGCCACACCTGCCACACCTACCGCAGCTGCCACCTGCAGGCTTAGGGCCAACAAGTCCAGGCACCTGGTACAGCTTTTGCCTTCGCCTCCTGCCCGCCTGCTGCCCGACTCCTGCCGAGTCTGCTCAAGTGCTGCTGTCCAGTTGTGATTTTTCACTGACAAAACAGGCGAAAGGCATGCAAAAAAAAAAAAGGGTATACATGTGTGTATATATATAATAAAAAAGGGAGCAAGGACAGCCGGACGGACGGAGGCGACAAGGATAACGGATTGCACTCTCGGCTTCATGGCAATTTGAATTCATGTTTCGTTTTAGCGCTCGCTTTCCGCCGGCGGTTTCTTTCCGTCTTTTCATCTGAGTCCTGATTGAGTTATTAAACTGTATCTGTATCTGTATCTGTATCTGTATCTGTATCTGTATCTGTATCTGTATCTGTATCTGTATCTGTATCTGTATCTGTATCTGTATCTGTATCTGTATCTGTATCTGTATCTGTATCTGTATCTGTATCTGTATCTGTATCTGTATCTGTATCTGTATCTGTATCTGTATCTGTATCTGTATCTGTATCTGTATCTGTATCTGTATCTGTATCTGTATCTGTATCTGTATCTGTATCTGTATCTGTATCTGTATCTGTATCTGTATCTGTATCTGTATCTGTATCTGTATCTGTATCTGTATCTGTATCTGTATCTGTATCTGTATCTGTATCTGTATCTGTATCTGTATCTGTATCTGTATCTGTATCTGTATCTGTATCTGTATCTGTATCTGTATCTGTATCTGTATCTGTATCTGTATCTGTATCTGTATCTGTATCTGTATCTGTATCTGTATCTGTATCTGTATCTGTATCTGTATCTGTATCTGTATCTGTATCTGTATCTGTATCTGTATCTGTATCTGTATCTGTATCTGTATCTGTATCTGTATCTGTATCTGTATCTGTATCTGTATCTGTATCTGTATCTGTATCTGTATCTGTATCTGTATCTGTATCTGTATCTGTATCTGTATCTGTATCTGTATCTGTATCTGTATCTGTATCTGTATCTGTATCTGTATCTGTATCTGTATCTGTATCTGTATCTGTATCTGTATCTGTATCTGTATCTGTATCTGTATCTGTATCTGTATCTGTATCTGTATCTGTATCTGTATCTGTATCTGTATCTGTATCTGTATCTGTATCTGTATCTGTATCTACATAATTCATATGCTTTATATCTATATCTCTCTGTTTACACCTGTAACCGTATCTATTCCTACCTGCAGACGCACCTGATTGTGTGCACGCCTCGTAAACTATATCTGCATTTGTTTTGCGTGCCCCCAGCCACAGCATATCCCATATTTATCTGAATGTGTATTCTTATTGTATCTGTACTGTTATAGCAGCATATGCAGAGTCTCGTCTGGCATCTTGTTGTGCTGGCTGTCTTCAGCCTGCTGTCGGCTGGATGTTTATGCAAATGGGCAAATACACATAGCTTATGCGGGAGGATGGCGGGGCACGGGGCACGGAATGCCGCTAACAAGATCGAACTGCCTGGCTATGAAATGCTCAGCGAGGCCCGTAATTTCGGCTCGTATATGCTGCTCTGGCTGAGAAGTTATGATGGTTTTGCTGGCATGTCTGAATTGGTGGCATCAAATTCGAAATACAAAATCCCCGCGCCGCACTTTCTGCCTGGCCGGCAACTGCTGGCACGTGCTACCTGGTGCGGCGCTCGCAGGAGGCGGCTGAATAGAACTGAATATGCGCGCCCGTCAAACTCAAGCAGGAGCCGAGGATTTGCTTCAATTTTGCATGTGACTGCCAGCTTTCACCTCAAATTGAGTTGATTGTCGACATTCAGAACGTGGCCAGACATTGTTCAAATGCTTTCAATTGTTGCTGTTGCTGTTGCTGTGGCTGTTGCTGTGGCTGTTGCTCTCTGCGGCTTGCGATTGTGATGCTGATTCCAGATGCTGATTCCAGATTCTGATTCTGATTCTGATTCTGATTCTGTTATTTTGTTATTCTGTCACCATGTGCCCTATATATTCGCCTAGTCGCGCATATTTGCATAAGTTAAAGCCTGGCACGCCCCCCACTTCCGTTGCCCCCACAGCTCAGTTCAGGCTGCAGTTCTTGCACACCCCAAAAAAAAAAGAGAAACGCTGCGGCATTTATTTTATTTGCCAAAACGAAAGCCGTAAAAAATGGCTGCCACGAACTGTATCTGTGTGTGTGTGTGTGTGTGTGTGTGTGTGTGTGAGCCATGTTAGCTTTGTTTTGGGTTTAAACACGCTGCCGGCTTATCAGATTAGTCGCTCGACGCGAGACAACTTTGAGGTGTAATGCCAGTTATGTTGGCTAGTGTCGGACCTCGACGTAAGTAGCTTTTGGCCAACAGTTTCGGGCCAAGTTTCATGCGCCCATTCATCATTATTGTTAAAAGTCAAAGTCAGCCTCGTCAGGCTCGGCTTTTGGTTACGTGTTGTGCTTCGTTTCATTTTTCCCCCGACCCGCCGCCCCCTCGATGTGCGCTGTCAGCGGTTGCAAAAACCACAGGGTTCGTGCCGGGGCAGCCGTTACTTAAAATGGTGACAGTGAAGCGCACTTCCGTGTCAACCGCACACACACACGCGCTGCAAGTGCTCGACAGATGTCCCTCATCAATTCGCACCTAAAATACTAAAAAACAACAGGAACCAAAAAAAAACTCAGGGAGAAAAAAAAAAGAAAAGTGTGAATAGACGACAGCAAAAACAATTATGAAGAGCCCAAAACAAATGAGAGAAAATAGACAGCAGCAGCAGCAGTAGAACCAAAAAAAAAAAAAATCAATAGGCGACAAATTGAGGCGACCCGGGCCACGCCCAGCTGCTGGGCGGGGCTGCAAATTCAAGCGAATTAAGTCATTTAAACTCTTGCAGCGTGTGATTTTTCTTTCCGGCATAATATCCAAGGCTCATGCAGCACCAACAACAACAACAATGGCAATAACAATAACAAACAAGACGGAAATGTCTGGGGCCGAGAAAATTTTATTTATGGCGACTTTATGCGCATTCATCATAAAGGAATGTTGCTCCTTAGTGTGTGTGCATGTGTGTGTGTGTGGGTGCCAACATAGTCACTCACAATCCAGCCCCTTCCCCCCCTCTCTCTCTCACTCTCTCTCTAGCTGTGTGTGTGTGACCAAAGCTACTTAACTTGCGTGTGTGCCGCGCGTACGTGGTCATGTGTGAGAGCATGAGCTTCGCAGGAGCAACACGCGCACTTGACATTTATGTGCGAAACGCAACTGAAGCCATCGCCATAGCCAACGCCATCGCCATCGCCATCGCCATCGCCATCGCCATGTTCCACAGTTTTCCGCAGTGTCCACTACGGTCAGCGATGCCAACCAATAAATTATTTCACATTTTCCTCACGAACGCAACCGCACAACAATAAAAACAATAAGTATACCAAATGTGCCGAGGGCCACAAGACGAAGACGTAATGCTCTATGCGTTAGTGGAGATTAGAGTTATACAGAAATACAATATGTAGAGCGACTGATGTAGATCTAGTATATACATATATAGTATATATATACTATACTAATACTACTAAGTACTATATACCGTACTATATATACTATAGTCATATAATATACATACTATTCTAATATACTAATGTACTATATACAGTACTATATATACTATACTAATATACCATATACTACACTATATATACCATTCTAATATACTATAATATTTACTATACTACTATACTAATACTATACTACTGTATACTATATTATTCTAATATACTATAAAATATATTATACTATATACTTTGTTTATAGGCATATATGTACATATATGTAGATGATTTTATCTATACTCTATATACTACCTTCCACTATGCTTATCTGCATGGATTAGTTATTTATACTATACTATACTATGTTCATCTATAAGTAAGAAACATATTTTCATCATTTTTCCACTATATCCATACATCCATATAGTATTAAATTTTAGATACTCCCATATAGGCGAAATCTATTCTATATACTACTTTATTTTCATATATACCATATTTATATTGTGATATATTTTATTTACTTGCATATATAGATTATTTGATCTATACTCAATATACCATATACTATACTTATATGCATATAGATATATGTATGTGTATACAGAGATTAGCTATAAGTTTTACTTGATCTATAACTGCACTATATCATCTATTTATGAATCTACAATAGGTAATATATTTCTCTCTCTCTCTCTCCCTCTCTCTCTCTGTCTCTCTTGCTCTCTCTCTCTCTCTCTCTCTCTCTCTTTCTCTCTCTCTATCTATCTATCTATCTCTATCTCTCTATCTATCTCTCTATCTCTCTCTCTATCTATCTATCTATCTCTATCTCTCTATCTGTCTCTTTATATATATAGAAAAGTTCTTGATATTTTTGTTCAATATTCAATATAGAATTTTTACATATTTATATATGTATATTGACAATCTATTTCTTATATACCATATCTACATCTATTTATATAACTATCTAAATAAATTCAATATACAGATATAGCAAATAGACTAAAAAGTATAGCAACTCTATATATTTATCATATTTCCCTGCATGCGCTAGCCCATCAGCATGAGCTTAGGCATATGCCCCGCGAGCAGAGTATCAAAGCAATTGGCTATTGTGAATTGGCTCTTCCTCTAACAATGCCATTTTCATTGTATTGTATAGTCGCATTATTGTGGCGCAACTTTCTGAGTAACTAGCGGAATTCCTAGCACTGTCAAAATACTCACGAAGCTAACTATCGACTGTGGCCAGCGCGTATCGCTTAGAGGCTTTACAAGGTGTTTATTGAGGTCAATACAGTCGTTGGATGCTCACTAGCTAAGGGAAGGAGCAGAGCTTCTGCATTGGTATAGAGCGATTATATAGCAGCCTAAAGTATTCAAATTCGAGGCATGAAAGCAGATGTACCAAAAGATTGCTGAGACACCGTTTCCTGCTCGCCAGGACGACTGCGCCCTGCTCGACCTTTAAGGCGACTCGTACTGCGAAGTTTTGCTAAGACGATTAAGGCGACCTTGATGTGAAATTCTCATGCTGCACAAAGGGATTTGGCTCTCAAATAATTACCCATCCCACACTTCATAAAACGTTAAACTGAACAAGTTCTTTAATATTTATTTTATATAAATTGCAAAATTTAAAAAAGAATTTCTCCACCAAGTTAAAGCAATAAACAAAAAAGCATATTTACAATAAATATTTTGTTTTTATATATTCCTAAATTATGTATCGTTATATATTGTATATATCAAATTTTTCTTTCGCCTCGTGCTTTTTCTCTTGAATTTGATTTCGCAGCAAATATTTGTATAACAAAAATTTATTTATTTAGTTGAAGCTTAAAGAAAATAAAAACAGTTGGAAATTTTTTAAAACTGCAAAATTCTCTACGTATTTCATATAAATTTATGTATGAAATAGCAAAACTGCATTTTTCATTGAAGTGTTAACGTGCTGAGCTGGAATTTATTTGGTCATGGTCCACGCTATTACAGGGTGACTCTTCGTCTATCAGCAGCCAGCCGGCAGCAGCGCTGCAGTCCCTCCGCCTCCTGCTGCTGCTGTTGCCGCCTCCTGCTATGATTTATTTGTTGCAATTAAGTCGTCGTCGCGTCGTCGTAAATTGACATTGGCCAAGACGTTGCCTTGTCAGTCCCGCATCGGTAATTGCAATTGCCAATTGTCGGAAGTGGAATCAGCTCAATGTAGTCAATAAAGCGCTTTACAGAAGAAGAAGAAGAAGAAGAAGAGAAAAAACGCAATCGCTAATGTGAAATTTGATTAGCATGTGGTGTGTTCCCAAGTTGACGCCTCTGCACTCCACCCCCTTGCTCCCTGCCTCACTCCACTCACCCTCTCTCTCTCTCGCGCTCTAACACACAGCCTCCCTCTCGCTCTCCCACTCGCTCTCTCTCTCTTTTGGTATGCGTGTTTTTGGCTTGTCAACAAAGTTCCTTTCAGTTTAGTTGCCAACCAATTTCCTATGCCACCCCACCCCCTCCCCATCACACACACATGCCGCGACTTGGTAATTGCATCCACAAAGAGAACAGCAACGGCCAATGCGAAGAGAACGGCCTCTCTCTCTCTCACTCTCTTCAGGCTAAAGAGCGAATGCTCGGCTCGCGTCGGCTGCTTCGGCTCGGCTGTTCGAAATTCGAACTTCGAAATGTGTGAATTTGTTTATAACACAACGTGCGCGAAACTGAGACTGAGATGCTGTGCGTGTGCGTGCGTGTGTGTGTGTGTGTTGTATTGGCCGCCATTTCATTATTTTGCTTCTTTAAAACACAGGCAAAGGCATGGCCAGAGGCAAAGGCGCTCCCCTCTATACGGGAGACAGCCAAATGTATTGCATACTTATGGGAGTTGCTTGAAAGTTTCCTTTCCAGCACAGAACGTCACATAATTCGCTCTCAGCTCTCAGCTCTTAACATAACAAAGTCCAGCAGCGGGCAGCATTCTCTTCCAATTTTCTAAATATTTCTATTTGCTTAGGACATGAGATTGAACAACATTTGCCTGGAGTTAATCGTATTCGCTTCGCTTCGCTTTGCTTTTCATTTCAATTAATAAACGTCTTCTACTTTAGCTTTGCTCTGAGCAAGGAAATATATTTACTGCTATTTAGGTTTTTATTTAGGTTTTCGGAAAATTTCCTGACCTTACTCATATATTTTTGGAGCAGTAAATCAATATTGAGTATTGTCAGCCATTGAATGAGAGCTGAAGAGCTGAAGTAGAAGAAAAACCTGTTGGATTCTGCTAACAATTGTCTTCATTATATCATCATGTTTACGGTCTGAGTTTTTTGGGTCTACGGCTATATTTGCTATAATCAGAGTTAGCTAATATCTCGATTACATCAAATATGATATAGGCAAGGAACATAAAGATTGAGAGGAGGGTAGAGGGGGCTGAGGAGTAACTGAGGGCGAAGATAGTTGGGTTGATCAGGCAGAGCACTCGCTACGCTCCATTAAGAACACAAATGAGCTGAATGATAAAACTTTGATATATAGATAAACTACATACATATATAGATAAACATCTACATACATCTACTACACACACACACACAGTCATATATTTCTATATCTATGTATATATTTATCATATATTTCATAATATAACAAATTTACAATTTATATTTATTGATTAAAGCCCGGCAGCTTCTCTTTCTCATTTTTCTTTCTATCTCTTTTTTTTTTATCTATCGAAATCGTATTTTTTTTTTTTTTTTTTTTTTTTTCATGAAAAAACGAATTAACTGTGCATTTGTGAAACAAATTTATAATCAATTTACAGCAATCAATTGCTAAAATGAATACAGTTTCAAAGGAAATGCATTTTTACAGCAACTGCTGCTGCTACTCCTGCTGCTCCTGCTGCAGCTCCTGCTGCGGCTCCTGCTGCAGCTGCAGTTGTCAGCAAATTCAATTGAATTAAAAAAGTAAATTAATAAAAAAAGTAAAGAAACAAATATTCAATTTGTAGCCGATGCAGACTAGAAGATACTCTGTAATTAGAAAAAAAAAAAAAACAAACCATGAATATTTTGATATACAAATTTTATATATATATGTAAAATTAAATAACAAATAGATATATTTATAATATAATATATGATATAATCTAAATAATAAATAGATATATTTATAGTACTTCAATTATTTAAAGTTTGCCTCACACAGTTAAAGGCATTCAGTTCCTACCTGCCCGATAGGCTTTGTCCATTAACTGTTCTCTAACGGCATATGAAATCAAATTGTAAAGTTCTTTTTAGACAGCATATAGCCAGGGAGGACTACACACATATTAATTAAGTTCAATTAGCTTTCAAATGGAAGCGAACTTCGACCGGAATTAACATCCCAGAGGTGACCAGTGATGGAGCTCTGCTTTTGACTTGATTCAATGCAAACTGAATATTCATTAGACTGAATAAATTATGCATATAAAAAGTACATGTATGTGTGTATATGTATGTGTATATGTGTATGCACATATATATGTTTTTTGATTTGACTAAATTTACCAACTGCAGTTGCTCTGGAATTGATGCATGAATGAAACATGCAGCTCATATTTTACAAAATATGCAAGCATGATTAGCTGAGCATAGCCGCAATACATATACACACACACACACACACTCGCACACACACACATTCACACTCTCACAGACAAAGACGCCAACGGAAAGAGCAAACATGGCAAACCTCTGGGTGGCTCGGTTCACATGGTTCTCTCGCACGCGCTACGCGTACTTGCGCAATTAAAAAGCTAGCATAACGGTAAATACTCGCCTGCTGCTGCTGCTGCTGCTGCTGCCGGAAACGGAAACGCGTTCATATAACACGCACATATATTTCTAGCAATTACAACAAGCAGCGCGAGCGCTCTTTTCCCTCTTCCTGCTGCTTCTACCTGCTGCTGCCGTTTGCCTTTTACCGTTTGCCTTTGCATAGCAGATACACACACACTCACACACACTACACACACACACGTGGGCAGCCGCAGAGCAGACCAAAGCGAGCGAGTCTTGCAATTTATAGCGTTTACCAATTGTCCAAGTTTATGGTTTTCATTTTTCTATAATGCACACACACACACACACACACACACATCACACACACACACATAATTATATACATGGCATACGTGCGTATTTTCAATTTTAACTCATTAATTTTAATTATTTTGTAATAAATCGAAAATTTATTGCTTACAAGTTTTATGCAGCATAATTTTTATCACGTATTCGCTAGCCTCACCCCTCTGCGTGTGTGTATGTGTGTGTGTGTGTGTGACTGGGTTAGTTCTGTGGCATCAAACGTATTACAGTTGCTGTGTTGCGGTGGCTTTTGCTGCGGCACGTGTGAGCTGTGTGAGCCTCGAGTTCATTAGAAACTCTCAAGAACTCGAAGAATATCTATAAATTATGATGTGGAATCATGGGCAATGATCCTCTTACCTGAAATATGATTACTTTTACACAGATATATATCTGATTGAGATTCAGAGAAATGAAAGTTTTAAGTGAAGTCTGCTGCATCAGTTCGCCAAGGAATTGAAGAAGAGTTTAACATGGCTGGAAGTTAACCTGAATTTGATCAGTAGGAAATGTTAATTTCTAGTCTTACATTGATATACTCTTATGTATTTACATATATAATGTTAATATAGTGACTTTGCTATGAACCGTTATCAACTATATGTCGATGCTCATTCGTTGCATTCCAGACATTTCACATGTTAGTAGGAATGCAAAACAATCGATGGTACTATCGATACTATCGTTGGTTTTCTGAGACGGCATACCTCGACAGTATTTTGCGACTATCGATAGGCCAGACATTTCACTTTCTAGTTGGGATACACAACAATCGACGGTACTATCAATACTATCGTTGGTTTACTAAGACGGCAATACCTCGACAGTATTTTGCGACTATTTATAGTCCAGATATTTTACTTTCTAGTTGGGATACACAACAATCGGTACTTTCGATTCTTTCAATAGTATTTTGAGTTTATCGATAGTCCAGACATTTCACTTGTTAGCAGGAATTCAAAACAATCGATGGTACTATCGATGTTTTTCTGAGACGGCGATTGTTTGCGATAGTCTAACACAAACATTTAAGTTCTAGCCAGTTAGTTGTGGTTTATTTTTTTCTTTTCATATAAATATATAATATCTATATATGTAAATGAAAACAGAAACAATTGTTGGTACCATTTTGCGAATGCAGACTTTCAATTTTTGATAGTACTATTGATAATATCGATTGTTTTACTATCGATGGTAACGATTTATCGATTATAGATATTTATTTTAATATCGACGGCTTTCACTTTCGTTTTTGAACAAAATCTATGTTCTCACTATTGATAGAATTGCATCCCCACTTTCTCGTTTCGTTTTGATAGAGCTCTTCGTATGTTTTGAGCTAAGCACTACCCGACAAAGTATAAATAATTTGATATACTTTGTGTAGATCTGTCGCAGAGAGAGGCGTGGCATTATTTAAGGACAATGCCTCCATTTGGTAAGCTGTAGACGAGCACTGTATACCATGTCTATACTAAGTCAACTTGTTGAAGTTTCATGCCCAGTTGCTCGACTGCTCGACTGCTCGACTGCTCGACTGTTTGGCTGTTTGGCAGCTCAGTTGCGACATGAGTTCTTGTGGCATTTAAGAGCTTATTTGTTTGCGGCAAGTGCTTGGCCAACTTTGCGCGCTGGCCATGCAGTGCTAGTTAAAGGCAAGCAATAACCAGAACTGCCCAGAACAAACCAACACACACACACACACACACACACACAGCAAGAGACGAGCAACACAAAGCATAAATTCAAAAAAACAACAAGGGAAGCCCCGAACATGAAGAAGAAGCAGAAGCGCTGCACAAAAAGGAGAGAGAGAGAGAGAGAGAGAGAGAGAGAGAAAAAAAATGGTTGTTTTGAATTGCTTTTGCCTGCACAACGGGCAACTTGGCAACTTTGAGCGCAGGAGCTGGCAGGACTAATGAGGCTGCTGGCGGACATGGCGTAAATGAGCGAAGCAACAGTGGGTGAGGGGGAGGAGGGGGGGAGGGTTTTGCTAGAGCTAGAGCCTGAGCCTGTTGGTTGGGGCTGTTAAATTAAAGCGGCGTTAGCAAACAGCCAGAGCAGCGTGGCAGGAGGAGCAGGCAAACCACAGCAGGAGCAGGAGCAGCAGCAGGAGTAGCAAACGAAAAAAAAAAATAAGTTCTAATTGTTTGTAGACATTAAATGGGGCGCCGTTTGGAAATTATTGCCATTCGCTTCAAATCTTCAGTCAGAGCCCTTCCACGTGTGTGTGTGTGTGTGTATGGGTGTGCATGGTTGTGTGTGTGTGTTTGTGCGTGCAACATAATTGGTCGCTTGGTCGCTCATAACAATAAGCAGAAATGTTTGACTGCCGTCTCGCTCGCACAGCACAGCAACAACAACACCAGAAATGGCCGCATGACGAATGTAACGGGCGGTGCGGCTCATAAACTTGCAACAATAACAACAACAACAGCAACAACAGCAACAACAGCAACCAGCAGCAGCAACTAGAGTATCAGCAGCAGCAGGGCAGGAACCGGAGCAGCAGCAGGAGTCGGAGCAGGAGTCGGAGCAGCAGAAGCAGCAGGGCAGGAGTCGGAGCAGCAGCAGGAGTCGGAGACAGAGCAGCAGCCGTGGCTAGTTGAACATTTTGGCCACAGCATCAATTGAGCTTGTGAATGTGTGTGTGTGTGTGTGTGTGTGTGTGTGTGTGTGTGTGTGTGTGGCTTCATTTCGACGCCTTGTAAGTTTTAATTGTAATCGTATGTGTTTTGTGCGACAACAACAGCAACAACAACAACAACAACAGCAACAACATCGTCTGATTATTAGGCTTTAAATAATTAATTGCTTATGCATGTTGTGGGTGTGTTCAACTCTCCCTCTTCCCCTCCTCCCCCTCCCCCTCTCTCTCTCTCTCTGTGTGTGTGCGTGTGCTACATATTCAATTACACAACGCCTCTTCAACCACATTCAACGGCAACTCACACGACTAGCATTTGCGGTCGTCAGCGAGTCACTTGGACGCGCAAGTCCGCAAGTCCGCAAGTCCTTCAATTGCAATTGCAATTGCAATAACATTCTGCGGTTTGGGCCGCAAGAGCCGCATGGAATTTAATTTAGCTTGAACAACAACAACAGCAACAACAACAGCAGCAATAAGAACAACATTGCACAGCTTTGCCTTCATATTCGGTCACAATTAAAAGCAATTAACAAAAAGTCAAAGACAAAAACTAATAAAAGTCCATGTCAATGCCGGGTCAAATGCAAAAATATTGCTCGGACACGGCTCGAAGACATTTGATAGTCCAAATTTGATGCCAATAAATGCAAGCACAGAAGCGCAGATACCCTGGGAAATCAGTCAAAGAAGAGAGCTCGGCCAGCAGGACTCCAAGTCTTCAAGTGTCAAACTTACGACAGTAAAAACTTAACCAAAAAAAAAAATAAATAAATAGATAAAAACAATTGCAATGTTGCAACTTGGCCAGCAGAGTCCTGCTGCCGGTGGTTAATAAATAAAATATTCGTTTCCTGTCAAAGGGGAATATTTTGTCTGTTTTTCATAGTTTTCTCGTTTTTCTTTTCAGAAAAAAAACTCCAACAATTTCGTTAAATTTTTGCGCTCACTAAATTTATAAAATGTCACCCGGCGTATACGCAATTTGTGCTTGTTGCATATTACTAATACGCAGCGAGCGCCAACTGCCGCTCATACTCGCCCAAGCAGCCCATAGAGTATATCGATTTTGTGATCTCCATCCATCCATCCACCCGAATGGCCCCAAGGCTGCGCATACGTAACAAGTGCGAGGAAATTGAAAGAGCGACGAGTTTGAGACATGCGAAATACATGGAGCAAAACAAATGCCAAATAATATGCAAAAACAACACCGAAAACTGCAGCAATGCAGCATGCACGACTAGCACATACCCTGCTCGGAAGACGAAATTTCCTTTGCATAGAAATAGAAACGAAATTCGAATCGTAAACTCAGATCTCTGCCTCGCCATTTAGGGGGTGTGGTCTCGGCACTCGGCCATTTCCTTCATTTCGACAGAGCAATTATACCCTCTTCAGCAATTTTTAATGAGTACAGGGCATCAAAAGAAAAATTAAGTCAGTGCCTTGGCCCATGATTAATTACAGCGACCGGATGAGAGCCTAGACCAAATGTCCAATACACAAAGAGAGTTGTACATGGCTGGAGAGGGAGCACACTCTCTCGCTCTCGCTCTCTCTCTTTCGCTCACTCTGTGTGTGTGCAGCAAATGATTTATGGCTTTTTAAAGATAGCCATCAACATCAACGGCAAACGCTGCCCAGATAAAGCGGCCACAATGGCCGAAATAGTCGACCCCTCGAAACGTAGAGAGCGAAGCTCCGGCTCCCGGCTCCTGGCTCCGTCAAGATCCCTGGACCAATAGAGAAGGCAACGGCAGCATTGACTTCCGTTTCCGCTTCTATTACCGCACGCCGTCGTGTCTCGGGGCCCGTCGTGTTGACTTTATTTACGAGTAGTAGAAGTGAAATGAAGTTGATTTCATGATTGCGCCGAAATTGTCTATGAAAATGTAAATGTGTAATTATTTGGAAAATGGCAGGCTGTGCCAGCACAAATAACAACAACAAAAGCAGAAGTAAAAGAAGAAGTAGAACTCGAAGTAGAACAAGAGCAACCACATTAATGAGGAGAGGCCAAGCAAAAGCTAAATAAATCTTGCCCCAGCGCCATGTCGCACACTTGTCGCTCGGCCAGGGACCAAAAACGTGTAAGTAGCACAAAGGACATACTTTAAATTGTGTGCCAAAACATTAAGCACTGTTAAGAACTGAAGAGGCGGACAACAGCGGACAACGGACAACGGACAGTGGACAGCTCACTAGCTCAGAACAACTAAAGTTTCATTTCTATTGGCAACTTTTCTGCAATCGTATCTTGACTAAAGGCGAAACCCCCAACACCGACCCCCAAGCCACTACCGAAGTGAGTTTGGAAAAAGCCAGCTCATTCATTTGGAATTTAAATTCACATTCACATTCACATTCGCAGACAGACAGACAGACAAAGATATTTAAAAGCCACAAGAAAAAAAAAACAAGAAACCTCTTACAATAAGCGGCTCTACGCAAAATTTCTATAGCCAAAAGTAAAGCACAAAAGAATTATGCAATTTCCATAGAATTTATATTTTGAGCACATATTAGTACACTATCTAGCAGTGAGGACTTTTAGCTATAAGCATGAGATATGGAATTGTGTAGAGCTCTTCTATGTGCATCTCAGAGAACATCAAGTGAACTTTTCTATATGACTTGCTAAAAGTCTCTCTATATGATAATCATCATCATCAATTTCTTGACAAAATGAAGCAAACTGCGTGTATACTTATTTAAATTAAGAATACCTATGAGCCCTGCTCAGCGATTCTCAAATGAATCACTTCTATGCGCTTCTCAGACTTGCAATTTGTGTGGAATATTTTATCTATGTACATCATACAAGAATAAGCAAGAGTTCAAGCTATAGTCTGAGACCCTTCTATGTGATTATCAAAGAGCGAGAAAGGGATCTCTCCCTTCTCTGATATAAGATAAAGAGATATACAGATATATAATACAGTAGAATACGGCTATAACGACTCCGCTTAAAGCGTCCAACCGGTTATGTCGACGAAAAATCTGGTCCCCAGACAAACATTTCTGAGCAAACTTATACGGTTATAGCGACATCCGGGTATAACGACGCAAAAACGACGGTCCCTTGAGTGTCGCTATAGCCGGATTCTACTGTATTTGCAATATATCTATATATCTCTTCATCTATCTATAGCCCTATCTCTCTCTCCCTCTCTCTCTTTGAGAATCACATAGAAGGGTCTCAGACTATAGCTTTAACTATCGAATTATTTCTCGCTCTCTTTCCCTCTCTCTCTCTCCCTCACTCTCTCTCTCTGTGTCTCTCTCTCGCTCTCTCTTTGAGAATCACAAAAGCATTTATCCTCTTCGTATAACTGCATATTGAACTATATATTAGCTAATTTCTCATATTTTCTCCAAGTGTACTTTCTACTCCTTCAATTAGAGCATTGCTTAGTCGGTTCAGCAGCTCTTCATTTGTTTCTTTATTATAGCCAGACTCTCGTATCTAGTTTTCTTTGTTATTATTTTCATGCTGTTTTTTCGTGCCTTCGTGCCATCGTGCTGCAAAGTTGAAAAGTCATTTGGCATTCAATTGGGATTCACTTACACCACAAAAGCGACCAAATGAATTTGATGTAAAAAGTTTTGCGCAAAAACTTTGATGTGCCAAAGCCAGCACAGCAAATCGCTAACCCACAACAGATGCACCAAACCTCCCTCCCCCCCTTCTGGCACAGGTGGTTCGAGGCAGGACAATGTCAGCGCTGCTGCTGCTGCTGCTGCCGGCCTGAAAAACACATTTCACATTTCAGTCTAGATAAATGCCAGACACTTAAGTCATTTACAGTCAGCGCTCGGGCTGCCGGAACCGGGCATGCCCGCATCTGTTTTAGAATCGTCGAGCCGAATGGAAACTTCAGTTGTTAGCTGCAGTAAGCTCCCCCCTCCACCTCTCCACCCCTCCACAGTGACTGCTCGCCGTTGGCATTTTGCATTTCGCATTCGACACTTCAACAAGTCGACGAGCTGCAGCTGCACTTGAGAATGGCGCAGTTAAGTGTGACAATAATGATGTTGTCTATGGCGACGGCTGCTTAGCCATCGTCAAGTGGTGCCACAGTGCCACACCCACCCACTGAGCCACCCAGCTAACAGTTTTGGCAAGCGGCACTATGCGATAATAAAATAATACCACAAAAGGCAAAAACAATACCAAAAGCGATTGCCAGTTGGCAATTCTAGCCGCAAGATGTCGCCCTTAGTCTCTCTGTGTGTGTGTGTGTGTGTGTGTGTGTGCGAAGCTCTGGTGTTAAGTAGGCCGCATCGACTGATAGAACGACCCAGCAGCAGCAGCAGTCGATTGCCTGCAATGCCCATGCAGCTTAAGCTGTTTTCGAGCACTGCCAACATTTTAAGCGAGGCTGCCGAAATTGATCTGGCTCTGAGGTTAGTTTGCATCTGTGTCTATGTGTATGTGTGTGTGTGTGTGTGTGTGTGTGGGATTTAGATGAAGCGACGACTGACTGCAAAACTTGATATACACTGTGACAAATGAAACCAAAATGTTGATTTAAATTGTGATTTTCAAATTTAGCTTAAATTAAGTGAGGAACTTAAACAAGGAAATATAAGTAATATAAGTTAATTAAAATTTTAATTAAAAACAAAGAATTTGTTATTAAATAAGTTCGGCACAATAAAAATTTGTGAATGTTCAATGCAGAAATTCAAGAATTGAGCTGTAAATTGAGAGCATAACTTGATAATGTGTAAAATTAACAAATGTGGCAACTCTTTATGACTGCAAGCGTTACCAGATGCAGATGCTGGAATGCTCCAAGAGGTAGATATGTAAAATACGGCTATCCATATAATACATAAATATAGTAAGAATATGGCATAAATATGGAAAGCTAAATATGGAAAGTGTGGCAACCCTGCAAGAGTCTAAGAAATGTATTAACGTATATACATATGAAATATCAAATATGGTATGCTTATATATTTAAAGTGGGCTATATGTGTATGCTAAGTGTGGCAACTCTTTAAGACACTGAGCTGGCGTTGCCAGATGTAGATGCTGGACTGCTCCAAGAGGTATATGCAATAGATGTAGTACACCTATCCATATAGTAGTATATATAGTACAGATATATCATAAATACTTATAAACGAAAAGCTTAATATGGAAAGTGTGGCAACCCTATGTATGTTAAGTGTGGCAACCCTTTTTGACACTGAGCTGGCGTTGCCAGATGCTGCACCGCTCATAGATACACAGCGCTGTCGTTCAGTGTATTTATATCGGCTATCAAGGGGATCGCATGGATTATGAGTGCACTGCAAATGTGTGTGTGTGTGTGTGTGTGTGTGTGTGTGTGTGTGTGTGTTTGTTATAGGTATGGCAATGCAGCAATGTAAATGTCATTGTAATACTGGTAAATGGCAAACAGCGTAAATGGCAGCACAATGTGTGATAAATGTGCTGGCCAGGCACAAAGCATTAGAGTTGGCACACACACACACGCACACACACACACATATACATACATATATATAGGGAGTGAGCTGCTGCACTCATAGATGTAAATGGTACTCGAAAATTCCTTTGGGTCTCTCGCCTGGCTTCAAGTGACTGTTCGTGGGTGTCAGCGCGTGTGTGTGTGTGTGTGTGTGTGTGATAGTGCAATAACAGGTTGCATACTCGGGCAACACTAGTTGACACACACACACACATACACTCGCATAGATACACCGCCTGGCAACGGCATTAACATAGAGAAACACTTAAACAGCTTTGACTGATGGCAATCCCCCAAAACATGCATTTCTAGTGAACACACACACACACACACACACATACACTCGCACACTTTTATGATTTATGTGCTTAGTAGAAACGAGTCGCTGTGGCAGAGCAACAATCGTAGCACACTTAGCAGCGCGCTGTTGCAATTTATTGCCATTCGGCAAGGCAAACGGCCACGCCCCCCCCCCCCCCCCCCACACACACACACTCGCACCGCCTGCTGGCCAAGACGCCTGACTGAAGCTGAAGCTGTCAGCAATTAAATGTCGCAGCTGTCAAATTAAAAACAAAAAATCGAATTGAGCGAAAATTGTTTCGCTGCTTGAGCAACATTTGACAAAATGACAAACAGACGCCAGACAAGCGAGGTGGACCCAGACCCACAGAAATACGATATAATAAAAGTTTGTATGAAAGAAATTTCATATATAAATACGTATATATATAGACTGTTGTATATGATAAGTTGACTTCATAATTTTAATGAATATCAAAACGAAGCTCAGACAACTGGAGTATCAGTAATAATGTCAGACAAGCAGTAACTTACTTGCCGTAGCATTGCTGTCAAACTGAGCGCTGTAAAAATATTAACCGATTGAGTTTGCGTCTTAGCTAAACTCTTCTCATCACTGTTTTGTCTGCTCTGATTGTCACTGTGTATGTAAAAGAAAGACAAAGATAGCTATTGCTGAACGCAGCTTCGCCTGCAGCTGAGTGTGAGCGAGATGGCTATTGAGGCCAATCAGAGAGGCTCGTTTTGCATTGCCAATGGACGCAGAGAAGCAAATAAAAATTGAGTGTATGCATGTAGCAAATAACTGTCGACCGTTTCGCAGTGATGCAAATATGTACAGGCATGCATACGTACTCACACTTTGAGAAAACACTCAAAGAGAGCAACCGATTGATCGGCTAGCAATCGTTGCTGTTCCGTTTCGCTCTTGCTGTTCTTTTGGTTGAGTGAAATGAAGCAAAAAGTATTTAGCGCATGCATTGGTATGCGTGAGAGTGTTGTGCTCGCTAAACATACGTGTGTGTGTGATTGCATGTAAATGTGAGTGAGAGTGTGACTTTTTGAGTTGTTTGCGCACGAGTGCGAACACCAATCGCATCGCTTCCTAAACTATGTTTGTCAGAAGAGCGCCACACGTATAATTCAACTCAAGGAGCTTAGGAGAAAACCAAAACGAAATTAGCCAGAGCGAGAGCGAGTGAGTATGCTGATTTTCGCTACATTTCGTGAATTTACAAGCTTGTACAAGTTCATATGCATCCATAAATATTTAAGTAGTTGTAGTTTCTTTAGACAATTTATGTTCACAGCACTTGTCACACTTCTCATTCAGGCCAATTACTTGCCATTTGAACTTTAGCCACAAGTTTGACTCCGAGTTGGCCTGCCCAGGGGCAATTGTAGTGATCGGCTGTGGACAAACACCAGTTACTGCTGCCAGGCACCAGGCAATTACTAAACTTAGTTCGCAGAACAGACTCGGAGCAGCCGCAGGAGCAGAGCGCCCTGCCAGGTTCGAGGAACCCGAAGCAATAAAACGAAATTCAAGGGAAGAGAATAAAATGCCAGTCGAGACTTTCACTTGATGTGTGCTAATTCCAGATAATTCCATTCAATTACGATTTTCTTGAGTAAAAAGAGTGTTGCTTAAAGAGCCTACATGAGGGGCATTGCAAAATATTGTCGGATTTCCTGAAAATATGGCTCGAAAATCTGCAATTCATAATAAAGCCAAAAATATAATTGAAATTCTATTTTTAGCAGCTGGTGGATATTTTTAGGCTTCTCCCAAAATAAAAATATAATAAATGAATGCGAGACATCAAAGCGCCAAGCGGAGTTCCATAGAAAATTGAAGATTCTATTAGGGCGCAACTATGGTTTCCCCAAAGACGCGTCCTTAAGCACTGAAATCTAATCAGAATCAAAGTTAAAACTGCCAAAGAGAGAAAATAAAAGCGAAAATAAGTAAAAAAACAAGAAAAAAAAGAAAGGAAAAGCAAAATACAATTTTTAATTAAATTTTGCGTGATTGATTGCACTTGCCTGCTGGCTGCAGCAGTTGTGGCAGGAGTCGGAGCTGGAGCAGGAGACGGAGTGGAAGTGGGTCGAAGCAGGTGGATTTTGACTTGAAGCAGAAGCAGCAACAGCACAATTTATGTTTAGCAGGCAAACGATTTGCTGCTGCTGTTACTGCTTCTCCCTCTTCTTCTCCCTCTTCTTCTTCTTCTTCTTAAATATTATTTGCGAATGGCAAATAGAAGCCGTCCGCACAATTAAAAATGAAAGCGGCTTAATAAGTTCACTTCATGTGGCCTTTGATGAGCCGCACCCCTCCTCCCCCCCCCCCCCCCCTTCCTCGCCTATCCCGAAGAAGAAGCGACTGAAAAATGACGCGTTCAAATTAAAAAGACAATTTTTGGTTTCATGGGACATGCGTGCCAATCGTGCCTAGACCCAAGGCACAAGGCTCCCAGCAAAAAAAAAGGAAAAGGAAAAAAAAATGCCCAAACTCCAACTAAAACTGAAAGCCAGCCAGCCAGGAGCAGCAGCTCAGCCGGACTCTGTGAAAAATAAGCGCGTGGGCTTTGCGTTAATGAGGCAATGCGTCACTGGGCTCCAGCTCTTGGCCGCCCCCTGCCGCCCCCGCCCCCTGCCGCCAGCTAGTGGCCGCTCGTCAAGTTCATCAGCATAATTATCCCTGGCATTGACTTCTTCATCAGCTGTCGCATTGTCCCAGCGCCTATGAGCCGCTGAGATTTGGCTGGCCAAAAACATTTGCTATTTGCTCATCCCACGCCACGCCACGCCCCGCACCGCCCTCACCATTGGGCCACATAAAGTGTGTTAATTGTGCAGATTTGCCGGCAATGCGAACGATAAAGAAAATAATGTTTTTGGCTTAAAAAGATAAATCGCAAGGACATCGAGTGGAAGCCGCAGGCGACTAACGACAACGAATTTATAGAGCTGACCAGCCATGAGTGGGGAAGAGGGGAGGGGGAGGGGGCTGGGTATGGGTGGGAAGAGAGCCTAGCTTCATTTCGTATTGGTGCTTAGCCAAATAATTATTGCATTAGTAATTAAATTGTCTTCTCTTGCGCGCTCCCTCTCCCACCCACTCCCTCTCTCACTCTCCCTCTCTCTCTCTCCATTGAACTCACCTATAAACAAGATTAATATACGGATCGATAGCTATATGGCTGCTTGAGATCTCCTTGACTTCACACAGTGCTCCGCATAAATCAAATATATCGAGCTATGCATGTATGTATGTGTGTGTGTGTGTTCTTCTGTGTTATACTTCATGACAAAGCGCAAAAGTCATCGGCCGATTTCCAAAAACAAAATGCAAATCGTCTGTCAAGCACACGCGCTCTCTCTCTCTCTCTCACACATACACACACACACATACTGCACACACATACACGCATACAGAGGCCATTTATTTATTCCGTATTACGCATTATTCAAAACGCTCAGTGCAGACGCGCGGGGCACGTGATAAGTGGGTGGGAAGGTGGGCAGGCAGGAGACACGTTGCCTAAGCCAGAGCCACAAAAAAAGTGCGCAAACGTTGCCCATAGAGATGCCAGAGTGCGAGAGAGAGAGAGAGAGAGAGAGATACATACAGTGTGTGCGTGTGTGTGTGTGTGTGTGTGCAGAGCAAGCCTTCAATCAATCACCGAGGTTGACAGTTACGCAAATATCAATCAAAAATAAATCGCATGTATGTAGCAACTTGTTTGCTAGCTGGCCCCGCCTACCAACCAACGCCCACCACCCACCACCCACCACCCAACGCGCACCGCTAACTGGCGGCGTGGCCAAACGCATCAGCATCTTGGCCCGTGCATTAGCTGATGCCGTCGGGCCATGGGCGGCAATCGGGCCAGATTTTGGATGCCAAACATTTTGACTGTTGCCGCCAGCCGCCAGCTGGCAGAAGTCAACGTCAGTGGGGCAGCGGGGCAGCGGGGCAGTGGAACAGTCGAGCTAGCAATAAACTTTCACCACTTTTGCCATATTTCTGTCTTCTCCTACATTTATTGTGGCAACTTAGCATTTGATTGAGGCGTGGCCCGGCCGTATGTAGCATGTGGTGTGGGCGGGGCACGTGCGGTTAACGTTATCGCGGGTGGCGGGGGGGGGGGAGGCCTTGACTGCCGAGCAACAGCTTTTGCCTCAACATTTGTCACTTTACAGCACATGCAGGATTTCGTTCCGTTTTATTAATTCTCCGCCGGAAGCCGAAGGATATGCTACAGCCTCGCAATTTCAGTTTGTCCTCGTGGCGAGTTCATTAAGCAGCATTTTATAATAAGTGACGGCAATTTCTGACTACATACATATATAGTTGAGTGTATTCGTGAGAATCGTATAGAAGGGATGCCTTGAAATGTATAAATGATAAATCAAAAGATCAGCAAGAGCTGGGCAAAGACGTTGATTTTTTACTGCTGCTCTAAAGCGCCAAAGAGTCGTTACAGTGTATTAACAGCTATTTAACATTATCTTAACATGGCTAATGTAAATGCTAATCACGAAAACAGAAATGTTTGCACAAGTTGAGAGCATACAACACACTATCTACAAGACGTGCATGCATGCATGTATGTATATGTTGTATATGTATGTTGTCCTCTAAATGTTAGACTTAACTGTTGATGATGCTGTAATAACATTGTGGCTATAACAGTTTCCAACAACTCGACAGCTTGAAGCGTGCTCCCTTCTTCCTTTTATTATACCCTGAACCCATTTTCAATGGGAAATCAGGGTATAATGGTTTTGTTGAAAAAACAGGCAGACGGAGGCGTAGCAGACCCCACAAAGTATATACATATATTCTTGATGATTTAGCACTATTTGTCTGCCTATTTCTTCTAAGTATTCCCTCTACGTATTTCGAAGTATTTCTTCTAAGCATTTTCTCAAAGTCTTTCCTCGACTTATTTCCTCTACGTAATTCATCTACGTAGTTCCTTTACGTGGTTCCTCTACGTCTTTACTGCTTAGCTGATCGATCACACACTCTGCTTCACTTTGTTGCGCACACCCCCAGCAGGTCTGGACGACTGAAGAAATGCTGCAGCTGCTGACCTTTATATACGTAAAGCCACTTTCACTCAAGCGCTGTCTCTCTCAAACAGCGCTCGTTACAGTCGAGCTTGAAGTGACCAATGGGAACGCTCTCTGCTGCTATGAGCAAATTAATACTGCTACATACACATAGACAACTGTAATGATCTTGCGCACTTTCTCTCTCCTTGCGTTTACTTTTACTCAAGCACTGTCTCTCTTAAATTTTGAGCCCGACAGCAGGTGGCGCTCCTTGCAGTCGAGCTGCAAGTGACCAATAGGAACGCTCTCTGCTGCTGTGAGCATTCTAGCTTCAATTTACCTAAATACAAATGCCAAATGAATGCTGCTACATACACATAGACAACTTTTATGATCTTCTGCACTTCTTCTCTCCTTTTGCTTTTACTTTTACTCAAGTACTGTCTCTCTCGTTGCTGTTCAGGGGATTTGCTAGTCGAGCGGACTCGACTTGAGCTTTCATGCTTGTTATTATTATTATTATTATTATTTTTTTTTTTTTTTTTTGTTTCTTTGTGCCTGGCTTTAGCCTGCCATTTGCCATTTGCCAGTTCACACTTTGGCAGCCGACGTAGTCGTCACCACGTCACGTAAGCTAACAACCATCACAGCAGCAACAACAACAACAGCAGCAACAACAACAGCTAACCCGCAACCAGCTCTGTACTTAGCACAACAAAGAGCGCAACATTGTTGGCCAAACCGAAAAACCGTAAATAAATATTTAAACTATTTGTGACTTTATTAACTTTGTTCAAGTGCCGCAATTTATTGCATACAACAACAGCAACTACAGTAACAGCAACAACAAAGCAGCCAGAAAAACTCTAACAGCTAACGAGAGTGCCCAACTGTAAGATACCCTGGAAGACTTGAAGTTTGTTAGATGAAGTCAACGAACAAGTTAACTATTTGACATTTACCTTGTCTATATAGTCTATTATCGATTTCCCGAGCTATCGAAAAGTTATCGATTATTTGTAAGTCATAAGGAAACTATACTATACATCACCAACTATTCTAGAGTGCAAGATGAGCCTGTCTCAGTCCACTCAGATTGCCTTGCTGATCAAGACAATATACTTAGTACACATATTATCTATAGAACCAATATACCACTCAGCAAATGACTGCAGGGTATAAGAAAAAAATGCAGCAACAGAACAACTTTCGTGCGGGCTAGTTGAAAAAAAATAAATAAATAGAAACCCAGAGCATTGGTCGTGGATTATCGAAGACTCTATACCCTGGCTGAGCTGCTATGGGCACTTTACATTGACAGCAGCTTAACATAGGGTAACTTTAGTGCGTGTAACCGCCAGACTTAACAGTCTACGACTTAACATTTATGTGTAACATAGTTCTGTTAACATTGCAGCTGCATTAGACGACTGCATTTCTCTTGAGACTGCGAAGGGTATACAAAAATTCAACTCTTTTTTGAGACAGGCCAAAAGTGCTGAGAGCCTAGGCCCCCTTCCCTTCCCTTCCCTCCGCTACCCATTTCGAAAGGCATGCGGCATGCAACGAGTGTTTTGTGGCCAAGCGGCAGACGTCTCCAGATGAGAGAGTTTGTTTGCATTGCTGTTGTTGTTACTGCTGTTGTCTATGCTCTGCCTTATGCCTTGTTAGCCTAACATTGCGCACACTGCATGCCCCATGCCCCATGCCGCATGCCTCATGCCGCATGCCGCCAATGGATGCATTTAATTAAGTTGCGGCATCGCGTAGCCAAGCGACTTTTAATAAGTTGCACTCTGCATATGCACATACGCTATGTGTGTGTGTGTGTGTGTGAGCTGTTTGTACTACTCCACTCGTTTCTCTAATTGGCTGACCAGCCCCAATGCGCATTCCTTGGAGATGCAGCCTCAACGTCACTTGCATATTGTATGACAGTCTCCATTACGCATTCGAGCAATGTGCATACTAAGCATTATTCTAATGAGAAGTAGGAGAGAAAAATAAAGAAGAGGAGGGAAAGAGGAGAACTAGAAATATAAATCAAATAAGAAGGAGAGAGCGAAGAAGTGGCTATAGAAGAAAAAGTAAAACAAGAAGATATAGAAAAGAACTATTCGAATATATTCTAGTTGAAGCATTAAAAGAGAAGAAATAGTAGAAAAGAAATGCAAAAAGAGCAGGAAATAAAAGAAATTCTATAAAAAAAGTAGAAAAAGGAGCAGAAGTAGTTGTCCTACTAGAAGAAGTCATAGCAAAATAAGTAGTAGTAAATTAAGTGGTATTAGAAGAACAAGTAGAATGAGAAGTAGTAGAAGAAGAAGTAGTAGGAGAAGAGGTAGAAGAAGTAGTAGAAGAAGAAGTAGTAGAATAAGTAGTAGAAGAAGTAGTAGAAGAAGTAGTAGAAAAAGTAGTAGAAGTAGTAGAAGAAGTAGAAGAAGAAGTAGTAGAAGTAGAAGAAGTAGTAGTAGAAGTAGTAGAAGAAGTAGAAGAAGAAGAAGTAGTATAAGTAGTAAACGAAGTACTGGACGAAGAAGTAGTAGAAGAAGATGAAGAAGCTGTGGAATATCAAACAGAAGTTGTAGTAGAAAGAGTTAGGAAATAGTAGTAGAAGAAGCAGTAAGATAAGCTGACTAAAGGGAGAAGTAGAATCAAATGAAAAACTTATAGGCAGCTTGAAGAATATGATATGAAAGGTAAATACATATATAAAAAAATATAAGATATATGTATATATAGAGCAAAAGTTCCAACCATTTGAGCACTTCTCACAGGACTCCTCTGATCAGTTACAGTGGTGGCCCACTCATGTGGATTTGATTGCGACTTGACTTGAATAGGCCATGAATGTGAATAGGCGTGGCAAGTAGGATGGGAAACGAGGAGGAATCAGTTAATGTACTTTCCATTTCAATTTCACTTTCTATTGCGTATGCGTATGATTATTATTATTACTATTACTATTACTATTATTATTATTATTATTGTTATGGGTATTACTTCTGTTCTATGCCCAGTTGAACCTTAACTTTTCATAGTTTCAGACACTTTTTGGAGTACAAAAAGTGTTTAAATTCAGGATTCAATTTGAAGCAACATCGTTGACTGTGTTTAGTGATGCGCAACAAGTGTAAGCAGATGCAAACACCAAGAGAGAGAGAGAGAGAGAGAGGGAGTGTGTGTGCGTTAAGTTTGGGAGGTTTCACTTTACGTATGCCCCGCAGCGAAGCTATGGGTGGCCCGGCCAAAGTCAGTTGATGGCGCCTAAGCCAATGGCAGGCAGTGGCAGTGCGAAAGCGAAAGTGAAAGCGAAAGTGAAAGTCATCACTTTTATTTCATACAATTTTTATTAGGCAGCCATATTTCATTCAGTTAGGCGGGTCGCCAAAGCGCTGTCTGTCAGTGTGGCGGAGTGGCTGCATCTGCCAGAGAGCCGGAGTGCCAGGCGTTGCCATTGGCGTCGTCCTGCATTCACTGTCTTCCACTCGCTCTATTTACTTTTACGACACGCCTGGGCCGGCGCCAGGGCCATGGCTAAAAACCGAGCAACAATGCCATTAAACTTGTAGTCGCTAGCTCCACACTTTCCCCCCTTCCTCCCCCTTCCTCTCTCTCTATTTGAGAAAAAAGTGTCGCAATTGTTACATAAATTATTCACATGTTGCGACTCGGGGCCCAATCCGGGGCACGAATCCATTTCCTCTGCGAGCCGGTGTAAAAAAGTTACAGCTAAAGAGTTGCCAACGCCGTTTCTAGTTCTTATAATATCTAAAGTGTGCGAGTGTGCGTGGGCGTATGCGTGTGTGCATGGGCGTGCGTGTGTATGTATTTCTCTCCCAGCTGATACATATTTCATGAGAGCTGTCAAGTCCGTCTGTTAGTTTCGTATTTTCGTTCCTGCTGCGCACTCTTTATGTGGAGCATGTTTATGGGGTAGCAGAGTCCTATGCTAGACATTTTCAATCCACTAAAATGCATTTTCAATTTCAACGAAATACACTAAACTGCATTTACAATCAACTTCAACCGCCTGGTAAGTCTTAAACGATTCAAATTACTAGATATACTAAATCCAGGCGCGTAGCCAGAAAATTTTTTCGGGGGGGGTTTTCAGCAAATATTAAATACACATATTCGTACTTAATAATATAATGGATGACTTTTATTTCAAATTTTTTTTTCTACAAAAGAATGTCTATTTTCCGAGTTGTTTTCGCCATTTCGTTCAAAATATCCTCTTATTACAAAAGTATCTTTCCAAATTTTCGACTATTTCGGGGGGGGTTTGAACCCCCAAAACCCCCCCCTGTATACGCGCCTGACTAAATCCATTAAAATGCAGCTACAATGCACTTACAATGCACCTCAACTGCCTGGTAAATCGTAAGCGTAGCTTTTACTTTGAATTCTAATTACTAGATATAGTAAATCCACTAAAATGCAGTTACAATGTACTTACAATGCACCTCAACTGCCTGCTAAGTCTTAAGCGTAGCTCTACCACTGAATTTCATATTGAATTTACCTCATACTCTACAGAATTCATTAGACTGTACTCACAACGAATGTGAATCGTACTTTAAATTGACTTTAACTTTCATACTCCTCTAAACTGTATTTACAATGCACTTACAATGCAGCTCAAGGGCCTGGTAAGTGTGTTGCTTAACTTATGAGTTCATCTTCAAGTACATTGTAACTGCATTCTCAGAGCATTCGAAATATACTAAACTGATCCTACAATGAACTTGCAATGAACCCCAAACTGCCTGGTAAGTCTTTAACTTATTTTTCTGTTTAAATTTAAATTGGATGTCAAGACTTTAACATTAAGTTACTATTTCAATTTCGAAAGCAACTCAAATATCTTACAATGAACCCCCAAACTGCCTGCTAAGCGATTTACAGTCAGCATTTTAACATTTACTATTTAAATGATGATTCAAATATAGTTTAATTATTATATAGCACAAATATTTTAATACATGAATAGTTTTCCACTTGGTATTTATATTTGCTGGAAAATGCATTTCCGCTTGTCAATTAGAAGCAATTGGCTGTAATTGGCGATTCATGCATATTTAATTTCTTGATGCTTTTTGCTGTTGCTGTTGTTGTAGCGTTTTGTGGCGCAAGTACGATTTAAGCAATTATCAAGTATTTCTGGCCAACAAGCAAGCAAGCAAAACAAACAAACAAACAAACAACAAGAAGAAGAAGAAGAGGCAAATAAACAAGCTGGCCGCATAAATTAGTTGACCCAAAGGCCAAATGCACAAAAGGCGGAGAAGAAAAACTTTTTTCGGTTGCAATTCGCTTTGTTGTGGTTGTAGTGGGGGGAGGGGGAGCGGAACTTTTGCGGTACACTCATTGCTTTTGCTGCTACAGCTGCAGCTGCAGCCAAACCACAAAAAAACAATAACAACAATAAATTATTCATATTTCCTTGGGCCAGGATCAGGTCGAGCTCACAGCTCAGGTGCAAAGAAAAAAGCAAATTAAAAACAAAGTCCACAAACAATATCATAGATATATGCATACATATGTATATGTATGTGTATAGAGCTCAGATTATGCATGTATGTATGTATGTGTGTGTGTATAAGCATGCCCCGCTATATGCAATTAGCAGTTGGCTGAATAAAATATTATTATTTAAGCCAACTACAGTGCCATGAGATAGAGAGAGAGAGAGATAGATAGAGAGAGAGAGAGAGAGAGAGAGAGAGAGATAGAGCGAGAGAGACATCAATTGTCATCTAGCGAGCTATGAAGTTGTCAAAAATGGCAGATAGACTCCATAGACTGCATGTCTGGCTATTCCAAGTCTTTCTAGGCGTCTAAGCTCTGCAGTCCAAAAGAACCAGGAGCAGACTCAAATGCCAACAACCGCAACATAGATAAAGATGGAGATATAATACCCCTGGGACATGACGCTGTAGAAGAATACCTTCATTCTTCATTCCTTCTTCTAACTTCATTCTTTACTGAGATTCTATCTGCGGCTAAAGCTCCTAAACTTCATCGCTTTCTACTTACAAATTCCCCTTCCGATCTTCCTCTTCTAATTCAGCTATTCACATTTATCGCACACACGCCATCTATCGACAGCCGCCTCATAGCCATCGATATGGCTAAATATCGATAGATGTATATGCAAACATATATCGAATTATAGTTAACCATAGTGCTATTCCCTCAGATCTCTTATGGGGCTACTGCTACGTGAAATACCATTGAATAAATATCTCTAAATATATAGTATTTCCCTTATATTTTTATATGTAGAATATTCCTGATGAATAAAGCCTTGATTTATTAAGAAAGAAAGAAAAAAACTCTCCAAGTATAATCTCTGACACGACGTGATATCTCTACACATCTATTTAGTCTTTTGCTGATATTATTTTAGAGTACCATATTTATTCGTATGCAGAAATTTCATTAAACACCGTCTCAGCTGAGGAAAATTCGATGTGACTCAGGCAGGAGCCAAGCTTTGCTCTAGCTCTCACATAAAAGACAAAAACCTAAACGCATGTAAGCACGGCCACATACAGTAGTACTCCTGGCCAAGTTATTGGGCATAGAGCAGAGGGAACTTAAAGCTGAGTCTAACGTAAATAATTAGCTGTCGACACGTTGCGCATATTGCATGTGGCATAGGTTCCATGGTCAGGGCCATGGCAATTATCTCTCTGCAGGCGAGTTAATTTATGCCCAGATAAGAAATTTTCCATTTCTCTCTCCCTCTCGCTCTCTCTCTTTCTATTCACACACATAGCATAGCATACATGGCTAAACCAAAAGTCCAGCGCATGACAAATTTTCGATGCTTCGTCTGGTTGTATATTTTTTGTATCTTTTGTCATTTTTTGGCTTGATTTTTTTTATTATTTTTGGCTAGTGTTGCCCGCGGCAAGCTGCACGAGAATCCTGGAAACGCACTCAACTGCCGCTGGAGAACAAAAGAATTGTGCAAATTTCAAGCTCTGAAATTTGGTTGGGAAATTGCAGCCGCAGGATAAAATCCCAGTGCCGATTATTGTATTTCATTAGATGCAAACCTGAGCATGGACCAAGCTATTTTTAAAGACTCTCCGTCGCCGTCTTCGTCTCCGTCGGCTAGAGTTTACCTTTAATGTAATCCGATTATCCACAGACACGGAGTTCAGCATTCAATTAGTCCTATATTCCGCTTCACTCCGATTCATACGCGAAAAGTATTTCGTTTCTGTCTGCGAAACTCTTTCAGTTCATGGGAATCGTCAGCGAGATGGCAATGGGATTACCTAGATTAGGCCAGGCAATAAATAGATGAATGCTAATTGCTGAAATCGAACTCAAGAGAGGAGGAAAGTATTTCTTGTGAAAATCTGAAATAGCAAATCAGACAGAAGGACTGCGCTCTCAACTAATCATGCCTAAACTTACTTACCTCACGCTCTCTCTCTCTCTGTCTAGCTGAACTGGGATCAAATCAATTTCAAGTGTTTCCAGGCTGCGTGACGCATTGAATATGAGTGCAATCGATACGAAAGCTCATAGCCAGCTCAGTCGTTGATTTAGTAAATCAAAAATAATTTGATGACGATACACACACAGTCAGAGAGAGAGGGGGGGAGTGGGGAGGGAGAGGGTGGAGGGACATGCACATATGCGTCGCATCATAAATCTCAGCATTACAAAAATTGAGCCATAGAGAACGAGCGCTGTAACACCAAAGCGGCTGCTCTGACGCACACATCGTATATCATTACACACACACAGAGAGAGAGAGAGAGGGGGAGAGAGAGGGAGAGAGCCAGCTGGAATGTGCAACGATATTTTACAATATAATTATGTCAACTACAGAGGACGGCGACAAAATCTACGTCGAGCTCTTAACATCTCAACAATACTTTGTATTTCCGTGGCCACTGCACCACCCGCTTCCCGTTGCCCATCTCTCTCACACACTCGCTCTCTCTCTCTCTCTCTGGCTGGCCTTTGATGCAGGCAACTGATGCAGCAGCAGCAGCAGCAGCAACTGGCCAGCCAAGCCGCTGCTGACAGCAACGGCGCCAGCATAGAAAATTATGACACCCTTTGGGATTTAGGGGAGAGCTTTGGGCAGAGGGTGGGGCAGGGTGGTGCTGGGCTGGTCACTGGACAGGGGGGCCTCTTGGCAGTCTGGTGTCAGCCACAATGAGCCAACTGCCACATATCTTTTGACTATCTCCATCTAACTCATGAACTGTTTAGCTCAATTCTCACACTTTCAGCCCGTCTCTCTCCACTCTCTCTCCTCTCTGCGTTTCCCTGGAGATGTGATATTCATTTTACTGCTGGCCTTTTTGAACAGCTTTTGAATGCCGAAAGAGGAAACAAAAATAAAATAAATAAATCGCAAATTTATTATCAAAGTTAATGAACAAAATAAATGCGAAAATTTTAAATGCATGCACATACACAATCATGTGTGTGTGTGTGTGTGTGCCCTTACCCATACATACATACATGTTTACAAATTCGTTTAGGGATTCCCTCAGTTAAATTTCAATTTTAAGTTTGCCAACAAAATTGCTGAAATATTCATCGTAGCATATTGAAATCTCTGCGGTGGCTCCCACTCAAGTTCCTAATTGCTCAATTGATTCGTTTGCTAGGTACTCTCCCCATACCTATACTTATTGCACTCAGTGTAACCGACTTGATGTGCGAGAGTATTTTAGTTCTTCGACAATAAGACTTGAACAATGTGCACCTAGAGACGGTGTCAGACACATTTATGGCGTGCAACTATCGATAAGAGAGAATATAGTGCGGTAATATGACGAAATGTTGGCATTGGTGTTGCCATATAGCTGTAACTAGCGGGAAAGTCGCCAAGTTGGCCTTTATATAATATATGAGTAGAGCCAAAAATAAAAATAAATGAGTTCAGCTTCAAGATTGATAGCATACAAGACTTCCAGGATCCATAATAAATTCTAATTCGATTCGACTGTTTTCTTTTTCATAAATAGCTCTACCAAACCCAAAATCATATCCGTTAATAGTTCAAACCCATCTCAAAGAATTCCTTTAATCTAAACTCATTTCTCTTAACATAATATTCTGCATATTAAATAATGCATATACAAATGCCATATAAATGCCTTGATTATTTAAAAGATCTACTACGTACATATATCAATTTCGATAGAAATCAAAATTCTAGAAAATATACTCAAAGCATTCAGCATTCGTGAGTCGAACCGCATTTGGTTGCTTAGAGTTTTTTGGAAATGTTAAAATGGTTAAGCCTTAATATGCTTAGCGTGCAGTAAATTCGTTTTCTGGGAAACTAAAAATTGTGGTCGGCAAGACTAAGTATCCGTGGATTACCAAAGTAGATTACCTAAAAGTCGAGAAGCTCTTGAAAATCACAATTTTAATTAGTTTCGCACTTTTCGTGGCAGCTTTTGTGGCTTTCTGTTAAATATTAAATTGAAAATCATTTGTCTTAAGCGACCACAAAGGCGCAGACATAGGCATACACACAGGCATAGAGTGTGTGAGAGAGAGAGATGGAGAGGGAGGTGAGGAGACAGAGAGAGAGAGAGAGTACTAAGTGTAACCACACAACAATTTGGGGCTGGAAAATATACTCCCTCGATATTTGAAGAAGCGAAAATTATGCAAAACTAGCAATTGAATGGGTAGATGGGAGGGAGTGCTCAACTTAAAGATACCCTGTAAGCACTCACTCTTGCCGAAGCTGTGCTGAGAGTGAGCTCATCTAGCGAAATGAGATGACTTAAGCATATGGGATATGCCCAACTAAAAGAGTGGATCGATAGATTTATGTCTATTCCTATAGTACGAGCAAGGATAGCTCCTTTTAAAAATCTGCTCGATAGCAACTCGTGTAGCTATAAAACAAAACTCTATTACCCGTATTACGTTCTGTTAAAAGTTACACAAATTTTACAAATGATTTAACTCGTTGGACATAATTATTGTTAATTTGCTCCACTGTGCAAACCCACAAAATTTAATCAGCTGCCATTTGTTGTACTCACACTGTTGTTGCTTTCCTTGGACTGTCAGCTGTATACCCTGTACTCATTAAAAACCAAATGATGTGCGGCAACTGCGAACACCTGTGCCTATGTCAATGTAAACAAGCTAAGCCCATTGATAGATCTTATAGATTATTAATATATTATACAACAAGGACTTCTCTGTTTAAATTCTCATTTAATTCTAGGACATCTTTTAGTCGTTCACTCTGAACTGTGAAACCTTCGCCATGTTATTATTATTCTTTCATCTTTCATCGCGTGTTTTTTTTTCCCACCCAGCCGGCTTGTATGAAGATAAATATGTATTTCACAAAAGGAGATCTCATAATGATGTTTTTTTTATTATTTTCTTTTTTTTTTTTCGTCGCCTTCGCATTTTCTTGCCATTTGTTTTCCTCTCCTTTCGCTGTCGCCTTAAACGTTAATTAATATTTATGCCCAATGCTATAACTATTAAGCGAACACTGTTGCACTTTATCCATTATTCCGGCTGACCTGAAAATGGACCTCATTACGTAAGCATTAAGCATTTAATCAAGTGAGTATAGCTAGGGAATATCAATGAGGGAATATTGAAATATGTATTTCAATTACTCACTGGAGTATTTTATAGATCTTTCCATCCTGCATCTCACAGATACTTATTTGAATGGTCTATAGATACTATAGATACTTGAGTATCTTATAGATACTTGAATGGTATTGACTGTATTATAGATCATTACCTAATATAATCTTACAGATACTTGAGCATCTTATAGATATATGCTTCAGTATTACATAATATTACATAATACTTGAATATCTTGAGCATCTACTTTGAATACTTTGAGTATCTTACATAAAACTACTTGATGAGCTTATATACTTAATGCAGTAACAATAATCTTGAATACTTTCTTGAGCATCTTAACAGATACTTGAATGGTAATCTTACAGATCTTTACTTGACTGTATTACAGGTCATCAGCTATGATCTTGAGCATCTCATAAACACTTTCTTGAATATCATACACAAACCTACTTGATGATCTTATATACTTAATATAGCAACAATAATCTTGAATACTTTCTTTAGCATCTTACAGATCTTTACTTGTTTATCTAACTTGACAATACTACATATCTTGATCATCTTGAATACACTTACATATATTACAGATATTTTCTCGATAATCTTAGATATACTAATTTGATAATTTTACAGATATTTGTATACATTTCAGATACTTCTAACAGATCTTTAAAGAGTGCATATAACAAATTCTTTTTTTTTTTTTTTACTTCAAGCCTCCTTACGTAACTTAGAGATCGTTACTTGATCATTTTACAGAGACTTCTTACTTTACAGATCTTAACGTGAGCACTTAGGATATGTCTGACTATCTTACAGATACTTTAGTTTCCACTTGCCCAAATAAGAGTAATTGGCATATAAATTGTAGCACAACGAAAAATATTTAAGTCTTTAATGGTTGGTAGGACTATTGGCGATTCATGATTGATTATGTGGAGCAGCTGAAAAAAGAAGAATTAGATGAATATAAACTTTCTTTGGTATTAGCAATATACTCACGTTTAAGATGATCTTAAAAGACTTTCGGTTATCTGAAATATCTCGAGTCTCCAGTCCCATTGTCGAGATATCTTAAGGCTGTCTTAAGGCATCTTAAGGCCCTTCTGTGAGCGAACCCGATTGTCACGATCGATGACATGCTGCTGCGCTGAATACACATAATCGCTGGGCACGTGTAGCTAGACGGCTCTGACAGGCAAATTAACATAGAGTCATGCATTTTATGCACGGCTAGCGATTGCACATGTTTGGCAAGGCAATCGAAGGCAAACAGAAACTGCTGCCACTGCATAAAGGTGCAAGAGGTTGCTGCTCCTCTGATGCTGCTCCTCTGATGCTGGAGTCTGTCGAGCGCCGGCACGTGATTCTCATTTCAAAATTGATTTCGATTTGCCTGTGAGCTAGCTACATAGCCGAGCCGAGTGCTTGTTGTTGTAAGTGCAATTGATTTGGCAATGGAGTAGTCAAAGCCAAAGCGATGCTTGAATTTCCAAGTGAGGGGCGTCAAGTGGGGCGGGCGTCGAGAGGGGGCGTCGTCTTCGCCGATTAATATTTGCTCAGCGCAAATGCAGCGCATTGAGACACGCAGTTAGCTGATCAAAAAAAAAGAGTAGAAATAAATAAATACAAATAGATAGACAGAATAATAACAAAGTCTGTTTGAAGCTCGCGTTGTTCTCACACACACACACACACACACACACACGCGCGTACAGGGCCCATATGCTGCTTAGCCCACTAGGCAAAATGGTTACAATTCAAATAGGATTTGTATTTGTTTGCCTTTTGGCTGAGCTGCGTTTGCTTTTCCGGCAAATAAATTGCAAGAGAAACTCAACTAAAGCCCACCTGCCCGACCTCACCCACACCCCCTCTCTCTCTGTGTGTGTGCGCGGCATCCCAAAAGTGTTGGGCAAATATACGGGGCCAGTTAGTTAGGACGCTAATTTGATGTGCTGCGAAAGTATCTTTCGGATACAGCGCCGGTTTGTGGCCGCGAGCCGTGCCCCATATCTGGGCAAATATTTGGGCACACGCGGCGTATGAGTAATGCGTGGGAGTTGACAAAGATGAAGCGCACCGCAAGCATTTCGCTTTCTTTGTTTATGCATTTGTCCATTCACTTAGCTGAAATTGCCACGCCCTCGCCAAGTCCGCTCACTGTGATTATTATTAGGATCAAATTGCAGCTTATTAGCGCTACCTCTCCGCCGTCCAGGTGTCGAAGGATGCCACACTTGTTGACTTAGGACTCCTCTTCGACTGCTTCTCATTCGTCTCGTCACGAGTCCGTCCGGTACCTGGGATAGAAATGCCAAATATGAGAACATGCCGAGTGTACTTGAGTAGTTATCGGGGAGTCTGTCTCTGTCTCGACTTCAATCGAGCCGCACAAAGGGCTTCCAATTCCATCGAAGTCAACAATATTGAGTTCGAATGAAAACTTCAGAGAGAGAGAGAGAGACACCAGTTGGAGCCCAGTGCTCGATAATGATGGACAAAGGACGTAATCAAGACAAATATAGGTAATTCCTGTTGCGCGCCAGCTCCAGTTCCAGTTCCACCTCCAGTTCCAGCTACAGCCTTGAGCCTGAAGCTTCTCCTACTTGGATCCTTGGATTGCCGCTGTCACGCTTGCAACATATTTGTTTAGGTCTCTGCGCTATTCTATGTTGTTGTTCCTGTTGTTGTTGTTGTTGCTGTGCCTAGTTTATCTCCATCTCCATCTCCAGCTTTATCTTGGCGTGCGTGTGTTCATGTTTTTTTTTTACTGTCGCCAGCAATGATTTTCCTATGGACATGTCCAGCTGTCCGCCCATTCAACTAACAAAAAAACAAATACAAATACAAATACAAATACAAACACAAACACAAAACACAAATACAAAGACAAGCCAGCAAAGAGCTAACCAGTGTACCAGGCCTCCACTACGGCTCGTTCTTGTACGCCGTATAACAGCTGGTTCATTGTATTGCAGTTATTGTATTTGAATTGGACAACTAATGTAAATAATACATCACATACCGTACGTGCCCCGGGATTATGTTGAAGTTTCAGTTTAACAGATTTCGTATTTATTTGGCATTTTATTAACTTGACCAGCTCAGCAGGAGCTACAAAGAAAGAAAGAAAGAGAGAGAGAGAGCGCTAGTTAGACAGAGAGTATCCGTATCTTAGTTATGTATCAGAATTACCATCAAATAGCAAAAATATTTCATAAAATTTACCTGCAAGTGCAATCGCGTATCAATTTGACTTATTTAAATAGATTGTTCGATTATTATGTTAAGCGCAAGTCGATTATCGATTATTTCTGTTATGCAATCTTTATGTTAAGATCGTTGCGGCCAAAACAAACCGTGCTTTGCCAGTGAATTGGGCAAGTGAATGGAAGTCATGTAAGTGTCTAAAATAGGGGAATTTGGTTATTATAAATAATAGATTGTTGTACTTCTAGCCATTCGAGAAATGAAGCTTTCAGCATGTAATTAATGCTGCCACGCAAGCGCAATGTTAAAGTTCGTGACAATTTATCGATGTTATCGATACCTCAAAGCACTCAACTATGTGTTTACAATTTGAATGTTATTCTGCATATTCGAATTTTGTAAATTAATGTAAATTTTAAACAATGGGAGTTATTTCTGGCCTGGCGCATGAATATTGTATGAATGCCGTTTGATTACGTACCTCTATTAATATACGCGATATCAATGTAAAGCGAAAAACCTTGACTTGCATAATCATGGATATACGGCAGGTATGTATGTATGTAGGTTTATCTTAGTGTTAATGTGAATGACGTTAGAAGACTTGAATTTCTTGCAGCTAAAGAGATTACCAGATATCAACCTGCAGCTGATAATGTTGCGATCAGGAGATATAAGGCCCTCAAAGCGGAAGGAACTCTGCCTGATGGACCATTCACCATCTTCTGCCGTAAGTCGTATCGCTCTAGACTTTGCCCTGAGTGGCTCTACTGAGATCAAGTTTATCTATTACAGATGCTAATCGGACAAGGCGACTCAGTCATACTCTTCCATTCCATTTGAAGCTGCCAGTTCGACCAATATACTCCTTTCGGCCAGTGGCAGAGTAATCCCGCACTGATGCTAGACTCACTGGCTGATAAGTACTTCTTCGGTCTATCCATATTCAGGCATTAGAACTAATCGACTTTCTAATTGGAGTTCTGTGCTCGATTTGGCCAAATCCTTCTTTATAATGTTGGAACGCCCTCATGACCATTTCGACTAATCCGATGTTTATTTGGCCATTGATTAATGTGCGGTGCCAAGGCGTCCGCAAAGGTCGTTGCCAGAGAGTCTTCAATCATAGTTTGCCTTGCTGCTCCTTTTGGAGCTCCTCTGCATCATCTTCATATATTTCTTTTGCCTTTCGCTTTGCTTTTTTTTGCTAGTGTGTGGATGGAAATACTTTTGGCCTGTTAAGGGTTTATTTATGCATAAAATTTATAGCATATAGCACGAGCATATTTGTGTCATTAGCCGCAAATTTTTGACCCATTTGTCATTAGGCTCGACTGTGGGGGATTTGCATAAAACAAACACACGAGAACGTTGTATGCATGTGTGCGTGTGTGTGTGTGTGTGTGACCGACAAGATTTATCAAGTAATAACAGACATTTCGGACAACCCATAGACCCATTAGTCACACGCTGTTTGACATCGTCTGAAAATATCATTTTAATCACAGGCCAGCTAGCAGCTTCCCCTGCTCCTCCTCCTCCATCTGCTTGCCACTGTATGGCCATTGTCACGGTCCATCGCCATCGGTTGGCCAGGATGACGATGACCCGCACACACACACATGCCCACGTATGTAAATTATATATCAGATGAAATACTACAGCAAGTGAATGCTGCCTCGGCATTCTGCTTAAGCATCGACATCTATCCACCGATTATCCAATTGACCTTCCTCAATTGCTAATGAAGACATGCGCCCGCACTCTGTTGTGTTGACTCTCCCATTTTGGGGTTACGGCTAGGCTCACCACGATATTATTCAAGTCATTCTAGGCAACGGCAATGCCAGGGAACTAACTGCACCCAACTCTTTACTTGGTGGACTGAGTCACAGCCATTGAGGACAACATAATCGAATCGGAGAGGAGCCAAAAAAAAAACGTCTATAATTGTAATGTAAATTTCTGTAAATAAAATTTATTAAATTCAAAAAATAAATCACTAAATAATCAAAGTAAATAGAAATCAAATAAATAATAAATAAATAGCCATTGATATCAATTTCTCGAATTGAAATTTATTGATGCAAAATCAGTTTTTCAATCAGTTTTATTCAGTTTCATTTAGTTGATGTATGAGTTTCAGTTGATGTTGTTGATGTATTTGCATTCGTTTACAGTTCATATTCAGCCCAAGCCGAAATAAAGTTGATGAACCTGTCAACAAGGAAGCTGTTCTCGTTCTTTCCATAGATACGGCGATAGGTGACGACGTTGTCCTTCAGGTTGAAGATGAAGGTGGTGTAGGGACAGTCAATGTTGACCATGGCCTTGTTGATCTCATTGAGCAGCAAGTGCATAGTCTGCAAGCACTCAGATAGAGTCCACGACTGCTCCTAAATGGGAAAGACAAAAAGCAAGAGTTAATAATGAGTTAATATCAATAAATGGGGAATTTCTAAAGCTCTGCTCTTGCCTTGATGGCAGCTGCGACATTCACAATGCTAATGGGCTTGAGAATGACACCCCTCTTGGTAGGGGCGAACTGCATCTCCTGTATGCCCCCCAGATAGGCGTTGAGCAGCCAACGTTTCATGCGATAGTTGCGGCGCCAGTTTGGAGCATGATGGGGATACAAGCGCACAGCCGATAGGCGGCATTTCTCGAGCACCTGCGGGTCGTTTCTATCGAATGGAGAATGGAAATCTGTGGGTATTACAAATGCCTAAAAGAGGCCATTTCAGATATGCTTACAAATCGCCCAACGGCTCCGTGTTCTGCACTCCGAACACTTCTGCCGTGTACAGCAGACGGAACTTGCCCAACTTGGCCATAAAGGTTCCGATATTCTGCTTGTTCAGATCAATACATACATCGGTGTTGGGCATATGTCCCGGCTCATCTGTGAATTGCATACATTATGTGTTATGTGATTCGATCCAATCCGAACCGAATGGGTAACTAGAATTAGGTTAGAAAACACGTGCACTCACCCACATACAGATACTGGCGCAACTTGAACAGACAGGACGAGTCCGACTTGACCATGTGGCTCGGCATCGGTAGAGTCTTCAAGTAAATGCAGTTATGATATCTAGTTGCAATCAGCGTGAAGTCGTTCTGGCACATTAGCTTCGACAGGGTGCCGCGACTGGTGCAAAAATCGACCTGCTCGAGGAGTTTCAATGGGCGCTCCAACTGCATGATGTAGTTGAATAGATGCATCCCGTTACCATAGTAACGGTTCTCATATCGCACAAACGACTTGAAGCCCCTTGCCACGTCCAGCGGAAACTCTTCGTCCGACGGTGCGCGATAGTAGCCCAGGGTAGTGGGCTTCGAGTAAGTACAACCCTCGCTGCGAAATACGTGCACCATCTTCAGGTCCGTCAACTTCCATGGCAGATCGCTAGACAACGAGCACAATACTTGAGCCATTTTGCGGTTTGATTTTTTTCGAGAACACACGAGAAAAAAAAAATTTCGGGAAAAATGCAAGAGAAAAAGCTGAACAAACGTTTCGCTCCACGTGTTTCAATGCAAGTGGCAGATTTTCTTGCTGAGAGCATCGAAGTTGTAGCATCGATGCTTTGGCTGGAATGTTCCAGAGCCGATGTTGGGCTTCCGATTGTATCACCATCGAAGTTTCTCGAAGATGCAAGAATTGCAGCCATGTATGAGAAGGGGGTCTCATTATTTTTATCGAACGATGTAATTTGTGCAGTGTAATTAAATATGCAATGCAGAAATCATCAGTAATGCTACTAAATATACCTATATTTGTATATAATTAGCTTTCGATAAAATCATACATATCGATGTTTTCCAATAGCCAAATTTAGCCGATATACATCGTTAAAGCAACTTCAATAAGATGTTGCATAATTAAGTTTATCGAAATCAAATTTAACATTTTGGGAAAAATTGCAAAAATATTGGGTTTCCATTTAAATAATTATAAAATAATAATATCGAGTTAAATAACAAAAATAAATAAATAAGAGAAAGGCAAAATGAAATATGTGTACATAGCAAAAAAAATTAAAATTAACATTATTCTTTTTTCAAGCTGTTAAGAAACTGTTAATCCATTGCAGGTTCCGACTCCGTTACGAACTCATTTTTCCAGGGACCATAACGATTATCATTTTTATGGAACAAAGTTCAAAAGTACGAATAATTTTTTATTAAAATTAATTTTTATGATAAAAATAAAAAAAAATATATATATTAACAAAAAATTGCAAATAAAATTTTATCCTTTTATTATACTCTGAACCCATTTTCAATGGGAAATCAGGGTATAATGGTTTTGTTGAAATGTACATATGTAACAGGCAGAAGGAGGCGTAGCAGACACCACAAAGTATATACATTTATTCTTGATGATTTAGCACTAATTGTCTGCCTATTTCTTGTAAGCATTTCCTCAAAGTATTTCTAAGTATTTCTTCTAAGCATTTTCTCAAAGTATTTCTTTCAAGTATTTCCTTGACTTATTTCATCTACGTAATTCTCCTACGTAAGTCATCTACGTAATTCATCTAAGTAGTTCCTCTACGTCTCTACTGCTTAGCTGATCGATCACACACTCTGCTTCACTTTGTTTCGCACACCCCCAGCAGGCCTGGACGACTGAAGAAATGCTGCAGCTGCTGCCCTTTATATACGGCCACTTTCACTCAAGCGCTGTCTCTCTCAAACAGCGCTCGTTACAGTCGAGCTTGAAGTGACCAATGGGAACGCTCTCTGCTGCTGTGAGCAAATTAATACTGCTACATACACATAGACAACTGTAATGATCTTGCGCACTTTCTCTCTCCTTGCGTTTACTTTTACTCAAGCACTGTCTCTCTTAAATTTTGAGCCCGACAGCAGGTAGCGAACTGCAAGTGACCAATAGGAACGCTCTCTGCTGCTGTGAGCATTCTAGCTTCGTTTTACCTAAATACAAATACCAAATGAATGCTGCTGCATACACATAGACAACTTTTATGATCTTCTGCAGTTCTTCTCTCCTTTTGCTTTTATTTTTACTCAAGTACTGTATGCGTGCATGCCTATGTGTGTCTATGATATATTTACATTAAAATAAAAACTCAACTATATATTATAAATAAACTATGTACATACATACACACATACACACACATATGTATACATGTATGTCTTCTTAATTACATACATACGTATATAAATATGTGTTATGACGGAATTTTGCAGTTAGATAAGTGAATAATCATGGAAAGTGGTTTGAAAACGAGCAGCAGTTATCACTCGAGTGAGGAGTATGTATGTGTGTGTGTGTGTGTGTGTGAGTAAAACGTACATGTATATGTAGATCTGATAGTGGCGTGTGTGTGTGTGTGTGTAACAAGGATTAGGCGATGGAGCGATAGAGCAATAGAGTGGATGGAGGAATGAACAATGATTGATTGTATTATGGAATCCATAACAACAGGCCGGGCGTAACAAATCTGTAATGCAAACACGAAACACTCGTGGCCAATGTGTCGTATGAGAGATTACATGCAATCATTTTTGCAATCAGGCACAAACGACAAGAGACAACCCGGAGCCGACTAACGGACGGACAGACGGACTGTGACTGCCTGGCTGAGTGCATGCTGAAATAGTTATTACATTTAAAATAAATGACATTTAAATTGAAGCTTAGACAGAGCGTGACAGAAGCAAACAATAAACAGAGACAACGAGAACAAATACGAAAGAGACACATAACCCACACACACACACACACACACACTCACATAGCATGCGAGCCTTGTCAGCGGCAGTTGGCCGGGCTAATGCCCAACGATTGCATTGGCATAGCAAGAGCACAAGTAAGTATATTGTCATTTGATTAGATTACAACACAACTTTCGTTAGCTCTCGCTCTCTCTCTCTCACTCGCGCAGCCGGCATCTGCCCTCTCTGTCAGGCAGCTGCTTGCTTGTAAGCTGTTGATCTGAAAGCAAGGACAACGGCTCCAAAGTGCCAGACCCGTTGATATACCATCACCAGCTGCAGCTCTCTCTCTCTCTCTCTCTCTCTCTCTCTATCGCTCTCGCTCTCTGACCACTTCTTCTGCTTTTACAGACATTGACAGCAGCTTGGACAACTCCATGGGCAGCCGCAGTCAGAAGTCTAGCGTCAGGAAGTCATCACTAATGCCACTGCACCTCTCTCTCTCTCTCTCTATCTATCTCTCTCACTCACTATCTGTCACTGCAACATTTCATTTTCAGACTTCTGTCTCAGGCTCTTTAAAATTTCATTTACATTTACATGAGCATGCGGCTGGGCTGACAATCCGGATACATCTTGGTCTCGTCTCAGTTCTCTCTCTCTCTCTCTCTCTCTCTGCCTGTCTCTGTCTGCAGCAGCTGCTGCTTGGTCTGATGCCCCCCATTTGATTGTCACTCTTGAACTGTTATCATATTGTAAGGACAAATTAATTGTAAAGTCATGTAATTGTTTGACAATGTTGGCCCCGAATCATAAGTCTTACGGCCACATGTACCTATGCAGTTGCTAAGCAACATGGCCACAGACAGACGGATAGACGGATAGACGGACAGAGTGTGAGAAACATCGAGGAACAACATTGACGACAGACAGACAGCCCACACGTCGTCATAATCATTTTGAATCATTTCGTATATTCGAGTGTAACTCAATTAGTTGACAAGCGTTTCAATATGCCTTCCATTTGGATTGCGGGTCGAGTGGGTGCTACGGCCACTCCAGGATGATCTAGAAATGCAAATAGGTCAAGTACAGCTGTGAATGCTATGCTAGAGATGCTGTATATGATATGTATACCATATATATGAGACAAGCGCATGTGAAGGAGGAGTTTCCGACTAGGAAATCATTACAAAATCAGAAACTCTAGATGGCATAGGCAAAGATGGGATAGGCAAAGATGTCCTATTCGAGGATATACCTATGTCTGTTACACACTCTTTCACAAAACCAATATACCCTCCTGAGCTGACATTTGTTATGCCTTGAGGGTATTCAAAGAGTAACAAATATTGTGCAAAAAATAAATCTCTATTAAATCTCTATTATCATATTAAATATTATATTATAAGCACACAGAATAAGTGGATTTAAAATATATTTGAAATAGTTAGTCATGCATAGACATACATACATATGTATATACATGCAGTATCTAGAGATATAAGTAGAGTTTAAATTGGTTTATGAACTAAAATGAAAATGATTTGTTAATCCCATTTTATTGCAATTCGAATCGAGTCGAGAACTGAGATAATTCAAAAGTTGACAAATCGCAACCCATAAACAATTTGTGCAATCGAATAAGGCTAACAGAGCTGTTGAGCATTAATGGGGTTAACAGACATTTAGCCACATAATTAACGGGGCCCAGTGTGCGACGTAATCTGCTAAGGATTATTTATTATATTTACGCCTGTTTTAACAGATATCTGCGGCCGCAATGGAAAGATGACACTAAACAAGGCATCAGCATACAAACATACATACATACATACATATGTACATATGTATATACACTATATGAGGCAACAAGGAACATTATCTGATAACTGTTTTTGCCAGCTAACGGCATCATTAACAACAACAACAACAACAAACGCCATTCGGGACAATCATTTTTGCCGCTTCCGGTTCCGGTCACACACACACACACACGCACGCACGCACAACTATGCGATATAAATGATATGAATACACACACACACACACACACACACACATGTGTATATGCTTGTGTACACATTTAGCTGGAAGCGGGAGTACGAAACGATTAATTATCAAATTGTTTTGTTCGTGATTGTCTTTGGTGCCCTCTGCCCTATGCCCCGATAAGCACAAGGATAACAATAATTATGCTGGCTGCCTGCTTGTATGTGTGTGTGTGTTTGTGTGTGTGTAACATGTTTGCCTATGCATAAGTGTATTTTCAACTCAATTTAATGCCATCCTAATTGGCCCCTAGCCTTTTCAATTGCCCCATTTGCATTCGATATTGAATTTGGTCAGCACAAATTCAGGATTAGCAAATCTTAAGCATGTTCCATGGAATAGGAAACATGATAATAATAGTATCTAATTTTACCCATATATCATATATAAAAGAAAAAGAAATTCATAAGAAATATATTTATATTTATATTTATAAATATTATAAATATCCCTCAAGTCAATGAAACTTGCAAAAAAAACTTTTCAAATTAAATTCGCTTCATTTTTTTTTTCCTTTTGGCATCAATTCTGACTGACGTTGTTTTCATTGAAGAATTCGTATTGGAATCCATTTGTATTTAGCTTTTTAATTGCTAGCGCAGAGTGGGAGAGGGACAGGGAAAAGGGAACGAGATAGATAGAGAATCGGCATTTACCGAACTGGACAGCTCAAAGGGTAGGGCTCATAGGAGGGGCTAGGCTGGGGTGGACGTGACGCAACGCAACGCAACGCAACGCGGCGCTACGAGAAGATGGACCCACATCAATGGGCTGTCAACGCGTCGAGATCGTTATGGCCATCACAGAATACTCTCTTGTTGGCCATTTTAATTGCATGGCCAAAGTCATGCATTTTTCAAGTCATCAGCATTTCAATACACATCAACACACACACACACACGCACACACACACACACACGCTCATATGTTTTTTACTGCGAATAGAGCGCGTGCCTAGAAGTCTAACGCTCGCTCGTTAGTTTTACAAGCTCCATTTTGGGCATGATAGCAAGCGAAATTTTCAAAAAGCGGCATGTGCTGCAAATTTCTAAAAAACAAAAAAAGTAAATAAATAAAAGAGAGCATGAAAATACCCTAGGAAATACGTGCTTGACGACTGGCAATCGCATATTGTTAACGAAAAGTCAAAATGAGTGAAAAAAAATGTAAGCCAGTTGGTAAAAATTTAATGGAAATCGCATAGTTGGAAAATATATAAAATATCGGGCTAAATACTTATTTCTTATTTGTAAGAATTTCAAGAGTTAAATAAGTAAATTTATAGTCGTGAGTAATTGACATTAATCGTATTGTATTAGACCACTAAAAACTATAAGGAATATCACTATAGTTAACTATCGATACTTATAAAACCATCGATATTTACTGAACTATGTCATCGATACTAAATGCGAATGGCATGAATAGAAGAAGAAGAATTCGTGAAAACAATGCATAACATTTGTTTAGATAATTAAAATATGATTAAAGCCTTTTATAAAAACAAAATACTAGCTAAAATCTGGATGCATGGAGAGTCTATTAATCTATGTGGAGCCCAATGACTGCTGCGAGTGCGTAGGAATCACTACATAGATCTGTGTACATATGAAACTACATATGTATGTATGTACGTTAGTTTCTCGTAAACTAGACAGCTGGCTTTGTCTTAGTATTAGACTGAGCCGCAAATCCGTATAGAGCACATAAGGAAGCTTGTACAGGCCGTTGCCTTGTGGTTTTGCTGTTTAAATAGAGGCTCCCAGCAGGTGTACGGTACTGAAAACCTTTTAAAAGGCAGCCTGCTATCAAGGTACTTGACGTCAGAAGCACCCGGACACAGCCAGGCCGACGTCTCTCTCTATCTATCTCACTCTCTCTCTCACTCTCTCTCTCTCTATCTCTCTCACTCTCTCTCTCTCTCATTTTGCGCCATAAACCACTTTTGATCATGAGCAAAGACAACGACTTATACACTCCGACATATAGTATAGAATTTATATTTTTTGATGTGTCAAATCTGAATAAATTGAGAGACAGAGCAATGCATCAGCTAATGCTGGATTCACTTTTTTTGTTATTGTCCGCCGAATTACCAAATACAAAGTTTGCTCTTTGAAGTACTTCGTGTATGTATGTATGGATGTATGTATATATGCCTCGATTGGGTCAAAGTGAATTTTGAAGCTATAGTCATCTTATAGCTGGGGGCTTCCCGCTTTCACATTTATTGCTGCATAGTCTTTTGTGTTTTGTATTTCAACCCAAAAGCTTTATAGGGTTTGTTGATGTTTATTTTTTATTGCTCTCTATGCTTGTTTAAAGAGTATAGAGAGTATATTGGTTTCATATGTTTCATTGCTTGACTGAGATTGAAATAAAAGCTGAGTTTGCCTATAAATTATATTCTGGATTGCAGGTGAGCTACTCTCTCTCTCTCTCTCTCTCTCTCTCTCTCTCTCTCTCTCCCTCTCGCTCTGATCATAGATCAGTATACTCCTATAATAATATACATTCATCATTAAGTAGAATATTTTCACACATCTCTCAGCTCATTCAATTCATTTGTGCTATAACTACAGGGTATTTGTAGTTCATCCCTGCTATATTTTTTCGCTTGTGTATTGTATTATGATTACAGTGAAGCGCCGAGATTGAGAGACTGCCACTCATATGTTAATGTGTGCTGCCCTCGCTCTCCGGCATATTCAGCGTTTCGATTTTACGCTCTCCTTGCAGTCGGTGTTTCCTTTGTGCGTACGTACGTACGTACGACAGTACGTATATTAAAAATTTAATTAAATCAACATACATAAATAAAGAAATAATTTTGTTTGACGCTACGCATTGCGCGAATACCCGAATTCAAATACAAAGTGAAAACATTATCAGCAGCAGAGAGGAGGATGGCTGACTCCAGAGTATTGCTGTCGCTCCTGCTCCTGCTCCTGCTGCTCCTGCTGCTGCTGCTGCTTCGTCTTCTGCTTTCACTTTCACTTTCACTTTTGCTTTTGATTAACATATTTCTTTTATCTGAGGAGCCGCAACTGTAGTGAGCTGCGAGCGGGTGCGAATAAGCATGATATTGAGGTTATGAGAATATTTGAAAGCATTTTTCAACGGCCTCGACAGCATTTCAAAATGTTCATGCCCAGCCACATATTGACTTGCTCAATGTACACACATATACATACATATATGCTACGACTGACTCCCTATGCAATAAATGTAATCAATACAGAAGCAAATCTGTCTCGCAGTTTCCTGGAAAACTCACGAAAGAAAACTCTTTTAATTAAAGCCAAAATCTATAAAGACAAAAAACAACAACAACAACAACATTTAGAACTTAAATAAAAATAATTTCATGTATCTTTAACTGACCAGAACATAGATTCTAGTTTATATAGCCCTAGTAACAGCTCTTATACTCTTTAAAATATGCTAGACATAGGGTATACTATGCAGGCATTTGACATACCCTATATATATAATATATCCAATGCATCGATTATTAAATTTCTAACCATTTAAGTGTCTTAAAGTGTGTGAAGAAAGCAATAAGTGGAAGTGCTCTGAACACAATTCAATGACTAGCAAATACCCTAAGTCTTCTCAAGAATTGCTGTTGCTCTAGCACTACTAGAAAATACCGATATTGTATATTAAATAAAACATGAATGTAATCCTTTCATATATTCCCAATGCAGAGTCTATATAAAACCTATTCATATATGTATTTCTTCTCAAGCTACCCTCCACTTTACAGGGTATATTAGAGTCGTTCGTCACGCTCTCCGCTGCCTTTGGTGGCACTTTGTTTATTTTAAACGATTATTCCGCTTCATTACCGTTAAATCGCTTAGACGGCAGCCTTTTGTATGTGTTTCCATCAGCTTTTCCTTATTTTGTTCTACATTCTTGTTCCTTTCCATTGTTCCTCTTCTTCTTTTTTTTTAATTTAAAGGTATTATAGATTATACTTTGTCCCTGGTTCGACACAATTTAGTGGTTCACCAAATCAATTTGCCATTGATGCCCCAAGTGCTTTTGAAGACACACACACACACACACAAAATGGTAAAATCTATATCAATTGAGCTAAGCTTGGCTTGGACGATGTGCTTTAAGAGATATGACCACAAAGCTGCAGCATTTATAAAGGATTCTATATTGCATGTGACGAAGTTGAGTTGATAGATCTATAGCGAGGTCTTCAAGCTGAAGTAAATAGTAACCGTATTCATTCATATACATATGTATATGTATATATGTATAAGTTATCAGGAATATTGTCTAAGAACAAAACTTCTTATTGTTAGAGCCGTCTTTGCTTGAGTCTGAGCGCCTGTGCAGAGTTGTCGTGGCGCTATGTATAACTCAAGTTGGCAGCACTCATTTCAGTTGACTCAGCTTGGCACTCCATATGAGCGAGACAACCATAGATAGCTGTCACTGAACATGCTCCCAGCTGCTGCTACTGAGTGAGAATGAGATAGCATCTACCATCTTGGTTGTGAGTGAGCAAAGAAAAGCTTCTAAGACTGACGAATCTCTAGAAAAGAGAGCAGGTAAAGTCACTGAAGACTCGCTGTAGAGCGTGTCTATATAGGTATCTGAACCATATGGAAAGTTTTCATGCTGAGCAAGCTTCAACATAGATTAATATGCCCAACCCTCTATATGCTCTTGTAGTTCAATCGACTGGTTGTTCGAATCTGTATGAACTGCGGATCTTGAGGTTTTACAGGGAATCTAGGATTCATATTCTCTAATAATATAAAACTATATATATGAGCATAATATTATGTATTTCTGTATTCTTGATTGTAGCATCAATAATATACAGTAGGCCATTTAGTAGACATATCTTGGTATCATCAATTAATATTTATTATTTTCAGTGCAGCATCTGAAAAAGAAGTTCTAGGAGCGCAACGAATACAGTTGAATATTCGTATCTCCATGCCTGAAAGCTTTGCTTTCTTTTCGGCAAGAAACTAGTTTCAAAAGCTATTTAATCAGAGTCTTAGTAGCTGCAATTTCTATATAGTTATTGTTAGGATTATGTAGTTGAATAGTTTTCTGTAAAATGCGGATGAGCAGCTTACAGATGAAGATGAAGAAGAAGAATAAATAGAAATCTGTTGCAGATTGTAAGCCGCATAAAGATATATGTATAACGAATATGATATAGTGTGTGTGTGTGTGTGTGTGGGCTGTTTCATCAAATAAAAATGTTGTTTACAACTCGAGTTTTATGAAATGTGAAATGCGAGATGTGAACGGCATGGCAACTACCCTAGGCGGCACATAAATAATGGGGCAAGTGCAGTTTCAAATCGTCCACTAATGGAGGTGCTCAATCGATGATGGGGCAGGCAAATCGCCGCCACTTTATGTTGCATAATATATTGACTTTGCCTCGGCCCACCACAAGGGGGCGTATGGGCGACGACTTGCTGTTGCTGCTTGCTGTGTGGGGGGGTTCGGTGGTGTGGGGAGGCAATTGGCAAACATTCTAAAAGTTATTTGGCAGCTGCTCTTTGCGAAGCATCGCACACACATTTGAGTGCTGTTCCGCTGCTGTTATTGTTATTGTATATATTATTATTATTATTATTATTATTATGATTATTGTTATTGTTTTTGCATTTTAAAGCAAATGGACTTTTATGCGTTTCCCTGTATGTGTCTGTCTCACTCTGGCCATCTCCCTCCCTCCCTCTCTCCCTCTCTCCCACTCTGTCTTAAATTAGCCCAGAATGATTTTGGCAGTCTTTTGCCATACAATTTGATGCTTCTTTAACTGCCTGTCCGTCGCCCATCAATTTTACTTACTGTACGTACATACAGTCAAGCCTCGCAGCATTCGCGCACATAAAAACACAAATTTCCGCATAAATTACCAGCTCAACATTTTTTGATGGCCTTTCTTTGGCCTCTTCTTACGCTTCTCTACTTCTCTACAGCTGCTTCTTCCTCCCGCTTCCGATTATTGCTGTTATTCTTGGTTTGCTTATGTGTAAGCATACGTAATTGATGCGTTTATATAAACATATATTTCTTTATTGAAAGCTGCTCTTCATAATGCCGAAGATTTAATACCCTCGCCCAACGCACGGCATAGGCTCTGCCCCTCTCCTCCTTCTTCCTTCTAAAATGAAAATTTTATGTTTTAAATATGCTTGAACTCTGGCCAAAGATGTTTCACTTATTGCATTACTGAAGGGAAGACTAAATAAGTTTTTTTCATCAATCCGTAAACATTTAGAGTTGCTTTAGGTATTCCAATTATTTTTGATCATTTTTAAGGAATCTCAGATGTTTTAAGGAGGTCGCCTATTGTAACTTTATGTTAGCTTACTCCATTCAAATCATTTGAAAACCAAATAGGCGAAAATTCACAATCAGCAGTATTTTTTGAGCTCTAGTCTATCTTAGCTTTAAGATTCTACATAGTCAGCATTCAGCTCAGTTCATTTGGAAGAGCTCTGTCATTCCTTCAATTTGTGCCAATGAATCTCAGTTGCTCATGACCCTGCAATCCGTTGAGAATTACCTAGAAAGGCACAAAATATTTATGTTGGCAAAAATAAAGAAATTTCGATCAAATGCCTAATTACGTCTATGATAACGCTTAAATGAATCAAAAGTTTGGGCAAATTAAAAACAAGTTTGCCTCATAAAGTTATAAAGTCTGCCTGTCTATCTGTAACAGAGTAAAGGTAAAGCCCCAACTTTATATCTACACGGCTCAAGTCTCAGAACAATATGTTTCCTTAAAAGGCAATTAAATTTGACAATTATTGTCGGACATTCATTTAGATGTATGAGTTTTTTACTTTTGCTCTGCTCTTTTATAATGTGAGCAGGTGGAGGGCCAGAGAAAACAACAACAACAAGGCGGTAGAGCCGGTAGAGGCGGCCTAGCGATAAGGCCATAAAATATGATGTACGCCAAGGGCTTAGAAAGTGTTTTACGTGCGTTTTATGACATGACATGACATGACACGACCCAGCCAGCAGCTAGCCTTGTGCTGTCGAATGTGACCTAAATACATACAGACAGACAGACAGACAGATAGACATACTTACATGTACCGCCTATATGCTGGGCACACTTGAATAGCGAGAACTAGCAGTGCCTCTAAGCTCTCAGCTAAAGTCGAGCCACTGATGATGATTAGCGCTGACCTCTGGCCTTGATAGCGCCCGATCGGCCTGATAAGCGGCGCTAGAAATATGGAACTACGCACCGAAGCGTTGATAGCAATGCGAATTTTGTGCCGCTCACAGTCGCAATCCGAATTTAGAGCATCGCACACGCTGAAGCTAAGTCAAATTACAAAAAAAAAAAGGAACAGCAGAATGAAATCCTTGCCAATTGTGCTACTGTGCCTGGGCCTGTGGCTCTGCCTGGGTCCGGCTCCTGGAGAGGCGCGACGATTGCAGCGCGAGGCCAGCGCGGCGCCTGAGCCGTTGCGGAATGCGGAGCTGGCGGCCGGCGAGTCGCTGAAGTCGGAGGAGTTTGTGTCGGATGCAACGACCACGCCCAAGCCGCTGGGCATTGTCTCCATCAAATCGCGAGCCATCGCCATGGACCGCGCCCTGTGCAAGGAGCAGTCGCGCTACCATCCCCACTTCCCCAAGTGCTATCAGTACTGCAAGCGGCTCGACCACTGGATTGGCCAGTGCTGGCGCGAGAGCTGTCACTGCATTTCCTGAATGCAACGCAGCTAAGCTACCAGTTCCAGTTCCCGCTCCATTCACATTTCCAGCCCACCTAACGATGCAGACCCAGCGGAAGCAGCTGCTCCAGCTCCAGCTCCAGCTGCAGTTTCTGTATCTAGTTCATCTTCAACTCTAGTTCACTTCCAGCTCTAGTTAAAGAGCCCAATGGATTTAGTTTCAGATCCAGTTCCAGCTTTAGCAATTACATCAGCCTCAGCTCCAGCTCATACTAGTCCTCAAGCAAGCGATCCAGTTGCAGTTCTAGTTCCAGCTCTAGATCCAGTTCCAGCTCATGTTCCACCTACAGTTCCTGGTCTAGTTCCCTCAACATGCGGCTCTAGATCCAGTTCCGGCTCCTGTTCCGGAACCAGCTCCAGTTCCAGCTTCAGTTTCATTCTGGTACCAGCTCCAGTTCCACCTACAGTTTTAGGCACAGTTACAACTCCGGCTCCAGATCCAGTTCCAGCTCCAGTTCCAGCTCCAGTTCCAGCTCCAGTTCCAGCTCCAGTTCCAGCTCCAGTTCCAGCTCCAGTTCCAGTTCCAGTTCCAGTTCCAGCTCCAGTTCCAGCTCCAGTTTCAGCTCCAGTTCCAGTTCCAGTTCCAGCTCCAGTTCCAGTTCCAGTTCCAGTTCCAGCTCCAGTTCCAGCTCCAGTTCTAGCTCCAGTTCCAGCTTTAGCTCTAGTTTACGTACAACCACTATCTACAGCTAGTCCCAATGCCTGTTCCCAATACAGCTTTGGCTTCAGTTCCAGTTCCATCTCTAGCTGCAGCTATCTACACTTCCTGTCTACGATTCCAGCTCAAGTGCAGGCTGCAGACTCCAGCTCTCGTAACTACTTTATACTCAACTACAGCTTCTGCTCCAAGTCCAGCAACTGCTCCAGTTCCGACTACACCCTCAGCGGGCGTTACAACTGCTTCAGCTCTTCCGTCAACACTTGAACACAATTTCCAGCATCCTCACCTTTGCCAGCTGCACCCACCGCCTCCGGAGGTCCGGAGGTCCACTTGCAAACTTTGTACTTATATAATTCTAAGATTTGTTTCATTAGCTGCCCATTACTCACACTTATCTGTGCACCTGTGCCTCGCTTCTCTCCTGTGCACCGCCTGCTATTCACACTTATCTCTCTGTTTGCATTCGCACTAAGCCTTAGCTTTACAAGATTTCGAGTTTGAGCTGATTAAAGATGCAACAAATTTTGTTGAGCTAATTTCCTGTGCCTAATTAATAAGTTCAAGCTTGTTTTCATTATTTCTATTTGAATTCTATTCTGGCATATCATTTCAGTTTGCAGCTCAATTAGAGTAATGAAAAATGTATGCTCAAAGTGAGTGGAGTGGAGCGTGATGAGCTTCCGGTTCCGGAAAATCCGAGAGAATTTGCTAAATAGTTGTTTAAAGCGCTCTAATGCTGATTCATAAATGAGCTAGCTGGCTTGCGAACCAGTTCAATCGGCACAGCTGTAATCGAATCACATTCGCATAATCAAATGGAACATCTCATTGAATATTTCAATATGCCGGCGAATATTTGGTGAGGTGCTCCAAATTTCTTATGTATTCTATGATAAATATGCATGCAGATGGCCAGCCTTTAGCTGGAATTGTCTCAATTGGGCGTGGCAATATACTTTGATATGTGCATATGTAAGTGTGAAGCAAAAATAAAAAATTCGCACATTTTGCAAATTTTGCACGAATGTCCAAAAACCCTTTCACACACATGCATATATGTAAGTGAAAGTGTGTGTGTGTGTGTGTGTGTGTGTGTGAAGTGTCTGCTGCCAGTTCACTCCTCTATCCCCCCCTCTCCCCCTTTCCCTCTCTCTTATATGCTAATTTAATAGTAAACAGTGGCAAAAATATGCGCCCAGTACATAGCAGCAGGGGACACAAAACGACCCAAAGTATGGGGACATCTCTGAATGCGCACACATGTAACGAGTGACAGTTACTAATAGCACACACACACACATACGCACACTTATTCACATGTTTTAGTAGTATACTGTTGTGCCATAGTAAGCACACAATATGCATATTCATGAACTAAGTGGCTGCATTTCGCGTTTTTTTTTTTTTTCAAAAAGATTCTTTGTGCAAATTGCGAGCATTAAAAACAAAAACAAAAACAAACAACAACAAAATATGGTTTTTGTTATAGTTGCTGTCTGCATTTTGTTGTGTTCGCTACATTTTTATTTTTTCATTTATATATAAATTTTCTTTTTTTTGTATTTTTACACCCGTCTACAGTGCTGCCAAAAAGTGTATGCACACAGCGCGCCATTCGCGTGTCACACATCTGACTTACACGATTGTTAAGTTCGTTTTTCTTTCGCTTTTCCACAAAACATGATATTTCAACCAGTCCCCAACGGCAATCAATGGAACATACCAATTGCGGGCACTAGCGACCAGTGTTGTATAAGTAATAATAAGTGATATGCTTATCAGGCCGAATTAATAACGGAATTCAACTCAGCATTAAGGCGAATAAGGTTTATACGATTAACTAATAGAAATCTAAGTAATAGTAAAAAATATGGAGTAATTCGATTCCAACTTTTATCATGGGTAGAAAGAGTATATTGATCTAGACCCGTATAATAATTGATTACATTCCGTCATATTCATCGTACGTCCGTCTTATCCTGGAACTGGATCAGCAACATCAGCTCATTCATTCAATTGAGTCCATCTTTCCTGCAATTCGTTTGTCCGGCCGTATATCCATCTGATTGGACTGGATCAAGATCAATAGCTGATTCAATTTTTGTTAAATACAGCATGCCGTTCGAATAAAAACTCGTTCGAACGTAAGCTCATCTGTTGAATCGTCCGTTAGTCCATTCATATATTACATATATTCCTCCGTCCATCTTTTCATTCCTCGCTCAGACTTCATCCAGTATAGAAATTCTAACTATAAATCTTAACAGAGTCAAGTGAAAATCGTATTCAGCATTCATTCATTCTGGGCATAAATCAATATAAGAGACATACGTGTGTGTGGACGCAAATAGTTGAAGTGGAAAGCGCGTAACGCTTATTTCAGATAACTGTCAGCCGCTATCACTAGGTAGTATCAATTAAAGAGGCGTTCCGTGAAATGATTAGCACCGCTTGACATTAACGAGGAGCGAACGTGGAATGCCGCATTATTAGCCCATTTGATTGATCTGATTGTCTTCCCATTCAAATTTAATGAGCTACGAGAAATGCCAAAAATATATGCTCAAGCACTGAATATTCTAGGCGGCTGAGAGTGTGACATGGACGCGTTTAGCCAATGAGGGCAAAATGTGAAATATGAAATGGCAAATGTGAGCACATTATGCTTGAATACCCTGTACTCGAAGTGATGCTAAGCTGAAGCTGATGAGCTGGGGAATTAGTATATGAAGCATAAGTCTGACGTTGGAAAATACTTGAGAGCTGAAAAGATATGATACGATATGGAAGAGAAAGATAAAAAATATTTGTACACTTGAGATTAATATAGAGTATCTGATAGTCGAGCAATGTTTACTCCCTCCGCCCCTCTCTCTCTCTCACTCTCTATCTATCTTTGTTTGCTGCAGCACTTTGGGCCGTGTCTGTTTTTTTTGTCTTTCTTGTGGGTCCAACTGGTTCAACTGATTTAGCTCAATAATGCGACGCGTCTCTCACTTTGATAAGGGTCCCGTTGTCAACAAATAATAACGGCAACGGCAACGGCAACATCAACAGCGGCGGCAAAAACAATAAGTGGCAGGACAGCGAACACGAGTTCGTTATCTTTACCGCAATGTAAACACTGCCACACGATTTTGACGGGGTGGCAACGCTGCGCCGCAAATGCCAAACAGCCAAACAAAAAGCGTTAACTGATAAAGATTTTGAGAAATACACAAGCGCTAAGTGCTGAGACACATTATATTATAATAGGTATATACCGGAAAAAAAGATGTATAAATAGACTGCTCAGGGTTATAATAATGAAAATATTCTTTAAGAGTCTGCAAAAGCTGAATAGAATAAACTGAAGACTGAAGACTAAGACTGAGTCAAGGGATCTTCATGGATTATGTATATATATACATAGATATACCCTAAACCAATTGAAATTAGAAAACAAACAACAGACAGAAGGAGAAGGTATAGACCCACAGAGCATATATATATTCCTGATCAGCAGATTGGCTTAGAGAGTCGAGCTGAGTTCAAAGTTCGGGATATCTTCTTGTCAGACGATCCCCATTTGAATCTTGCCTTTAGATACGGCTTAGGTTTTCCAATTTCCTAAAGATATATCGCTAATGTAGTGAATGTAATGTCATTTCATCCCACATCAATTTGAGGCCCAACTTTAGGATATCCAGTATCTGGAAGCTATGCCTTAAAGCTGCTCAGGCAGCGGAATGGGCTGCCTAAAAAGTCTTGAGAAAATTTGTTAAAGTTGAGCCAGAGTGGACAGCTTTTGCCAGATACATGTATACGAAGCATACATATCGTATAATTCATATAAATTTGCTGAGCACCAGAACTCTCCCCGGGGTGCATTTAACTAAACGCAGCGCTGGGCCGGCCGAGGAGAGCCTGAGCGGGCAGAGCGGGAAGAGCGAGCAGAGCAGCGCTGGGCTGACTACTCGTGGCAATTATAAATGGTTGAAAATAATTTCATTAAAAATGTAAAAAGCGGCATCAAATAGAAAAGTGTATTAATAGCAGCCAAAGTCCTGGCACCGGTCCTGCTCCTAGTCCTGCTCCTGCTCCTGTTCCTGGTCCTGCTCTAGAGTTGGCGCTGGAGCGAGAGCCACACCGGCAACAGCAGCAGCTGCAGCACAAACTCTAGACTATCCAATGTTGTCGTACATTTTGGAGTCGTTGTCCGTATCCGCCGTGTCCGTATCCATGTCCATGTCCGTGTCCATGTCCGTGTCCGTGTCCGTGTCCAAGTCCGTGTCGGTATTGGCTACGTGCTGCCATTAACTTTGCTTGCCGTGCCATGCACACCTTGTCTCCTCTCTCTCTCTACCACTCGCTCCCACTCTATCTCTTTGTTAGCTGAAAGACATTGTCCTGTTATTGTTGTCGTTGTTGTTGTTGTTGTTCGAACTTTCGACTTCCTGTGCCCAAAAGGTTTGCACTTTGCGCCTGCTATTTGGTTTGCAAATTTAATGCGTTCGTAAATTTTCGACTGAAATTTCATTTGCGTTAGTTCATTTCGAGTGCTCTCTTTCACTCTCTATCTCTCTCTCTCACTCACTCTTACCCCTTCAATCAACCCAACGAGTGTTCGGGCAGTCTCTGGCTAGTTACACTTTTTAGTGCCATCATCATTTAGGCTTGCGAAAGAGAGATAGAAGACAGAGTGGAGAGCGAGTGAGAGGCAGAATCTACACCCATTTGTACACTTTTGCCAGGTGCTAACAATGCGTGCTGCATTTTTCGTGAGCGCAGGAAATTAAGTTGGCAACTTTACATAAATCGTTATCCCCGAACCAAAGTTGGCAGCAGCTTTACCCTTTTCTATTTATGATTCGGCTCGAAGTAGAAGTGAATGTATCTGTATCTGTATCTGTATCTGTATCTGTATCTGTATCTGTATCTGTATCTGTATCTGTATCTGTATCTGTATCTGTATCTGTATCTGTATCTGTATCTGTATCTGTATCTGTATCTGTATCTGTATCTGTATCTGTATCTGTATCTGTATCTGTATCTGTATCTGTATCTGTATCTGTATCTGTATCTGTATCTGTATCTGTATCTGTATCTGTATCTGTATCTGTATCTGTATCTGTATCTGTATCTGTATCTGTATCTGTATCTGTATCTGTATCTGTATCTGTATCTGTATCTGTATCTGTATCTGTATCTGTATCTGTATCTGTATCTGTATCTGTATCTGTATCTGTATCTGTATCTGTATCTGTATCTGTATCTGTATCTGTATCTGTATCTGTATCTGTATCTGTATCTGTATCTGTATCTGTATCTGTATCTGTATCTGTATCTGTATCTGTATCTGTATCTGTATCTGTATCTGTATCTGTATCTGTATCTGTATCTGTATCTGTATCTGTATCTGTATCTGTATCTGTATCTGTATCTGTATCTGTATCTGTATCTGTATCTGTATCTGTATCTGTATCTGTATCTGCATCTGCATCTGTATCTGTATCTGTATCTGTATCTGTATCTGTATCTGTATCTGTATCTGTATCTGTATCTGTATCTGTATCTGTATCTGTATCTGTATCTGTATCTGTATCTGTATCTGTATCTGTATCTGTATCTGTATCTGTATCTGTATCTGTATCTGTATCTGTATCTGTATCTGTATCTGTATCTGTATCTGTATCTGTATCTGTATCTGTATCTGTATCTGTATCTGTATCTGTATCTGTATCTGTATCTGTATCTGTATCTGTATCTGTATCTGTATCTGTATCTGTATCTGTATCTGTATCTGTATCTGTATCTGTATCTGTATCTGTATCTGTATCTGTATCTGTATCTGTATCTGTATCTGTATCTGTATCTGTATCTGTATCTGTATCTGTATCTGTATCTGTATCTGTATCTGTATCTGTATCTGTATCTGTATCTGTATCTGTATCTGTATCTGTATCTGTATCTGTATCTGTATCTGTATCTGTATCTGTATCTGTATCTGTATCTGTATCTGTATCTGTATCTGTATCTGTATCTGTATCTGTATCTGTATCTGTATCTGTATCTGTATCTGTATCTGTATCTGTATCTGTATCTGTATCTGTATCTGTATCTGTATCTGTATCTGTATCTGTATCTGTATCTGTATCTGTATCTGTATCTGTATCTGTATCTGTATCTGTATCTGTATCTGTATCTGTATCTGTATCTGTATCTGTATCTGTATCTGTATCTGTATCTGTATCTGTATCTGTATCTGTATCTGTATCTGTATCTGTATCTGTATCTGTATCTGTATCTGTATCTGTATCTGTATCTGTATCTGTATCTATATCTATATCTATATCTGTATCTGTATCTGTATCTGTATCTGTATCTGTATCTGTATCTGTATCTGTATCTGTATCTGTATCTGTATCTGTATCTGTATCTGTATCTGTATCTGTATCTGTATCTGTATCTGTATCTGTATCTGTATCTGTATCTGTATCTGTATCTGTATCTGTATCTGTATCTGTATCTGTATCTGTATCTGTATCTGTATCTGTATCTGTATCTGTATCTGTATCTGTATCTGTATCTGTATCTGTATCTGTATCTGTATCTGTATCTGTATCTGTATCTGTATCTGTATCTGTATCTGTATCTGTATCTGTATCTGTATCTGTATCTGTATCTGTATCTGTATCTGTATCTGTATCTGTATCTGTATCTGTATCTGTATCTGTATCTGTATCTGTATCTGTATCTGTATCTGTATCTGTATCTGTATCTGTATCTGTATCTGTATCTGTATCTGTATCTGTATCTGTATCTGTATCTGTATCTGTATCTGTATCTGTTTCTGTAATTTATGTATATCTATTATCAAGAAAAAGGTGGAAGAAGCGCTAAAGAGTTCCGCATATCGTGTCTTTAATTGAAGCAACATATTCCCATCGTAATTATTTTTGCTCTTGCTCTTACTCTATTGCCCTCTCCTTATCTCTCCCTCTCTAGCTCGCCCGCTCTATCTGTGTGCAAAAATGCGAGCAGGAAGCAGTTAGCATTAAATTATTTCAACTAATTTGCTGTAAATGATATTTGGCAATGCTCATTATTAAAATGTGTGGGCGTGTAGGTGTCTGTGTGTGTGTGTGTGTGTGTCTGTATAAGTGTGCGTGTGCGTGTGTGTGCTGCCCTGCTGGCTGTGCGTGCTCATAAGTTTGACAGCACAAGGAGCAGCATCTGGGCCAACATGTGGTATGAGTGATGTGCTTCAGCTGGATACACAGCCGTGCACCTAAATAATAACAGACTGTTTATTTTCGCTGTTTACCTGACGCGGGCGGCCAGAAGGGTTGGGGCGTGTCCCGAAAAAACAGATACGAACCAGCCAAGGCCTGAAATGTTTACTTAAATTTACTTCAAATGTAACTAATTAAATGCTTTGACGCAAATGAAAAGCCAGCAAAAATACAAAAGACAAAAGAAAAATGTAGGAAATAATAATTTAACAGTAGAGGTACTCTGCCCAAGAGAGAATTATTAAAAAATATAAAACAAATAAATTTATTACTAGAGCTAATTTACAATATCAAATAAAATCGATGCTGAAATGCTTTGGCAACGGAAAAGTTGTGCGAAAGCATTTGAAAAATTTGTTTCTGTTGTCGGTTCCTTCCGCTGCCGCATTTGTTGGTATTTTAGGCAATTTAATTACATTATGTCAGTGGCATTCCCAAAGCCTTTCCAATTATATTTCAAATGAAAATTAATACAAAGCCAAGAAAGCGAATAAACAGCTAACATGAACATGCATTTAACAAAATTGGGCGCTCGCTTCAAGCAGAAAATAAACAACAACAAAAGCAAAACAAAAAATAAAATAAAATACAAATGAAAATGAAAATAAAAATTAAATATATATACATTTAGACATGTTTATATGTATATAAAAATCTGCAAATTAGCTTAAATTTTGCACGCACCACTGAAACGCAGTGGCCCGCACGGCTCAGTTCGCAGTTGCCGGCGATGGGAAGTGATATAATTGCTGGGACCGGAAACGTTAACTGACTGAAAGAGTGACTCGACTCAACTCCACTCGACTCAACTCAACTCAACTCAACTCGACTTGTCTCGACTCGACTTCACTCAACTCGACTCAAACGCCAACGCCAACGCCAACGCCAACTCCAACTTCAACTGCAACAGCGACTACTCAGCTTAACTGGCAATGGGGACTCGAGCTAGAGCAAATGAGATTATGGGCTAAGTTGTTGTTAGACCAAAGAGCAGATACCCTATATAAATGTTATATGTATACAAATATACAAATACTTTGTTTTCTTTATTATATTTATTTTATTTATCTTTTTTTTAGGGTATGAAAAAAAGATGTATATACTGAAAATAAACATTAATAAAAATAAATATATATAATAAATAATATTAAAAATTTAGGTTATGAAAAAAAACTTGTATTTAATGAAAATAAATATTATCTAATATTATGCACAAAATATTATTTGTTTTAATTTTTCGTAGGTATAAAATATTTTTAATATTACAAATATTATCTTACAATATTTTATTATTATTTATATTTATATTTTATATTTTTCATTTAAAATAATACAAAATATTATTCATAAAGACAAATATTATTCATTACTAACAATTTTGGGTCTACTTTAAAAGAACAATTTTTAATTTAAAAAAAATATTTTTATTAGTTTATCTTTCAAAATTTTGAAAAGCCAAAGTATATATTTTTTTTTACCTATTTTGTACTATGTGGAATTTTTTACAGCTGTAAATATTTGGTAAAACTTATTTTCTTTAAAAATATTTCAGTAAAATTTAAAATAGTTAAAAACATTTATCTATATTTATTTATTTGAATTATTATTTATTTATTTACTTTAAAAAGGTATTTCAGTCAAATTAAAAATAGATAAAAATATTATTAATATTTTATTTTGTTTATTTAAATATATATATATATATATATATATTTAAATTCAATTATTTATTATTTTTTTATTTAAATTTTCATGCAGATATTTTTCTAAAATTAAAAATCTCATTAAATAAAAAATACAAAATTAAATAAAAATGAAATCAATTTTAATTTTTTATATCTTTGTAAATAAAATAAAAAGTGAATTTTACTATATTCTATCGACTCTCTAATCACACTCTGTCTGCTAGCTGAATTTACAGGGCATTAGAAAGAGCGTGCAAAATAAAATAAATAAAGTATTCAAAGTATTCAAGTTGGCGAAGCGCCCAAAGTGTTGCACACTTGACTGCGCACAGGACGGCGGGCAGAAGGGGCCGCGTGTGGGAGCGGAATCAAAACAGTTGGTGGGCGTGGCCGATGGCAATGCGGCTGTATGTCGGCTCACACGTTTGCCCAGCATGCTGCGGATGATGAAGCGGGAGACGCCAGGCACAGATAAAAATTCATTTCACAAATGAGCTCTGCGTTGGCCACAGCCAAATTCAAGATCCACCTTAACTGGGTGTGGGTCAGCTCCTGACTGTGTGTGTGTGCGTGTGTGTGTGGGTGTGTATTATCATTGCGTCTGCATGTGCGCTCGCATTTATTCATATTTTACGCAGCATAACTTGGCGTTTCTGCGAATTAGCATACCCGACATATTAATATATTTATGTATGCATCAATATTAATATGCGCGCACAGCGACTAGGCCAATTTACTGCCTGAGGAGCTGAACAGATATGCCAAATTATTAAGCTTGAGAGGGTTGCGTGTTCATTCATGGTACTCCCCCACAAAATATGTATGTATATTTACATCTATGACTCTCTCCTCATTGTTTTTTTCCTCAACTGCTCTTCTATTTCCCTTTCCCAACAGATTTTTCTTATTCTGTCTTGTTCTTCTTACTTCTACTACTGCCTCTACTACTACTACTAATAATACTACTACTACTTCTACTACTGCCTCTACTACTACTACTAATAATACTATTACTACTACTAATAATGCTATTAATACTACTACTACAACTATTAATCATACTATGACTACTACTACTAATACTATTACTACTACTAATTATTTTACTACGACTACTACTTCTGCTACTCATAATAATAATAATACTACTACTACTTCTACTACTAATAATAATACTACTTCTACTTCTACTACTAATAATAATACTACTGCTATTACTACTACTATTATTACTACTACTAATACTCCCACTTCAACTCCTTTTTCTAGTCATATTTCTACTCCTCCATTTGCTACTTCTTATGACTTCTACACCTAAATCTACATCTTGTTCTACTCCTATTCCTATTACTACCCATCCTTCTGCCACATCTTACTACTTTTACTAATATTTCTACTCCTTTTTCTATTGCCACTACTTCTACTCCTCCCACTTTTTACTACTATTCATATATCTACTCCTTTTTCTTCTCCCACTTCTCCTCTTTTTCCTACTTCTTATTACTTTTACTCCTATTTCTACTCCCACTTCTACTCCTCTTTCTCCTACTTCTTCTTACTTCTACTCCTATATCTACTCCTTTTTCTACTCAAATATTCTACTCTTTTCTATTCCTCCTCTCCTTCTCCAACTTCTCTTTACGGCTACTCCTACATCTACTCCTTTTTCTGCTCCCACTTTTAATCCTACTGCTACTCCTTCAACCTCTCTTACTTCTACTCCCTTATCTACATTAGCTCTTCTACTCCTCCTGCTACTTCCTTTCTATATCTCTCTATCTTTCTCACAATTATCAACTGTATTAAGGATATTTCCCATTCTATCTAATAGGCACTACCTATTATTATCCACCCACATACGTATGTATAGACAGTTAGTCAATGTAAAACTAAAATACAATATTTGCACTCGGTTCTCATTTGGCGAATTGTGCACAAATCGCATCTGCAGACCCTATCGATGACTCGATGCCGCACTGGTGCTGGGTGCTGGGGCAGTTGGGGCACCGTTTGGGGCCTTTATTTATTCAAATTTGATAGCTGCGAGTTGTGGCACAATTTTCAGTTAAGCGCCCGCCCCATTGTTGCATCCATTTCAGTTGGGCAATGCACAATAATGACCTAAGCTAACTTCCTATAACGGGGAGCTACACAATTGTGGTGGTCCTGAACACCGCCCCTACCACACCCCCTGCCCTTCGCACTCTTCGGTCCAGCTACTGCTATCTGGCACTGGGGAAGTGGCACGAGGGGCGGGGGGCTTGGTAAATTCTGGGCGGAAATTTCGTTGTGGTTCGTTCGCGTTCTCTCGGGCGAGCTGGCTGGGGCCATGAACATGGGCGTGGTTGGGGGGCGTGAATGTGGGCATCTCGTACTCGTGACTCCTCAACAAATATTTATATTGCGCACTCGAATATTCAGTGAGCAAATCGACGCTTGGTCAGCAATTGCATTTAAATAGTTTTTCATTTGACTGGGCAATTCGCGCTGCTCTTCTGCCCGGCCCCGGCCCCTGCTCCGGCTCCGAGTCCATTGCGAGCGTGTTCATTACGTGTGCTCCTTCATTTTTTTTTTCCTTCTTGTATTTTGTACTTTTGCTATCAGATATCAGTTTTGCCCCATCAATGGCTAATTTGCAGATCATTTTCAATTAGTGCTTGGTTCTTAAATGTTCTTTTTCCTACATTTTTCTCTACCAGTAGTTCAAGGACTTCTGTATAGTTTGGATCTAGCTAGTAAAATAAATTTTCCATAACTAAAAGAAACACAAGTGGAATCACAGCTGATATATCTAGTTGCCTTAACATTGTCCATAAATTGCTCTCTATCTCACAGTCAATTTTCACACATTTGGGTGAGTAAATAATTCTCGAGTTCGATGAAAATCGCATAGAAGACTTAATGAACTAGAGCGAAAGAGTAAAAGAGCGAGCAAAAACTTTTCGTTTAGTAGAGTGGACGTATGCTGGGCACTTATATATACAGCTGACGGGTAGTCTGGACTTGATGCGAGAGTTGAGCACAGCATTTTGATGGGGATGGATATATCATGGTTAGGTGAAAAGCATTACAATTCATTTATCTCTAATCGTATAGACTCTAGGCCTGTGGCTGTTTCTCTTTATTTGACAACGATCTTATGTAGTTTCTCTGAATCTCTGTCCTCTACATATCTCTGTCTCTCTCGTTAAGCATCTCTCTTGACTGTGCTCTCTATTTCTGTCTATTTCTCTCCCTCTCTCGCTCTCTGTGTGTCTCTTCCACTCTCGCTTTATTTCTGCCTCTCTATATTTCCCTTTGACTTCCTCTCACTTTCTCTCAGACTTTTTATTTAACTTTCTCTAACTTCACCGCAGATTTTCTGTATATCTCTCTACCCCCCTTGTTTTCCCTCTTTCTTTTCACTTTTATCTATTTATAGTTTTCTTATTAGCTCTCTCACTCTCTCTCTCTCTCTCTCTCTCGGTCTCTCTCTCTATCTCTCCCTGTCTCGCTCTCTCTCTCTCTATCTGTCTCTCTCTCTCTCTCTCTCTCTCTCTGTGTCTCTCTGACTGTCTTTCTTTCTCACTCCTTGCCTTCCTAATAAGTCTCAATTTCTTTCTTTACCGCTATCTCTCTCTCTCTCTGTCTTTGTTTCTCACCCTTTCTTTTCTTTCTCTCTCTCTCTCTCTCTCCCTCTTTACCACTCTCTGGCTATATGACTATCCACATCTATGTATATTTCATTCCCTTTAATTTTTCACACTCTCTTTTTCTCTCCCTCTATTGCTCCCTCTCTACTGTCTCTCTCTCTCTCTATCTCTTTCTCGCTCTACCCCATTTAAATGCTGAGTAACTCTAAGCCGAGCAATTCTAAGCAATGTATTTTGCAAAAGTTTTGATTTTTTTTTGTTCGCTTTCACAGCATTTTGCAGCATTTTGTTTATTCCCTTGTCCAATTAAATGCGTTTTGCTGCCCGCAAAAATAACAACAAACTTTTTTGATTAAAATTAAAAAAAAAGTTTTTGTGCTTTTTTTTTTTTGTTTTCGGTTTTTTTGTTACTGCGGAAAGTGGACAATCCGGGCGTAAGTTCCGGCGGGGCAACAAGTGGCACTGAGCTGTTGTGTGACGCTGGCAGGCGATCAATTTGTGTGTGCGGATGGTTTAGTTGGCTGCGGGAGTAGTCGAGGGTAGAGAGGGGCGAGGGGGGGATGGAAATGGAGTGTGATGTGGGTACACACAAGTGCATAAGGCGCGACGTACAAAATAAATTACAATAACAATGAAATGAAGTGGCTGCCGAACGGGGGCAAGTGTCCTACCTCATCGCCTCGCCCCGCCCCGCCTTGCCCCGCCCCGCTGCTGATGCCTGCGGGCGTTGCGTCTGTTTCAATTGCAACAACGCCTCGAGTTGTTTACTGGCAAAACTTTAACCAGAAAAATTACAACATCGCCGCAAATTATCTGCGCCAGTGTCGCAGCTTAAGCAGCAGCAGCAGCAGCAACAAATTGGCATAATTTCAATGTGAAACTTATTCAAAGTCAATTGTTGGCACGCGGCGTGACAGCAGCGGCAGCGGCAGCGAAGGCGCTGTGCCACGCCCCAACACCAAAGCGCTTCAATTGCGCACTCACATTCAGCGACAACAACAGCAACAACAACAGATACAAATGAGCATTTGAAACATTTTCAGGGAAAACTTTTTCTTTATCCACGTTCGCTGGCTCGCATTTTATTTCACTTTTCTTTTTCTCGATTTTTTTTTCTCGGCAGCGCGGAAGTCGTAATGAATAATTTTGTTTTCAACTGTTCGAATAGCCCCGACAGCGGCACCAAATCTGAATCCATACACATACATATAAATATATGTATGTGTGTATGTATGTATGTATGTATGTACGTATTTGTATCTGGTTCGAATCGTTGGCTGCTGGGTTCAGTTTTTGGCTTGGTTTGGTTCAACTTTGCTGCGTTGACAACTTGACTCAGTGGCCATGAGGCATGAGCAGGGAGCAGAGGCGTGGGCAGTCACTGACAAATGCACAGGGGGGTGCGCAGAGGCAGGCAAATACAGAGAGAGAGAGAGAGAGTGACAGGGCGATAGAGCGTACGTGATGAAATAATTCAAAACAATTGTCTTTGAAGCAGATTTGAATTTGAAAAAATCCTCAGATCAATAAAGCTATAAATAAAGTTCGATTAAAATGCTTAAACTATTATTAATGAAAGTTCCTAAGAATAAAAAAAAGAGAAAAAATTAATTTTAGCTGTCTTATATTTCATATGGAGGGCGCTGGGATTTAAGAGACTTGAGATAAGCCAATGAGAATCGCATAGTAAGGCACTATTCAAAAGTATAACACACACAGCAAATAAAAAATTAAAAAAAATAAAAAATCTTTAAGACTTCAACAAAATTCCTGCGAATTGCTGAGTAGAATAATACTTCAAGCTGTACAAATACATTAATAGAGATAATCACATAATACAGTAAAAGCACACTTTGGGCTAATCTCATATATGTATGTATGTATTTATATTGATCATTAAAAATATGTTACGAAATCGTATATCCATATGTATGTATATACGAGTTATATTATTTAATCCAAAGCCAAAAAATTTCTGTTTCACCATCGGCAACATTTTGTCATCGTAAATGAAAATATAAATAGCTTCCACAGTGAAAATCTTGTTTTTCATTTGAAATAAAAAATGAAGAAACTACAAAAAAAAGACATAAAACACAAACAGAAAAAAAAAATCTTAAGAGTAAAATCTGCAACGCGAAAGCAATGAATAAAAAAAAAAAATAAAGAAAAGTGGAGAAAAAAATTTACGTGAATGCGTTACGTATATGCGACATAAACATGCCCCATAAACAATGGCAGAGTGATAGTGCGAGTGATAAAAAAATAAAGGAGTTTAAATTATTAAGAAATCTTTTTTTTTAAATATTTGATAGCTAAAAATGTGATAAGCAATTAAATAAGCATTTGATTAACACCAAAATAATAATAAATATATGTATATTAAAAAAATTGAATGGATAATAATAATTATCGTAACTTCTGGTGGAGCACACGCACACACATACGTACATCCATAGACACACATAGGCACGCACGCAATTGCTCAATTGAAGTTCAAATGCAACGACCTCTACCTGCCGTAGGGCTCAGCATTTGGGAGAGGCTTGAGGTGCTTGAGTAAAAGTGGCCCTATATAAAGGGCAGCAGCTGCAGCATTTCTTCAGTCGTCCAGACCTGGTGGGGGTGTGCGCAACAAAGTGAAGCAGAGTGTGTGATCGATCAGCTAAGCATTAAAGACGTAGAGGAAATACGTAGTGGAGTTACGTAGTGGAATTACGTAATGGAGTTACGTAGTGGAATTACGTAATGGAATTACGTAGTGGAATTACGTAATGGAATTACGTAATGGAATTACGTAATGGAATTACGTAATGGAATTACGTAATGGAATTACGTAATGGAATTACGTAATGGAATTACGTAATGGAATTATGTAGAGGAATTGCGTAAGGGAAATAATAAGAGGAAATACTTAGAAGAAAGAGAAAATACTTAGAAGAAAGAGGAAATACTTAGCGGAAATACTGGGAAGCAATACTTAGAGAAAATGTAAAGAATAAATACTTCGAAATACGTAGAGGGAATACTTAGAAGAAATAGACAGAATAATAGTGCTAAATCGACTCAGTTCGTCGCCCTGATCAAGAATATATATACTTTGTGGGGTCTACCACGCCTCTTTCTCCCTGTTACATACTTTTAACAAAATGTGTTAATGTGCTTTTAAAGCTTTCATGTTTGTCAATCTCAGATGCTTTTCTTTCTTAGAGTAGCGCATTCTGCATTGTGTCCATGGCCGAAACAACTCAAAGAAGAAGGCCAACTTGAGTTGACGACTTGACCGCATAATCAAAGCCATTTAAACCAGTTCAACTGCAGAAACGCTTTAGCCTGCAGCCTGAAGCCGGTTAGCCAGGCAGCCAGGCAGCCAGAGCTCTCTTTGTTGATGCTGTTACACCCATTGATGCAACAGCAGCCGCATTTCCGTGGCAATAAAAGCGCCAGCTTCCTTTTTGGCTATCACAAACTTGTTTCCAGCATGCATCAACTTCAACTTCAGCTGTATCTGGATCTGGAACTGGAACTGGAACTGGACTAGCTGCTGCTGCTGCTGCTGCTGTGCTGATTTAGTTTTGTCTACCCACTGGCATGGCAATTGCATAATGCGCTTTCCATGCGGACTCACGCATCGCACTTCCTGGCATGTGTGCATGCAGTCAGTGCTCACTGTATAGCTGCGATTGGGTGAGCTAATTAGTTGCCAGGCAGATAGACAGAGAAGGAGAGAGAGAGCGAGAGGCAGGCAGTCAGCCAAATGGCCGCCTTTTTTGGACAGCTTGTATATATGTATGTATGTGTGTGTGTGTGTGTATGTAGTTTTATGGCCAGCGAATAAAAAAAGCCAAACTATTCATCATAAAATTCCATTTGGTGATTATGAAATGACATTAAATATAATGACAAGCCAAGCATTAGCGCGATTTGATTTTCGCAATTGCAGGCGCCCCTCATTATAATTATGCGACGAATTCATGCAAGTTTCTCGGTAAATTGTCAAACATATTCAAATATATGTGTCTATGTGTCAGCATTCATTATACATAATTTGATACGACTTGCAATTGCTGTGCTCAATGGAAAATTCACAGTTTTCACTCTTTTCTAGTCGCTTCTTTGCGTTCACTGGCAATTATAACGATCCTGTCTGAGTGGCCTTAATATGCCCATCTCGCTCTCACTCAGCCACAGTCCAGACTCTAAACTCTGTCTCGCTCTCCGATTTCTAGTCACTTCTCTGCGTTCACTGGCAAGCATAACGATCCTGTCTGATTGACCTCAATATGCCCATCTCGCTCTCACTCAGCCACAGTCCAGGCTCTTGAGTATATTCAGTTCAACAGCTAGCGTTGTCTCGCTCTGCCTTTTCTAGTTGCTTCTCTGCGTTCACTGGCAAGCATAACGATCCTGTCTGATTGGCCTCAATATGCCCATCTCGCTCTCACTCAGCCACAGTCCAGGCTCTTGAGTATATTCAGTTCAACAGCTAGCGTTGTTTCGCTCTCCCTTTTCTAGTCGCTTCTCTGCGTTCACTGGCAAGCATAACGATCCTGTCTGATTGGCCTCAATATGCCCATCTCACTCATACTCAATCACAGTCCAGACTCTAGCTAGCGTTGTCTCGCTCTCTCATTGAGTGACAATTAGAGGATATGACAACACAAATGAGTAGCGATTAGCTAAGACGCAAACCCAGCCGCATAACAGTTTTACAACAACAGTGAGTCAATAATATCTTCTAACAGCAGCAATTGCTATGAAAACGAATATAACTCATATTCTCTCAATTAATATAAATATAAATATATACATTTGTAAACTGTTATAAATATACACACATATTAAAAATACATTTGAGAATATTTGATTTGTGACATCATAATCATTGCATAATTTGTATAATTTAAATTTGTTTGACATTTGTTTATCGCAATTTGTGCTACTGACTCATAATACTAAATTCGGCAGCAAACAGCGCAAACGATATCATGTGATTTCTCTAAATTTATAATGCATACAAATTGGGCAATTTCTGGCATCAGTCAGCGCTCTTTGGAAAGGTCATGGAGCGCGATTGATATGACTGAGCCGAGAGCTGAGCAGCTCTTTAAGCGCTGCTTGCACTTACTAACTGTAGTGCAACTAGTAACAGGAATTGTCTTTCATCTTATTCAAACTATATAAGTACGTACATAGCGCTCCTTGACTCCTGCAAGGCAACAGTTGCCAGCTAACGAGTGCTTTGCATGCATTCAGAGCGCTGCTCATACTCAATTTACTCGTTTCTGCTGAGATGCTAAACTGGGCCAACAAATGCAGCGCGTTGACAATTGCAAGCGCAAACAAGCAAAAGGTGCGCACTAGTCGCGAATGGGGCATGCTCGACTAGCAGACACTGTACAAAGAGTGAGTGAAGTCCAGTGAGATGTACAGTAAAAGTAAAAACTTGACAGATTAAAGATAAGTATCGATTCAAATCGATAAATATAGATTTAGAACACACAACTATGCATGTAGTTCATAATGTCTTTATTTATTCTTCTTTAACCTCTAATACAGCAAAACATTAGTTTACATAAAATATCATATCGATAATTATCGATTGGTAATTTTATAGAAAATCACACACAAATAGTTCATTGTAATCAGAACCTTTTAATGCTTCTTCTTGAACCCGAATAATTCGCTTTGAACCATTAGCTCGAAGTCGATAAATATCGATTTAGTATAATATGGAAATTATCACACATAATGAATCATCATCTTTAACCTCTTTGATCATTACGTCTGTTAATAGTCAAATAATCATATATACTTAAAATACTAAATCGATAAATATCGATATAAACATCAATACATATATAGGCAATATAATAACTCTATGTAAAGTAGCCTGAAGCCAAGCAACTCCAACTAAGTTTCAATGCGTGCAGAGTATGACAGGTAAATAGCAACTAAAGGGAGAGAGAGATAGAGAGAGAGAGAGAATGAGAGGGTGTTGGTAAGGTGGACAGCGTGAGAGAACTGCTATTGCAGCTCTTTCTAAATCCCGTTTGTTTTTTTATTATTTTCATTTTTACTTTTTTTTTATTTTCTTTATATGTGGAGCAGCAAATTAAACTGTGTCGCTGGAGTCATAAACAGGCGCTGCTGACTCGTCAGCAGAACGAGCCGCAGCTGTTGTCGTTAAAGGATTTTTGCTCCCTTTCTGTATGTGTGTGTGTGCATTTTAGCCAACGTTTGCACGGCTAATTATAACTGTTTTACACCGGTGCTTGGCCACTAACAAGAACAACAATAACAATTAAGGTCGATCGAGGCCAGGGGCTCAGAGGCACAACCATCTCATTCTTAGTGCAGCTTTAAGCTTGCCAAACATAATCTATGTGTGTGTGTGTGTGTGTGTGTGTGTGTGCGTGTGTATGTGTGTGTGTGTGTGTCTGTAAATTGGGGCTTTCATTTGATGTAACGTAGGCATTATGGACATTCATTGTTGCCGTTGCTGTTGCTGTTGTTGCTGTTGTTGCTGTTGCTGCCAGCATTGGGAGTCACTGTTAAGTTTTACTGAAAGCCACTTGAATTTATTAGGAACACTCATAAAGTCATTGCTGCTCTACGTCTTCCTCTTGCTCTTCCCCTTGCTGGAACTGTTGCTGCTGCTGCTGCTGCTGTTGGCCAACGACAGCTAGACGGCTTTTGCTGCTGCTGTGGGTCTCTGGGCTGCTGCGGATGGTGAGGAATGTGCTCAGCTGTTTTTATAGTGCCAAACTCCTAATGGATGTCAAATTTGCCAAGCGCTTGTGTAACAGCAATGCGATGTGCCGAAAGTGAAAGGCAGCTGCTGCGGAGCTGGATGGCGATCAGGAAATACCCTGTAAATAGAGTTTCAATGAGACAAGTTGAAGAGAGTTGAGGGGAGTGAAACCAGAAAGAGAGGGAGCAAGAGAGATAGAGAGAGTGATAGAAAGAGAGAGTGAGTGAGAAAGCTAGACAGAGAAAGTGAGAGAGAGAAAGAGAGAGAGAGAGAGAGAGAGAGAGATAGATACAGAGAGAGATATGGAAATAGATAGAGAGAGAGTCAGATAGAGAGAAAGAAGGGCAGAAAGCTAGATAGAAAGAGAGAGAAAACTGAATAAAAAACTTATGATTTGGAGCTGTAGATGATTTATTATCAGCAAAGCAACAAATTGTAGAAATATAAGTGAATGAAATACAAAATATTCAACATGAACAGAGAGACTCAGAGGCGCACTTCTATCCGTTCTACTCAAATATACCTCACTACCCTCACTTCTTTGCATTTACAGGGTATGTGAAAAGAGTCAACAATGCTGAAAACAACTAATTTAATTGATTAAAATATGGAAAATTGCGAAAAGACGATTGCTTGCAATGCCTTTGCTGTGCTCGAGCGTCACTTGAGCGGCTCAAAGGCTCTGCAGCACATGATGTTGCCCAGTGCTCCACGGTCAATTAGTTGGGCAGAAAGAGATTAAAAACTAGGTACACCTATGCTAGCTGAATTGGCAACGGCTCTCCACAATCCTCTGTTTGATCTGCCCTATTTGCCCACAGAAAAATTGAGAGATGGCGCTGTTGCCACTCGGATGTACTTCAAGTTCACTTAACTTAATTCAATCTCAGTGAAGTCAATTCAGTTGGTTTGCTTTGTTTGCAGTGTATTCGAATCTCTGCTTCGAGTTGACTTTAGTTAAGCAAGACTCTTCTAAATTCTAAGAAATTAAACAACAAGAACTGACTGCTAAATACCCATTCACTGCAGATATAAAGCTAGAGCCACATGAATGATGATCTTGAATGAATTTCTAGATTGAATATCTAGAATATTGAATGTTTCGAATGATGATCCTGAGTGAATATATTGAAGGAATATTGTGAATGAAGATTTTGAATGAATATCTATTTTGATTATCTAGAATATTAAATATCTCGAATACAGATCTGGAATTATTATATTCAATGATGATTTTTAGTGAATATCTCTTTTGAATACCTTGAAAGAATATCTAGAGTGAATATCTTGAAGCAATATTACCAATGAAGATCCTGAATGAATATCTAGATTGAATATCTAGTTTGAACATCTAGAATATTAAATATCTCGAATGCAGATTTGGAATTGGGATATTGAATGAAGATCTTAAGTGAATATCTTGATTGAATACCTCGAATGAAGATCTGCAATGAATATCCTGAGTGAATATCTTGAGTGACTAGCTTAAATAAATATCTTGAGTGAATATCTGGCATGAATATCTTATATGAATAGCATGAATGAATATCCTGAGTGAATATCGTAAGTGACTAGCTTGAATAAATATCTTGAGTGAATATCTGGCATGAATATCTCAATGTCTATGCTGACATTTGCAAATTCTGTTTGATTCTTCTATTCTCCACATTCGGTTCACTAACTTGGCTTATTCGCACTACAGCGCCAACTCCCCATTGCCAAGTCTATCTGCCATATTCAGATGATTAGCATAGCTTAGAGAGTTGAGGGCATTTGGCACAGCTATTGATGAAAATTCGTAATCAACATAAAAGGCTAAAACATCCAGCCTAAATAGGCTAAACAGGCTAATTAAAGCGGAAATGCCTGCCAGCCTGCCTGCCTGTGCCTGGATCGTGGCGCGCCTTGCGTATGAGGATTAATAAATATAAACTGAGCACGCAATAAATTCCAATGCAAATATGAAGCACAAGCTCATAAACTAGAAGCAGACGTTAATGGCAAAGAGATGGAGAGAGACAGGGGGAGAGCCAGAGGCGAAACAAAAAATGAGTAGAGAAAATGGAACGGCAACGGCAGCGGCAGCAGCTGGTGGCAGGAACAGTGCCACGACACGGATGCTGCTGCTGCTGCTGCACAAAGAATGACAGCAACATGGCCTGCAACAGACAGACGGACAGACGGACAGGCGGACAGATGGGCGGGTGGACATGGTCGTGGACAAAGCAAACTAGATGCAGCTTGAGGCAGCTACAGCGCTGCCCGCTGCCCGCCCCCTCCTGCTCACAAGGCAAGTCTTCATAATATTTGTTGTTGCCCGCTGTTAAGTAGAATTTGCATTTTGCGGCAGCAAAGTGAAAAACGAGAAAACTCAGAAAGCCCCGCCGCCAGCGACAGCTAATTGGTAGCAATTGCTGTTGCACTTGATGCTCCAAGCAGAGCAACAACAACAACTAGAGCTCATGGCTCACAGGCGCCACACAATGGCCAAGGCCAACTAATTATAAGCACTCGATTATGGTCGCGATTATGCAGCAAATGAAAACAAATCCCCCCGAAACGAATGCGAATGCAAAATGAAAACAAACAGCTGAACAAAAATGCTCTTGTTATACGTTCAGGTGCTTGCACCCATGTGGCAAGCGGCAAGTTGCATGTTGCTGCCCGCAGCTGGCTGCCAGCCATTGCCATTGCCTATAAAATGCGCTGCAGTCGCATTGCCAATTTCACTCTCACTTTGTTAGCTAACCACGAGCCAGCGAGCCAGCGAGTCGCGCTTACGCCGCGTATACGTAATATATTTAATTGCACGCGTCGACCGCCCCAAAACATATCGAATAACCAAATCAAAAAGCGTCTTTAATACAGTGCGAATATATATATATCTAGATATATGCATAACTATATGTGAATTACAATTTGTTGTGTTTATTTTGTTTTTGTTATTTGTTTTTTTTTTTTTTTTTGGAAATACATTTGAAATATATTAAATAAACAAAGCGTTTGGCAAACAATGTCGCTTTTAAAGGTGAATAAAAAAATATACTAGAAGAAGAAGAGAGCGTATAAAAAATACTGTAAATATTATAATAAACCGCAACATTGTTTGCTTTCATAATTTGTTGCAATTTTTGCGCTGATTAACTTGTGATTTAGTTGATAAATAAGAGATGTAAATACATAAAAAAAATAAATAAAAAATATATAAATATATATCTCATGCATATGCATATTTATATAAATTTTTTGTATTTTTTTATTTCATGTGCTTAAATTTGATTTTAGCCTTTGTGCCTGAATGCTTAAATGCTTTATAATTCTATTATTTATTGCGCAATCATAAATCATAAAAGAAATCATTTAATAAATACAATCATAATTATATATAAAAATTGAAAAAGAAAAAATTGTATAAAATCATATTTATAAAGTTACAAATATTTATTTATTTATTTTTGCTCTTCATTAATTTGTAATCCATAGTTAATTAATTGAAAATTTAATGAGTCGAATATTTCATGCCTCACGCAGCTGAAAACTAGAACTGAAAACGCAATTTCATGGAAGAAGAAACATAAATATTTTTCATATGCGCTCCATAGAAGCCATTAGATAGATAGATGGTTAGATTGATGAATGAATATGTGCTGATTGAAGTCTTCTACTCTGCCGAAACAATGTGATAGAGATAGATATAGATAGATAAATAAACATATATGTAGTTAGATGTATAGATAAATATATAACAATTAAAATTTTACAACAACAAATTAGTATAGATCTTTATAGAATTCAATATGTAGTTAGATTGATAGATTTATATATGTATAAGACTTAAGACTTATTGTTGATAGTTCTATTATAGACAGATTCAGGTATAACGACGTTCCCTTGAGCTTCGTTATAACCGAATTCAATCCGAACCATCAATTTTTCGTAAATTTCTTGCCAAGAAGAAAAAAACTCTTTGATTTCCAGATCTCTAAAGATTTCACTCACATTACCATAAAGAGTAAACTTGGTACGGGGACGTAAACTTGCCAGAGTGAACGTGATATATGGCAGCTCTGCCTTCAGTGTGATTCGAGGGATCCAATCTACAGAACTTCCATAAAATGGGGTGCACTACAGCAATTTGACTATCATATAAAGCAGTATTACCAGCTCAGATTACTTCCCGTCAAAATATTTGCCATGCTGACAATGTCTATGCACATCTTTCTCAAACTGAAATTTTAGTAGCTTGCAGCTATATATAATATTTATGGGGTCTCATCTAGTATTCAGAATAAATGTCAAATATGTATTTCAGCTTGAGCTGTCGAAGCGTGTTTAGCTTCAATCATTGCGATGTCAATTGACTGATGAATTGTTTTGCCTAATGAAATTATACGCATGGCTCTGGCTAAAGCTCTGTCTCAAGCTGGCAGTTGGCCATAAAGTTCAGCTGTTGGCCAGGTCGGCAGCTTGGCAACTTGGCTCAAACAATGTTGAAAACTAATTACAGTTATACATAGCTGCTAAACATTTTGAACTACGATCAGGTTCGCTGGCACGTGGCAGACATTAAGCTGTAGGTGTGTGTGTGTGTGTGCGTGTGTGTGTGTGTGTGTGTGTGGCAACATAATTAATAGTTTTTAATTATGTTGCACAGTGCAATTATGATTGTAATTGCAGCTGCAACAGCAACTGTAGCAACTGTAGCAACTGCAATTTGTTTAATCGTGTGCGCTGTCGCAATTGAAATAATAATTCAAGATTTAATAAAATAATTGTATGAACTTGTAATTGCAATGCAACAAACATCAAATGGACAAACAAATGTTTATCTCGCGTCTCACTCTAAAGCGAAATGAGCATTAAAATCCGATTAAAACTGCCATTTGGAAATTATTATTAATTTTCAAATTAAATATGAATTAAAATTCAGCTAACCTCTCTCTCTATCTCTCTCTTTCTCTCTCTGTTAGCTTGCCGTGCTTGGCCTGTGCTGCTTCCTGCTTGGCCAGGCCGCCGAGCTGGACTCGAAGCCAGCGGCGGATCAGGCCCAGGCTGAAGCCGTTGCCACCACAAAGCTAACGCCCAGCGTCGAGGAGCCAAAGAGCAAGACGGAGAAGCGCGACTCATCGGATCAGACAGGTGAGTGTAGCTTCTAAAAACGGAGAGTATACCCTGCAGTTATTGAGAGTGCGTTTTTAGGGTATATTGGTATGTAACACATAAAAGTAGGCCTGCCAGATGCTAGAAACCATCTATATTCCAGCTCAAGCTAACAGGCTGAGTGCTCTCTGAGTGTATACCCAATGAGAATGAATTTTTAGGGTATATTGGTAGTGTGCAAGTGTTGGTAAGAGATAGAAGTAGGCGTGGCAGGCGCTATATGATATATAGATACGATTATACAGATATATAATAGTAAATAATAATTGTAATATAATAGTTGGGATCTTGAATACCGCAAATTCGAAATAGCTGAGAGCTGTACTTTGGTAAGCATAGAACGCACAGAAAATTTGATTCGAAAATTCCAGCTAGATCAGAAGTTATGCAGCAATTAGTTGCCCATAGTAAAACCCTTGAGCGCAGCCCATGCTTATATACATATATGTATGTGTGTGTGCTTACATCTAGTGAGCACTTCTCATCGTTTAGGGCATCTGCTAGTCGAGCATTCTCACTTCTTGCGAGCTAAATGAAATTTTCTCTTAATTAATTTTCTTGACTTTTCCTTCATTTGCAGCCTCTGTTTACACAAGCAAAGCAGCCAAAGAGACGGCCTTCCGACCCATCTATCCATCGGCCGCTTATTACGAGGCCGCCGAGAGTGGAGCCATCTTTGGGCCGACGACGGTGCGCTACACGGCAGCGGATGCAGCACCACAGGTATGCAGCAACAGCAGCAGCAGCAGCAGCAGCTGAATCGGCAGCAGCAGCATTTAATTAACTCACTTCTTGCAGAGCTACTACGATAAGCCGGACATACGCTATGTGCCGCCCTCAGCGGTGGAGCAGAAGGCTAGCCTGCCAGGTCCACTGCAATTTGCAACACAACAACAGCAGCAACAGCAGCAGCAGCAACAGCAGCAGCAGCAACATCAAATTCCGCATCGATTTAGATTCGCTGTGCCGCCACAAGTGGAGCTATATCAGCGAGCAGTGAATGCCAAAGCGGCGCAGAGTCCAAGCTACAGCTATGTGGAGGCCGAGCCGACGAGCATTTATGAGCGAGCTGGCCCGCAGCAATATCAATATGGCGCAACAGCTGCACCGCAGCAACATCTACCATTGGCGGGGCATCGCGTACAGTACATTATCGCCATACCGCTCTCGTATATGCGCCAGCTGCAGCAGCAATTGAGCGCCGGACTCCTGCCAACGGCGGCCAGTACTGCCGCGAGCAGCAGCAGCAGCAGCACTACCACCAGCAGCACAGCAGCACCAACAGCAACAGTTGCCTCAGCAGCCAGCCAGCCCGTTATGCAACTGTTAGGGCCATTGGCACGCGACCATCAAGGCATCTACCGGCCGTACTATCAATCGGATCTAGTTAGTGCGCCCTCGGCCGTGCCCACTCCGATTGCTGCCTACGGGCAGCATTACTTACAGATACCGGCAAACGTATTGCTAGCTGCCGCACAGCAACTACAACAGCAACAGCACCAACAGCAGTACCAACAGCAGCAGCAGCAACAACACCAATTGCAAACTGTTTATCCAAAGGTGGCGCCCACATCTGCCGCTGCTCTCTATCAGCCCCTTATTTATCAGCAGCCAAAGCTGGGGCCACTGCACCAGCCCCAGCCCCAGCCTCAGCCTCAGCCTCAGCCCCAGCTGCACCTGCAGCGCATCTACCAGCAGACCCCAGCGACCTATGTTGAGCAGCCAGCGGGTCAGCAAAACGCGGTGTATGGTAGGTCAACAAATCCCGAGAACGGTGCTAGATTCGTTCATCCGTTCGTCCGTGTGACTGAGCCGGTAATAACTCCAGCCATTCCATATGCATTGCGAGTCTTCACATTTACCAATAACATATAGCATATTACTATTACCGATAATAATCGATACATCAATATGTCTCTTAAACACAACCAGAATATCATAGAAGCTAAATACGTTTCAGAGATGAATGCTTCTGATTTTGATATTAATTTTTGAATATAGATTCTTAATAGCTCAGTCTATATTCCTAGCATCGATAATAATCGATAGTTGGGCTTGGTTTTATCAGCTTAGCTTGAAAACCAGAGAGACTGAACAGAGATGAATCCACAGATAAGGAATATTCTTGATTAGATTCTTGTATGACGTATACAATACAAGTCTAAACTTTGATCGATAACTCAGTTCATATTCATAGTTTCGATAATAAACGATATTTTAATTTGTTTTAGTAGGCGTAATCAAATGAACTTAAATAGGTTTCAGAGATTACTCTACAAATGAAGAATATTTCGGATTTTTGATAACTTTTTAGTAAAAAGTTTTTACGTGTATCGATAAATGTGTTACTGTATGTACAGAAACCAAATGAGATTAATGAAAACTCCGCTCCATGGGTTTCGACTGCATTGAGCAGTTAAATGTAACCCATTCCAAGCACCGTAAACTCCGTTTGGAAACTGATTTTTAACTATTTTAAAAGTATGAAAATAGTAAGAAAAAAAATTCACTTTGACCAGTTTTTGTCTCGAGCTGTAGCCTAATCAAAATATTATAAATTCCGTTTGAAAATGGATTTCTATTAATTTCAAAGGTAAAAATAATCCAAAGTTCAGTTCAACCTCAGAGTCTACTCAAGGCGTAGCCCATTCAAGAGTTCTTAAATTCAGTTAGTAAGCCTATTTGCACTTATTTCAGCATGGTCAGCATATGTGGAGTGTTTCAATAAAGTTTTAAGTACAGCTTGAACAATATACATACATATATTCCAATGTAAGGGGAAATCCCGTTTCAGCTGACTGAAGCAAACACTATACTCGTATTCTACTGATGCACTTTGAAGTGATTCCATATTCCTTTTCGGTAGCTGGGCGAGACAGTAGTTCGTCTCCTGAAATCCGCTTATCGCATTACAATTGTGCCACATTCAGCTATTGGGGGAATCAGTGGGGAGGGGGGAGCATGGAGCTGACTAACAGTACATAAATCCCAGCTAGAGCCAAGCCACAGCGTTTGTGTTTGTGTTTGTGGTGTCATACAGTGTCGAAATGAGACAAAGTCGAAAACTAAACAGCGAATTGCACACACATGTTGCTGATGGGTGCTGCAACAATGGCAACAGCAACGAGCAATTAGTGTGAATTAAGCTGAGAGTGAATTGGCATCGAGTGCTGCTGATGATGAGCCAATGACAATTGCAACTTGCAACATTTTCTACAAATGTTTACTTCTTTTTTTTTTAGCATATCCGCTGCACCAGCAACACCAGCACCAACAGCAGCAGCAGCAACAGCAGCAGGCGCGACTATTGCGGCTAGGGCTTAAGCAGACGGAGCAGCAACATAAATATGCGTCGGTGCCATCAGCAGCAAGTCCAGCCGCCACAGCGCCAGCGACAACAGCAGCAACAGCAACAACAACAGCAACATTGGTGCTGCCCACGCCAGCAGCACTGCACGGCCAACAGCCTCAGTCATTGCCCATCGTCCACTACAATCCAATTTATGTGCAGGCGCCAGCCGAGCAGCAGCAGCAGTTGCAGCAGCAACATCAATTTGCAATATTGCCACGCTTTAGCAATAATAACCCGAAGGCGACATACAATCTGGGACACGAGTCAACGCCACCAATTCATGTTGTCCGATTGACAGCGGCGAACGCATTAGGACACCAGCAGCCACAGCCGCTGCACCAATACCCACAATATCAGTCAATGCTGCAACACCAGCAGCAGCAGCAGCAGCAACAATTCTATCAGAGCCATGCTGGATCCTTGGCCGGCTTTGCCGAGGAGCAACAGCAGCAACAGCACTCGTCGAGTCCTGCTGTAATTCCATATTTTAGCCATCCGGGCGCTGTGCATTATGGCACGCATTTGTATCATCCGGCAGCTGCAATCAGCACAAAGCAACAGCAACAGCAGCAGCAGCAGCAGCAACAGCAGCGACTGGCTGCAGCGCCAACCGCAACAAGTGGAAGGCTGGCAGGTGACAATAGCGCAGGTGCTGCTGCCATCAAACAGACGTCAGCCGCTGCGAACATTGTGAAATATCCCTAAGCGCTGAGCTCGACGACGACATCAAAGGCAACAGCAACAGCAACAGCAGCAATCATTGCTGCAGCTACTCATTTATGGCAGTCTATGTGCATGTGTGTATGTGTGTGTGTGTGTATGTTTATCTAGGTGTATGTTTCTTTTCACATTTCTTTTGAAATCCTATTTCAAGAACCTTTTCCCTGCAATTGTTGCTGCTGTTTGCTAATTATTTTGCATAATCCTTCAGCCGCATAGATTTTAATGTTATTATAATATTCTCTTTTTTTTTTGTTTTTTTTTTATGTTTTATTGGTGATTAATTACCTAAAAAAAAAAATTATTTTTTACATTCCTGTTTCTCTCTAAGTTCTGCCAACTATCGCTGTGGTTTTCCGTGTAAATATTTTAAATTTCAAATATATACTCGATATGTTTATATATAATATATGCAATGTGTTTTTTATTTTTGTAGATTTTAATTAGTACACATAAATTTACTACACGCTTATCACCTGTTTTCCAGCTGTTTGCACATACAAATATAATTGAGCAACTACATTAATCCATTCCTTCACTCTTCATTGAGTGCTTTCTGCTTGCAAAGAGCTGCTCGACTCTCCATTTCACCTCTCTTAGTGGGCTGTGAGTGAATTCTCATAAGTCAAGGTTTGAGTGAAATACAAGCAAGAAAAAATAAGAACGGCAACTCTGCTTATAAGAGTTCTCACTCCCACACATGGAAGCATAGCTTGCTAATAATTGTTTACCGTTTCTTTGTTTCTCACTCACACACTCAAAGCGCGCCATTTGCATCGCTTCTTTCGCGTGCTCATTCGCGATCGGTTAGCAATTGCTTTCGTTGTTGTTTTGTTTCGCTCTGATTGCTCCCTAACCGTTTGATTGAGTGAAAGTAAGTAAAAAGTGTTCTGTGCATGTAGTGGTATGCATATGATTGTTGTATTTGCTAAGCATATCTGTTGCAGCCGTGTTAATGTGAGCGTGAGTGGGAGTGTGAGTGGGAGCGCATGCAATGAGTCTTGAAGTTATTTGCGAACAACAGCGAACGTTATTCTTATTTCTCTCAAAACGATTTTCGTTAAGAGAGCGAACAGTTTAACTCAAGGCGCTCTCTTGCTCAGGAACGAGAGCGAGTGAGAGTGATATTTGAGCGTACGCAAGCAATAAAGCACTCAATGCTCATTTGCAAGCAAAGCAAAGCAAAGATATACAGAGATATATACACATACACATATACATGTAATTAATGTACCGGCTTATGGTGGGAATGATTTAATATATATGATACGGATATAGAGCGGCCCGTTGGCCATTTTAATAACACTGATAATTTACGGGCGCATTGACAAATCGTAAATCGCATATCCATTAACCGACTTATGCGGGCTTTGGTCGGGGCGTCTCATTGTAGTTTAATTGAAAACATTTCTGCAAATATGATTAAGCTGAATGCGTAAGCTCTGATTTGCTCATAAGCGGGATGTCAACCGCAGCAGCAGCAGCAGCAGCAGCAGCAGCAGCAGCGCAGCAGCAGCACGTGGCATCAATTAAAATTGTTGCATTTAATGAGCGGCGATTGAGGGAGAACTAAAGCAGATGGCAGCATGCGGTGCTATTCGCTTCTTTTTTCTTTTTTTGTTAATATCCTGTAAATTCATTTAATAATGAGCAGCAGGATTATGTAATAAGCGCTTCAAAAGTCCATGGCCGTTGGGGCCATCCATGGCGATGCGACGCTTCACAGTGTCAGAGGCTCATAAAAGTCACAGACCCGCAAATCCGTTGACATGCACACAACAACAACAACAACAAACGGCAAAAAATGAGCAAGGATAAAAAGGCTAAAAAGGATAGTTATCTCCGCTTGGCCACCGAACCAGACACACCAGGCTATTATCCGCATGCATTTCATGAAAATCAGTTCAGTTAAATTAAATTCGCTGATAATTGCTGCCGGCTTGGTCGACTGCTAAGTACCCTGCTCGGTTGTTTAACTAAGTTGAAGTGAGTTAATAAATGGCATGGTAAGATAGATAGATAAGTATGTAAGAGTTTAGTTTAAGATATATGTATGTTATAGAGAATATTGGGAAATTTCATTTCCTTCGACAATTGCCAACAGAAGAACAAAGAGAGAGAGAGAGAGAGAGAGTGAGAGAGAGAGTGAGAGAGAGACTAAGAGTAAGAGGGTATCACGCTCGGAGCAGTCCTCTATCGAAATGGAGATCAAGGAGTCAGAAAGACAACAGACATCAATGAGAGTTTGCAATCGGATCTTGATGAGATCCACATATATAATTTGATTAGGATTCTTCACAATTATTATTATCGCTTAAAGATCTGATCTGAATAAGATCTGCTCTAAAGAGGATCATTCAAAAACTTGTCAATCTCGGAGTACCTTATATATAGATAGAACTCTTTTGTTTTTTTGCAAATTGATTTATTAGAAATAGTGTTTATGCATAATGAACTTTAAACATATATTAGTAGTAACTCTTCAAATTAAATTGAAGAAGAATTGGGCATACAATTCTTAGAAAATAAAAAGTAAAAAGTCAATAAAAAGCATAAAAGTGTAGACTTTTAACGCCATCAGGGCAAAGTTTGTGCCAAGCGGAGTCGGGCCTAGTATAAATACATACATACATATATATATATATGTATGTCCTTCTCCCATTCACATGACATTTTCATAATTATATTATCAACGGCTAGCGCGTATACGCCGCGTTGCTGGCGGCAATGGCAACGGCAACGGCAACGGCATAAGATAAACAACTTCCGCTGAACGCCATTGGGTGACACTTGCATAAAATGCGCATTTCCGGTGGCAGCTGAATATGAAAATGGCGGCACGCACACACGCACGCACGCATCCAGCAGAGTCCTGCATGGCCAGCGATACGGAACGCCGCCAGTCGATGGCCATTCGCTTCAATGGCTTCGCATGCGGCATGCCCAGCAACTGACTCGATGGGAAATACGGGAGAAACGGCCATAGCATGTGACAAGAGAACAGAGTGAATTTCTTTAACAATATATCGCTGCGCTGCGATACTTATCGCACAACTCAGATCAATAGTGAGTCAAGTGGCATTTGTGCTACTACAGTAGAAGGTATCCTCCAGTCGGTAGGACTCCTACCTATTTAACAGTGCGTGGCAATTACAATATTTTAAATAATATAAAGCCTTGCCGTACGACTCTGTGCGTGTGTGTGTATGTGAAAGTGTTCTACAGGCTTTACTGCCTATATATAGTGCTTATATATGTATACTCGTATATAGTATATATTTAGTTCTTCGATTTGGCTTCATTTAACAGCGTGAACATAGTATAGGCTCCCTTTATAACCTGCAAAAAAAGGAAAAGTCAACGATTTTAATGAGAATATTACATACGATCTAGTTTATCTACATCATAACTGATTTGGTTTATCAAAATTATATGTAGCAGGTCGAAGGAAATTTATCTGATTTTATATTCCAGTCAGTCTTCCATATGTACATCCATCTGTCAGCCCGTCCATCCGTCAGTCTGCCTATCTAACGATCCTTCCGGTACGGTTCGACTGTCAAACCATCCACACATATGTTACGCCGTCCATCCGTTGAGATGTTCACTCATCAGACCGTCCAACTGCTTAGCCGTCCGTCTGTCCGTCCAACTGTCCGTTCCCCCATCTGTTAATCCATCCGTCCGTATGTCTCATCATCCGTCTGTCTTTTCGAACGTCTGTCCGTTTAGATGTTTGCCCATCTATCAGTCCGTCCGGAGTCTGACCATCTATCAATCTGACTCTGCTCGTCCGATCACACGTCCGTCCGTCTCTTCTGTCTGTCCGTCTGTTCGTTTACTGTCCATCTGTCTGTTTGTTTATCTGTCCATCCATCTGTTCGTCCGTCCGTCTCAGTCTTACTCGCTCATCTGTCAGTCTGTCCATCTATCCTTCCGTCTGCTCTTTCGTCTGTCTATCTATCTCTCCGTCCGTCTGATCTACCTTCTTCCTGTCCGTATGTATGACTATCCGTTCGTCTGCTATTTCGTCTTTCGTCTGTCTATCTGTCTCTCCGTCCGTCTTCCTGTACATGAGTCGATCCGTGCCTTCCGTCCGTCTATTAGTTCGTCTGCTCTGCAAGTACAGTAACTCTCCCTAAGCCCACTGCCCGCTTACAGTAAACTCTACCTACCGAAAGCAGTGTGGTCATGCGCACAGGCAAAACATTGCCAGCCACAATGCAAATGGGTCGCTGCGAGCGCATTAGCATGAGCACCAGAGTACGCCGGAAAAGGACCGGCTGATCGATCCAGTTGGTGTCATAGATCGCAATGGCTATCTGTCCGCCCTCGTGGGTGACCTGCTCGGAGGCATAGCAGATGACCAGCGTTTCAATAATGATGCTCGTCAGCAAGAAGAACACATGGCAAAGCCGTAAGAAGCTCATCTCAATGTACATGATGATGAACGAGATGGTGCACAGGGAGGTGGCCGTGCAAACGAACTGAATGATGCAGGCGCTCGACAAGGAGGTGTTCAAGATCTTCAGCAATCTGCAAGTGAACAAAAGAGTGAATGAAACAAACTATAAGTATATATATATTTGTTTTTACTGCAGTATGGTCTGATGATCCTGGATGCATGCGAGCAGCTGCTGATGCGTCTGCTCCTGGCTGAGAGCATTGTGACCCAGCTCGGCGATGCGAACGGCCAGCGCCTTGCAGTGTGCAGCGACCATGATGAGATAGACCAGCGGATACGTATCGTTGCTGGCGGCTATTAATGCCAAGGGGAATACGCCCACAAGCTGGACCGCGAATGTCAGTGCGTAAATGCCCAGCGATTCCTGAAAATCCCACGGCGTCCAGCTGGGAAACGGCAGTTGTCGTTCGGCTGAACAGACCGCAAAGCAAATGCCGCTGGCAAGCACCAACATGAACAGTCGCAATACATACAGACAGATCTTCTGCGACTCGTCGATCTTGTCGCGTATCACCTGACGTTCCGGCGTCGACTGCAAGCGTCCATCCAGCTGCCGCATGATGCCCTGCAGCTCCAGCAAATGGCCACGCACCCGCATCACATTGACCAGCTTCATCTGCTGCACCAGGGTGACGACGGCCAGATAGAAAGACTCGCAGAATTCGGTCAGCGAGCGGCTGTGCAGGCATTCGAGATAGAACGACACCGGCACACAGATCGCGGGCAGCACATTGACCACAATGCTCCAGGCCCTATAGTGGCGTGCCCACAACGAATCCCCCTCTGGCGGATGCAGGCCAATGCAGCGCCAGAAGTACCACTGATACCGAAAGGCCCGCGTCGAGTCTACCTCAGTCAACATCTTGTCTGCTTTTGCACTGTGCTCTAGAGGGTCCTCTTTATATCCGAATTCGAATCCGATTTCGCATTGCTGTTGATTTATGCAAATTGCCTGGAAATTGGCTGACAGCAGCTGTTCCCTCCTCCTCTCTCAGCTAGTTAATACAACCCATTAATGGCCACACCTTAAGTGCAACCGATATCTATTTAAGTTCTTTTCATATTCTTTGTCCCACAAATTATCCATATAAATGGATTCGTGGACTTTATTAAATATTTTATACCAATTGTCTATTATAATATAAATGTTTCGCCCTTTGACAATGCCGAATTCAATTGTTCTGAATATCTGAACTTTAGCTACATATACTCGTATTATATAGATATCTTTAAATCGCATTTTGTGCCAAGGTTAAGATCTATTTATAGTCAGTCATACATTGCACTCGAATTACTCAAAAAACTTCGCTATCTTAGCTCTCAAAATGACGGACAATATCATATAGGTATTTTCGAGAAGAAAGAGAATAAATCTAAGGTAGCAGATAATAATACGCTGAAAAATATTTTTTTTTTTAATAATATCAAAATGACTTTAGAGTAAATAGAGTTCAGACTCTGAATCGAATAGATTTCAGACTTTCTATTTTTTTTTTTACTTTTTATATTTTTAAAATATATGATTTTATTTATTTTTTATGACTTAATTTTTTTATGTTTTATTAGTTTTTTTTATAAATTAAGTCATTTTAATTGATTTTTAATTTTTTAAACCTTTATTTTACTTATTTATTATTATTACTTTGTTTTTTTTTTTTTGTTTTTTTTTTTTGTTTTTTTTTTTTGTTTTTTTTTTAATATTATTTTTTATGTTTCTAATTTATTTATTTTTTTATCATTTTTTATGTAATTTTATGTTTCATATGTTTTTTTTTTGTAATTTTTAAAATTTTACATTTAATTTTCTATTTTTTTTATGTTTTTCTATGTATTTGTTATAATAAAAAAAAATAAAATAAATAAATAAAAAATCAATTAAATCAATTAAAAATACTAAAATAAATGAGTAAGAAAAAAATAAAATTAAAATTAAAAAATCAATTAAAATATTAAATCATTTATATTTTAATTGATCTTTTAATTTTTATTTTATTTTTTTCTTACATATTTATTTTAGTATTTTTAATTTACTTCGATAAAAAATGTGTTTATATGTTGTTTTGAATGAAGTATTTTTCTCTTTTTATTTATATTTTTTATTTTATCTTTTCATTATATTAAAAAAAAAAAAAAACTGTCATTTATTTATTTAATTACTTAATTTTTATATTAGTTAATTTATTATATAAATTAATTATGTAATTTTTAAATTCTGAATTTCGATACTTATAAATGAAATGCCTTATTATTTATTTGTTTTTTTTTTTTTATACTCATTTTCAATTTTATTTTATTTACTATTTTTTTTTTTATTATCCATACCTTTCACATTTGGGAATTAATTTCCATCGACTGCTTTCCGATTGGGATTAATCATGTCACAAACTTTAGGAGTTTAGCGCTGGATGACCGAATCAAGTTGGCCAGTACTTTTAACCTTTTAAAAAAAAAAATAAAGAAAGAAAGGCAAGACTTTTAAGGCAATGTCCAGTTTCTAGTAGAGCCGACTAAAACAAAAGAACAAACTAATTTAGCCAAATTTTATATATAGAGAGAATCAATTTGTATACAATTGAGAGCGCTCAAGCAGATTGTTGGCCTAACTCGAAACGCTTTATTTGGCGATCTATCTCTGTGAGGGCAATTGAATGGTGGGCGTGGCCTGGCTTTAGAGCTGCCCCGGATGGGGCCAGCATGGGGGTGCGCAGGTGCTTGCACAGGTGTCAAGCGCGGCGTGTATTCAAATTAATAATGCCAAATTGATTGCATAACATTTGTCAATGGAAATCTGGTTTTCGGCCGAGTCTAGCACGGGCTTAGCCCCATCCGTCAGCTGCACCGCGCACCGCGCCATGATTGAATATGATTGATTTAGGCGGCATAAATTATGAACAGGCCAGGCCGGGCCGGGCCGAGCCGGGCCCTCGCAGGTATTCTTGCCATTTGGCTCCAGTTTGATTTGATTCCATTCAGCCGCCCCGGCTCAGGCGACCTTGGGCATTTGACAAATGAGCTGCGTAAGCCGTAGGATTTGCACAAGACGCACAATTAAATGACTGCCAGGCGGCAAATTGACATTGGCCGGGCCACAAAGGACCCAACCGCTCTGGCCACCTCTTTAGTGGCATCGCATTGCGTCTCAATCCTCAATCCACCCAAATGAATAATGCCAATTGCAGGTCAATTATTGGAAATCGAAAAAATACTTGTGAAACTTGGTCAATCGCAATTTGACAATTTCAATCGGATTGCCAATTGGCCCGGACGTGAGCCACATTCAAATTGTCCGCATTTCAAGCAGTTGCCGCAGTGCCAATCGCCCACTGGGCAAGTTCAACCCGATTTAACTGACATTACTATCCTGCGAACTAAGAAAATTGCCTAGATTGTGATTTCTATATAACGAAAGATTCGAGCATACTCAGCGGAATCTGTCTAATCTTAAGAATTTGCATATATCGATATTTCACGATTATTTAGCGAAGCTACGTGCAAAATTGATTATATATACTGTATTCAAATAAATAAGATTATATTATGAATGCGATAAGGAATCTTGAAATATTTATCGATAATTTAAGAATCATTATCGAATTTATCGATATACATGTTATCGATTATTTATCGAAACCACATTCATATCAAATTATTTCACATGAGTTCGTAATATATAATATTAAAGTCTTACCAACAGCTCATCTGATTTCACCCATTAACAATTTATGTGTTATCGATAATACCGTTTGCAGACACAGTCATAATTGCAGCCAACTAGACGGAGCTCTTTATAAGAACATCTATTAAAAAATAAAGCAAAAACGTATGACAGCTTTTAAAAGTGGTTATCGATAGCAATTATCGATACGCAAAGCATGCATAGTTATCATCCCGTCTTAATGAAATGAAATTTAAATCAAATTTCATAATTGACACTGATAAATAATGAGTAGATAGACAACATATCGATAACTTTAAGTTGTGTCCGAAAATGAAATAATTTACTTAAGCGGCTTACACAAATACGGGTATTAACTTAAGCTCTCTTTCATTTTTAAAGCATTTAAAATTATTTAAGCGCGTTTTTTCCACATATTAATTTTATAAAGAACTTTTTCAGCTTTTGTTTGCTTTTGTGCGCTGACATTTCAGACAGAAATTTTAGCCAGAAAAAGTTTGCCGAGAGAAAAAAAAAAGCGACAAATTTTACAAATTCTATATCCACATTTAGTGTATTTATTTAGGCATTAATTTTTTCTTTTGAACAGATATTTGTATAAAAAAAAGAAAATAATAACAAAAAGCAAACTTTGTCTTTTGGGCCGACGGAAATTAAATATAATGAAAATGAACAAATCTATTTACAAGCCTACATATTTTTCGTATCCTACAGACTTCCGCTCGTACTTAAATTAAAAACAGAACTGAATGGCAGCAAGAAGTCGGGAGTGGCCGACTAAGGAATACCCTGAAGTCTTTATATTATATATCCCAAGTTATCGAATTTTATTGACGCATGGAAAAGTCACACAAAGTATGAGCACATGTGATTCCGTTCAAGATCTGAAAGATGTGTTAACATATTTTTTTTGTATTATTAATTTCTATTTTTTCTTAATTTTAACTTTTATTTTGTAATATCCATAATGCTCGTGACATCAATGAAACTTTATATAAATTCATTGAATTGTAATTAGCATGTTACACATATCTCCACAAAGCGATACGAATCGTATTTACAAGCCCCGTTTTTGGAAATGTGGAAAAGAAAAACAAACGCCTTCGTTCAGCTACAAAATGCTGGCATGTAGGCATTAGCATATGCTGATAATTTACTATACACCGGACCATAATTGGCAGCTCTGTAATTAAATAATGCGCATCGGAATATACAGATATATATTCGTATATACGTATATATATAGACAAGCAATCAAAGAAATGTCTTAACTATGCGGGTAACTAAATCAAATTAAATTACGACTCGCCAATAAATTAATGAAATGAGACGAAATTTTGGCAATTTGTTTGCTAAAACAACAGCTGTGTATATAAGTAGGGGAGACTGCTGAATACCCTGTATTAGCTGAAACTTGTAAGTGGAACTGTGATCTATGCAGCTATAATAAATTTTTACTCTATAGGTGTCTCCATTTTTCCCTGTCTGTCTTGCTCTCTGCGTCTGTCTCTCATTGTATTTACATATTTCTAATTGAATGGCTTCTCGCTCTCTCCGTCTCCCTCTCTCTCTCTCTCGTTCTTTTCCTTTCGGTCTCTCTCTCTCTCTCTCTCTCTCTCTCTCTCTCTCTCTCTCTTTCTCTAGTTATATATGTATCAGTCTACCTAGCTTTTTATGTCTCTCTCTCAGTCTCAATCCCTCTCTCTCTCTCTCTCTCTCTTCCTCTCTCTCTCTGTTTATATATGTACGTATCAGTCTATCTAGCTTTTTAAGTCTCACTATATCTCTATATATCCTTAAACCCCTCTCTCTCCCTCTTTCTTTCTCTCTCTCTCTCTCATTCCCTTTCCCTCTCTCTCACTCAATGCGCTCTCAGTCTCTCTTTTTCTCTCTCTCTCTCTCTCTATATATATCTGCCTTCTTCATAATCCCCAACACGTAGTATCAAATAGCATATCATTTGCAAAAACAATATATTTTTCCTTTTTTTGGCAATTCATTAACATTAACAATGTTTGTCTTCATTTGTAACTCTCTAATTTGATAATTTGTTAAGCTCAGGTAAAATTCAAATTGCAATAAAATAAAAAACAAGCGAAATATTTATATATACATATATACATAGTATATAAGTGTATGGCATATAAATGTGCATAGGTTGATATAACAATTAGTCTTATTAGGTGTTAGATGGCACAAAGCCAGTTTTGAGTTTACAATAGAAACACTATGAAATAGGGACGCCCACGCATGCGATGAGAACCTCCTAGCCTAACCAGTCAAAAGTTGTCAAGTACGCGCTTATAAATAACCCAATGCCTGAGCTGGGCGCTTCACCTGCTTTAATGAATGAACAAGTAAATGTGAGTGAATGGACGGACGGACAGACGGACGGATGAACTGACTGACTGACTGTATATTCGCAAAGAAACAGCGAATGTGATTTTTAAAGCTCAGAGCAACGATAAAACATCTCAGTCGGCCATGACTGACTACAAAATACACGCCAAAAATAGCTAAATCTTGCTAATGCTCTAATAGATTATACAAAATCTCAACTGTGGCAAATAGAGTTTTTTAAGTCAGAATTCTACGCCTTCAAAGCACTTGCAGAAGTCTTAAGTAATAAATAAGTGAAAAACCTCATAATCTATGGGTATACTTAGCACTTTAGCTAATATATCATAACTTCAAAGGATTTTTAGAAGTTGTCACCAATGTTTAGCACGCTTCAACAAGTCTCTCGAATCAGACCACTCTGAAGAGTGGCACAAGCAGGTAGAGCACTTTAGAGTTATGCCCAAACCAATATACCTCTTTCGTCATATGATCGCGCATCAATAGCCAAACAGAACGGCAATAAAAAGCAGTTCCGACTGTGGCAAACAGAGGCCCAAGTTTGTCAAGTCAACTGAGTTGACTGGATGACGCCAACATTGTCTCAATTCTCAGCTGTTCTCAGCGACCTTTTTGGAGAATGAGAGAGAACAAAAGAGAGAGAGAGAGAGAGACTGTGACTGAGACTGAATTGGAGACGGAGGCGTTTGCCTGGCCTGGACAGACTTATAAATAGCCCAAGTCCGTCTAGCAGGCGCTTCAGTTCAAATTTAACGCTTCGAGTGGCATAAATATTTCACATAATATTCTTTATTAAATAATACTTAAAAACAAATAAAAAATACATCGATATATATCATTTATAACAATTCTTTCGTTGTTCTTAGAACTTTAACTAGAAAATGGTGAGTGCCCTAGGGCCAAGTGAAGACAACGATTCAATGTAAACAAAACGCTTCAAAATAATGAAGTTGTTTTCATTTTTTGTTGTTTATTTTTTTCTCATTTTTTTTGTTTTAAATAAAACACAAAGACAAGACATAAAAAATGCATTAAGTACGCTACGTGAGCAATATATATTCAACGACAATAACAACAACAACAAAATAATAAATAAATAAAACGAAAACGAAAAAAAAATATATTCAAAGTCGGTGTCATTGGAAAATCCCTCGGCTTGAGTTCTATTTGAAGTGTTTACTTCCGGCACAATAGGCAAAATGCCAATAAATCCAAGTCTCAGTCGAGGCATTCTGACTACGCAAAGCAATTAGTTCGACATGAATCGGATGAGCATAGGAAATTATCATATTGTTTGGTTTGCTCTATTTATTATAATATTTATTAGAAAAGTCATGGGATGGTGCAAGAAGTTCCCTTTAAAGTTTTCTAATTTCCATTTCATTTCCTTTATGGAGTATAACTGCATATATCAATACGAAAAGTTACTGAAATGTAATCAACTTACATATCAATATTAATCGATTTCAAGAAAATGGTGTGAAATAAACCTGATGAGTGTTGGCATACACAAGATAACTTAATTTCTTGAAATCGATTAAAATCGATATTAAATTTCACTTGTATATCAATGATATATCGTCATAGACATACATTTCCTAGTCTTTGTAGACAAATTATGATTATATAGATAATGATCGAGATATCGATCGAGATATCGATTAAGCAATGAAACGAATGTGATATATATAGATAATGATCGATATCTCGAGCAATGAAACGAATGTGATATATATAGATAATGATCGAGATATCGAGATATCGATCATTATCTATATATATCACATTCATTCCATTGCTTAAAGAGCTCCATCTTACCTTACACTACCAATTACATACACTTGAAGAAAAACTTGAAACTTTCAATGGGTTTAGGGCTCTTCATGAATGAAAAAGTTCATTGAGTTTGAGTATGGTTCGACGATGGCTCTACCATGGCAGCTCTTAATTCACACTTGTAGACTTATATGGGAGTTTGTAACACTCTCAGCACACAAATGGGTAATATCCATAATGAGTAGTTCCAAGTATACATGAGAAGCTGTAAATGCTTGACAATAACTGAAACGGAACGTGAAGTGCGAGAGCAAATTTATAATATCTATTTACACTCACGTTGGGCAAACTGCAACTATCGCACTTACATATCTATTTTATCGATTTTACCCAAGCAACAATTATAGAAACTCTAATTTATGTCAGCTTTTATCGATTGCTTCTGAAACGAAGTACCCAAGATCTCTATAAAGACTAGGCACTACTAAACTAGGCTAATCTATCACATCGTCACATCGACAGATTTACGCCGGAGTTGCTTATGAGCTAATTAGCTCAAATGACAAGCTGAGATCAGCTAAAGTTGTACATAAATAAATGTACATACATACATGCATACATATATATATATATATATATATGTGTGTGTATGTATGTATGATATATGATAAACAATTTGAGGTATTTCCTTCAATTTGTATTATTAACGTACGCCCACTCTTTGTCAATTTGACCTTGGCCAAAAGTGATTCCGTCAACCAGCTGCCAATTTGCATAATCTGGCCTAAAGTGATTTGATTCATATATTTAAGCTGAAATCGAACAAGTTTTACGAAATGATCAGCTGAAGTGCCAACTTACATACATACATACATACAGATTGAGATTTGTATGTATTTCAATCTAGATGACATTTCTATATAGGCCACAGAACAGAACAGTGAGCCATCTCAATTTGCCAGCTACCAAAATTGGCAGCACAGCTGCTGGCCAAGCGCAAAAGTTTCAATCGATTTCAAGTAGCCCAGCTAAAAAAAAAACAACAATTTTATCTCGACCGGACATAAGACTAAACGTTTAATCGTATTTGAGCACACGATGACGTCTTCACTTTATATTGTATATGTATGTATGTAGAGTATAGAGTATATACTCTATTTCATTGGGTACGTTTGGCCATAAATCAGGTTTGATAAAGGCAATTTCAAGTCTAAATGACAGCTAGCCTAGCCTATGCAGAATACTTTAGATTTCGATTAATTTTTAGACAATAGAACTAGTTTATGTCAGCTCTTTTAAGTGTAGAGTATTTGAACTTCGTTCTATTCTTTTTCTTATTTTGTTAAGCAAATTCTGTTGATTCTGGTGAATCCCATGACGCATCGCCTTGCATGTTTAGCATTTTTAAAGCGATTCGAATCGAGTTAGCTGTGTGCTCATAATGTGTGATTCAACTTGAGCTTTGGCTATGACTAGAGAGAGGGACTGTTGTAACTCTTTATATATAATATAATATATAATGTGATATAATATAATATAATATAATATTTTATATATTTATAGAGTATATAAACCATTCTTTTAAATGAAAGTAGAAAAAAGTCAAATATTTGAAATTAATTTTTAATATCTCTCTCCCATCTCTCGCTCTCTCTCTCTCTTTCTCTCTTTCTATCTCTCTCCTGTCTCTTCCTCTCTCCCTCTCTCTCTCTCTCTCTCTCTCTCTCTCTCTCCCTCCCTCTCCTTCTATCTCTCTCCTGTCTCTTCCTCTCTTCCTCTCTCCCCTCTCTATCTCTCTCTCTCTCTCTCTCTCCCTCTCTCTCTCTCTCTGTCTTCCTCTCTCCTTCTATCTTTCTCCCTTCTCTCCCCCTCCCCCTCTCTCTCTCTCTGTATCTTTGCAGCTTCCACAGCCATCTCAGCTACTGGGCGTGGCATTGCTACTACTGGCCTTGGTCTGTCAGAGTACAGTTGGCAAAAAGCTAGAGAAGCGCTGTGTCAACTGCTCATATCGTACGTATTACACCTACGGCGATGGCCGATCCCTGCAGCGTGTTATCTATCAAGATCCGGTCTACACTCGTGGTATTTACAAACAAAAAACAACAACAACAACAAATTCTAAAGAGCACCAACTACTGACCCAACTATAAACTATATATGTATATATGTATATGTACATATATATCTATATATGTATATGTATATATGTGTAACAGCTGTATATAAACTAGAGCTATATAAGAGATATCTAATGTAGAAGGGAGCCCTACCCAATGAGTAACATTCATTAACAACACACACACGCGCACACACGCACTTCCTCTATCGCCCTCTCACTCTCACACACACACACACACACTAATCTCACTTTCATATTATGTACAATCCATATATAGTTAATCGCTTAGCGTAAATTAGCATATCACAATGCACCAAGAGACACCTATATGCAATGTTCCACACCTTTTTTCTTTCTGCAACCCCCCCCCCCGCCCCCTCCCAATGTCCGCTCCCCCCGTCCTACTTTAGCTGCCCAGACCTATGGCTGCAGTGGCAGTCCGTGCGGTGTGAATGCCATTTGCCAGGAGGCTGCCGGCGGCCGTCCGGTCTGCTCCTGCCCGCCCGGCTATAGCGGTAATCCGCTTACGCACTGCAATCGCGGCGAATGCCTGGACAACGTCGACTGCCGCGGCGACCTACAGTGCAAGGATAATCGTTGCGTTAACCCCTGTGTCGGCGCCTGCGGCATTGGCTCCAACTGTGAGGTGAGTGTGCTGCCATCCTTTGGCCATCCCTGGCCATCCTTGGCCATCCCTGGCCATATCCTTGGCCATCCATTGCTGACCATTTTCTGCTACCACAAATTGTTTTTCACGCTTTAGGCCAGAAATCACGTTGCCGTCTGCAGCTGCCCAGCTGGCTACAATGGCGATCCCTACACCGCCTGCCACCTGAACGATCCAGGTAAGAGTTTTCCAATTCTAGCCCTCAATCGTCAGCCAATAGATCTTAAATGTTTCACTGATTTATGATGCCACTCTAAGCTAATACTCGTTCTGTACGAAGGAGGTTTTGGGGCTTAGTAAATTAAGTTAGAGCTATATCTAGAATATATGTATATCCCAGTAAGATATATGTATATCTAGATTTTTGGACGCAGTGAATTCATATAAAGCTATATGTAAAATATATATTTAGATTTTTAAACGTAATAAATTCAGTTAAAGCTATATCTAGGATATATATCTAGATTTTTGGGCGTAATAAACTCAGTTATAACTTTTGGCATCATTTATACATATGTTTTAAGCCAAGATCAAGCCGATCTTGAGGCTTATATTTTGTATAGAACTGCAACAGCTAAAAGTCGCTCTATATAGCTAGTCTTAACTGATTGGGTAAACTATTTTTAGTTAATAAGGTTCCCTAAACTGTTTTGGAAAAACTTCTATAGCTCTACAGCTGGCATAGCAAGAGACCAACTGTTCATTCCCTATATACAGCAGCCTAGCTGTAACAATATGCCATGCCTACCTCTTAGGCTAGTCTTGAGTCAAGCTAACTAAATAAGTTTACCAAAAATACAATGTTTATACATATATACTACGAGTTTAAGTAAGTCCGGATTCGAGCCCAACCCCAGAAATACTTTCCACTATACCTTCCACATATCAATATATCTACATCAACAACAATATATAGTTATTATTATTGCTATTGTTGTTAATTGTTGAAAAGTCAATCAACTGGTTCGGACCAAAAATTACCTTCTTTGGGGCTAGGTCGCTATATATACATATATACATTCGTATGTAGGTTGATATTTGCGCTGAATACAATACGAAAACAATGACAGCAACAACAACAACAGTAACAACAACAACAACATACGCCCAATATGAGACGCACTTGCTCTTTGTAACATTATGGTAATTAGCTGGGTATTTCGTTACGTAATTGTCAAGATCAAGGACAGGCCAAGTAGGCGAAGGCGAAGGCGAAGGCGAAACAGCGTAGCAAACCAGAAGCGATTCCAAGTCGATACCCGTTTAAAGCAGCTACTACCCTAAGAGTCAGCCATAGAGGCATAGCCGAATAGTGAAGCACTTGTGAGAGCAGAGATATGTGAAATAAAGACATGAAAATTACAGGGTATGTACTCATAAATATGACACATAGCCGATAACATACATACTTATATATTTAGAAATCGATAACTATTATTGAAACAAAATGTGCAGCATAAAGTGGACATTAAACACAACAAATTGTAAGCTATGAATTATCGATAACTTTTATCGATAATTTTACCTATAATTATCGATAGCAACATGCAGAGCTATTTGACATAGTTTTAACTGAATTTGAGCTCATCTAAAAACTTCTTGATTTACATTTGTAGAATAGCCTATAGTTAAACGATAAGTATGCCAAATGGCTATCGATAGCTGCATTTATTGATGACTAGCACTAAGAAACTAAGCTATATATGTATATGTAGATAAACGCATGGATATGATTAACGATAACAAAGCAGACCCATTTATCGATAGCTGTACTGATCGATAACCGCTTAGCAACGATAACCTGCAAATGGAAAAAAGCTGTATAGGCCTAGTTTTTATAGGTTACCTATGCATCTACTAACTGAGACCTCAACTCTAATCTGCTTTTCTCAGGCTCTCCTATTATAGTGTATAACAGTAGTCGTCTATGGAGAATGTGATGTTATTGTTTTAGTCTGTGTTGTTGATGGCATGATGGCGCTGCTATTGTTTGGTTATGGTGTGATTTATGCAGGGTCATGTTATTCATGTACAGGTCTTTGGGTTCCCGGCATTGACCCCTTAAGGATAGCCGTTCCACGCGCCAAGCACACACCTCTCACTTATCCTCATACGCACTTGAGCAACACAACAACAAAGCGCAAATAATTGTTACTGCCGGAGTGAGAATGAGAGTGGGAGAGGGAGAGGGAGAGGGAGAGTTGGAGAGGGAGTGAGAGTACGAGCAGGAGTTTTAGTTAGGCTGTGGCCCACTTGAAATGGCACTGAATAAATCGGCATTGGGGCCATTGCCGCACATTTCTGACCCTGTTCAAATACTACATAAGTAGTCAAAGCTCATTTATGCGCATAATTTTTACTTATAATTTGCTTTTTCCTTTCCTTTCCGTTCCTTACCGTTTCGTTCCGTTTCGTTCCGTTCCCTGGCGAATGCGTAGCCAGTTGGAATTTTCTGTTTCTTAGTTCCTTAAGCGTTCAGTTCGTTATTGTTCTCCCTCTCTCTCTCACACACTCACTCTGTATGCGTTTCCATTCATTGATGATGATGATTATGATTATAATGGAGGCAAGTTTCTAAATTGGTATTTGTTGCCATGACAAAAGTTGTGCCATAATCGCTGCAATGGCTAAGAAAAAGTCAACTAAGAGCCAAATGCTTATATTTATTTATAGAATTCCTCAATTTGATACGCAAACCCCCCTCCCCCCCTTTGTGGCTCCCTCTTCTCCCACATTTCAGCTTCATCTAGCCGAAATGACCCCAACAGCCGCTGACTAAACTATTCCGAGTTTACCAAATGGCCAATCTATATACATATATGATTTACATAATATTGCATATATACATATGTGTTATGTGTTATATTATTCATTTATATGTTCATACCCTCAATTTATGGGCTTAAGCCAAATGCTAATTGTACATGCTAATAAATCAGATTTCAAATACATTTTCATGCAAATTGGAAATTTATTTAAATGCTGCCGATGCTGACAAATATACATATAAATACATATATTCATAAAAAAAAATCAATTATTCCATTTAAAAACTTTACTTTTAAAGTTAACAGACTTTACATATTTTAACAAGCAACAAAATCAATTTTAAAATGTATTTTCAATTTATATTCTATAAATGTATATTCTAATTATACATAAAAGCCATAGCAAGAAAAAATCCAATAAAATGAGAATCTTATCAATTATTAGAACGCTCAAGACCAATTCCAGAATAAAATCTTATTGGATACATATACGAACAGATTCAATGAAAAGTCTTATTGGACATGCGAACAGATTCAATGAAAAGTCTTATTGAATGCACGAAATGATCCACTTAGCAGATCCCATTGGACATTCAAAATGTGAGAAGCTATCGATAACATAAACAGCTGCTCAAAGATAATTATCGGATAAATACCAAACAATTGAATTTTAAATAACTTTCAAGTTAATCAAAGGAATTCATTTCTCATAAAATTACAGTTCAATGGTACGCCTTCTATAAACTATCCGCATATATTACCCCATACACATTTTACCACACGGAAATTCATAAATATTACACTTCTTTGCAGAGGAGCAGTGTCATCCGAGCCCGTGCGGCATTAACACCAAATGCGAGATTATTAATGGCGTGCCCACCTGTTCCTGTCTGCATGGCTACCTGGGCAATCCGTTGAGCGGCTGTCGCCACGAGTGCGAGCGAGATAGCGATTGTGGCGGACGCGATATGTGCAGCAATTTCAAGTGTGTGCCCTCGTGTGGCCAATGCGGCATCGGCGCCAATTGCAAATCGGTATCGAATCACCGGGCTGTGTGCGAATGCCCCAAGGGCTATATTGGTAGCCCGTATACGGAATGCCGACCAGAATGTTACGGTGATTCCGACTGCCCGGCTGGCCGGCCGGCCTGTTTCTATGGCATCTGCAAGAACACCTGCGAAGGCGCCTGCGGCATTGGTGCTGATTGCAACCTGCGCGGCTTGACGCCCGTCTGCAGCTGCCCGCGCGACATGACCGGCGATCCATTTGTGCGCTGTCGCCCCTTCACCAAGGAGGATCTCTGCGAGCCGAATCCGTGCGGCACCAATGCCATCTGTGTGCCCGGCCACGACAACACCGGACGCGAGCGACCCGTCTGCAACTGTCTGCCTGGCCACACCGGCAATCCGCTCTCCCATTGCTCCCGCGTAAGTCAATAGCCGCCAATCACTGGCGCTGAGTCCAATAACTACTACATATATGTTTGTTTTGTGTTCCGCACAGGGCGAATGCCTCAGCAACAACGAGTGCCCGGACCACAGGGCCTGCATCAACTACCAGTGCGTCGATCCGTGCATCGGCAAGTGCGCCACCGGCGCCAGCTGCCAAGCGAAGGCACATCTTGCGGTCTGCCGCTGTCCACAAGGACAGACAGGCGATGCGCTCGTCTCCTGCCGTCAGACACGCACCTTCCCAGTGGCGAAATACCACTAATGTGACCCCATCCACCCATCATCTATCTATCTGAGTGGTTGGATATCGCCGGCCGCACTGCCTGCCAACACACGCTTTACACGTACAGCTCAGAAGTCGGCTTCCAATAAACGAAATCTTTATTTAATGCACCTAATTCACTGACAACTTTCGACTTACACTGCAATAAAATGAGCTACATATTTATGTATTTTAATAATAAACAAACAAAAAGTGTACAATATGCTTTGAATAGTAATGTTTAAATACGATGCTTACAATTTATGCGGAACAGGAAATACAGAATAACTTACAAAAGCTCTGTGGCAAAGAAAATTCAAATCTGGCGCCTAATGTCAACACACTATCGATACGTAAGTAGGACTGGCTTATGTTATCGATAGGCTAAAACAAATATCGCATAAATGTAGCGTTGCCACCTATTGTAAATTTCAATTAAGAAACAGTGCATCAAAATATATATAAATAATGAAAATATACAAATTCATAACGACAATGGAATGTTTTTTTTTATTAAATTAATTTTTATTATTTAATAATGCTCATTCATATCATTTTTCTCTTGTGTTCTCTTAATACGGTATGCATGCATGAATATATATGTATTAATATATATGTATATAACTAACCCTAGTCAAGTACTACATATACATATATACATTAGTATATATACACATATACATATATATTTGAAGTAATTAACTATGCACTTTCTAAAAGTTTGCCCATTAAATAATTATATTTGGTGTTGTAACACAACAAATATGTATACGATTTTCGATTTTTGTTGAGTCTATATAAATATATATATGTATATATAAAATACGTTCATATACAAAAAATTATATATCAGTTTCATATCTAATTGGCAATTCGTAAACAATTTGCAAATTAATGTACAGTCACGAATATTAAATGAATCGGTAATTGTAATTAATTAACTAAATGGTTAGTGAACTGAGTTATTTGGAAGTCGATTAGCAAAAATATGGAAGTTATCAGCTATGTGTATACGATCCCATTACGATCATAGGCAGGATAGGATCAGCCTAACTGAACTGTAGAAAAATAGTTGCATGTGTGAAAAAATACAATCTATTTTCAATTTTAACAATATTTCTTTTGATATATACTAAATCTGTAGTATTTCCAGTTCTCATGATGAATGCCAGCGATGGATAAACCATATTTAAAACTATATCTTCGCATTCCCGGGAAATGATCGTATGTAGATTTTTTGCGAAATTCAGATTTTAATGCAGAAAAAATAACAATTAAATAAGCGTATGTATATTAACATACAATAATACAATTTTTTTAAATCTCCTGTATAATTACATTTTTCGACATACGATCATTTCGCGGGAATGCGACGATATAATAAATTTGTCCTCAATGGGTCAGCTGCATATTCCCACTTATTGTTTGATTTCTCGTTATTATTGTAAATACAATTTTAATTTGTTTTCTTTACTTTTCGCTTATATATATATATATATATTTATATATATATTCTTGTATAAATATGCAATTTGTTTTTTTTTTTTTTTTTTTTTACTTTAAATTTATACATATATGTATATATTTATAAATACATACATATGCACGTATATACTATATATATATAAATATACATATATATATATATATATATATATATGCAAGTATCTGTATAATATATATATAAATTGCTAAATACAATTAATTGCGCTTTACACTTTTAATGGCTCTGAGGCATCTATAAAAATTAAAACAAAAAAAAAAACAAAAATTTGTCTTGTGTGTGTTGGTGTGTAAACTACATATGTATGTTTGTCTAACTGTGATTAAGTTATGTGTGTGTTTGTGTGTGTGTGTGTGCGCCATATGAACCTGTACTACGCGCCCCCACGACGTATCCTCGTCAACATGCTATCGCTACGAGTACTGCTGCTGATGCCACTGCTGCTCCGTCGCTTTCAACTGCAACATTTGTTAGATTTCCCCTTGTTCTTGTTCTGTTTTATTATGATTCGATCCTTTTGCTGTTCATCGGAGGCGGTACGCAGCTTATGATCCAACACCTGTCGCGTTATGGACAGAAACATATCCTCCACATTGAGGTTGTCTTTGGCGGATGTTTCGAACAGCTCAATATCCATTTGCCGCGCAAAGCGTTGCGCGTCCTCCGTTATGACCACCTTACGATCCGGATCATCATTCTTATTGCCCACTGAAATGAGAATTATTTAAACTGGCTTCGATCATACATCCGCTAGCTACTCACCTAATACTTTGTTGACCACGTCGCAATTGTTCTGAATCTCCTCCAGCCAGCGGCGTACATTCGCAAAGGAGTCACCATTCGTGACATCATAAACAATGATGACGCCGTGCGTGCCACGGTAATAGGTGCTGGTGATGGTACGGAAGCGCTCCTGGCCAGCGGTATCCCAAATCTGGAGTTTGACGCGCAGGCCATTGATCTCAACAGTACGTATTTTGAAGTCCACGCCAATTGTCGTTATATAACTGCCCGAGAATGTGTCATCTGAGAACCGTATGAGGAGCGATGATTTGCCCACACCTGAAATAAACAACAAACTATTGTAAAATTGATCGATTGAAAGAGCTGTGCATGCGTACATATGTATGTACATATGCATACATATATACATAAACAAATATGGAAGTATGTACATGTGCAAGTGTGTGCAACAATAGTTGAGACATTCTGTTTAAACAACAACAAATCATTTGGTAACTGGCAGCTCTCTAATTACAATTGCCGATTCGCCAAACGCCCTTAGGGCTTGCATTGCGATCTGTTTATAAAAGTTCGCATTAAACGGCGACATTGGTGCAAATGCAACCCAAGAATACAATTAGTAGCAAAAAATAATTTAGTTAAATTCCATTTAGAGATTTATTAATTAAGGGCAAGGGCAAGTCAACGGCGTAACAAATATTTGTTGTTTTCCTTTCTTATCGATTTAAAAAGTAAAAAATGTTTTGGAGTCTCAAGCGAAAGTGCGGCAGAGAGAGAGAGGCGGGATGAGAAGGATGGGAAATTAATTATGTATATAGAAGCAGTTCGGCAGATTTCTAAATTGTTTCACATTGCACATTGAGCGAACAACAGACAGAGAAAGAGATAGAACAAACGAACAGCTGATTGGGCGCAGATTAACCCAAACAGAAAACAGAAACAAGGAAATCAACCGAAAAGAAAAATAACACACAAGCCGAAAATACATAAAATGGAATTGAGCACAACCCGTGCAGGTTTATGCATGTTTTCTATTTTTTTATTTTTGCTTTTTAATGGTTTGTTGCTATTTATACGGTTGTTGTTGCACTATTGGGCAGGTGAAAAACAAGCATGAGAGCATGTTGTACATACATATGTATGTGCAAAATATATGTATGTATGTTTGTATATGTGTATGATGGTATTGAAGCAGCTTGCATGTGTATGGAATTATTTGCATTTGCACTTACCGCTGTCGCCAATTATAAGCAACTTGAACATATGATCAAAGTGGCGTGCCATTTTGGAGCTGCTGTTGTAATTTACAGTTAGTCGGTGTTAAGGTTGACGCTGGCGTTCAAGTTGAACAATGCAAAAATTTGTGGAAAAAAAAATTGTGCTCCGCTGCTGCTGCGGTTGTTACTGCTTTCTGCTGTTTGTTGTTGGTGTTTCTCTTTGCCTTGCCTGTGCCTTGCTCCCACACACACACACACACACACACACAGACAGACACACCCGCACACATATACGTTGTCGTACGCGTCTGCCTCTCGCTCGCACTCGCAGCGCTGACGGTGGGTGCTGCTGTTGTTGCTGCTGCTGCCAATGCTGCCGCCGCCGGTCGCTCAAATATGATAAACTGTTGTTCTTGCTTGCGGCTGCTGCTGCTTCTGCGTCTACTGCTGCTGCTGCTGCTGCTGCTGCTGCGGGCGTGTGCGTGTGATAAGCTCGCTATTGTTATAAATGTTGTTGTACGAAGAGTTTATAGTTTGTTACTTGTTATTTAATTTACGCTAAATTCGCGTTAAAGCACTTAACGCGACTGCTGCTCCTACTGATGTTGGTGTTGCTTTTTGCATGTATTTATCAGCAATTCGATTGGGGAGGCGGTATTAAAATGTCAGACAGAGGCCGACTTGTTGTTATTGTTGTTGTTGCTGTTTCTCTTCTGTTGCTTGTGCTGGTGTATCGGTGGAAGCGTTGTAGAACTTTTGCTTATGTTGATTACGTTGAATATTTTCGGCTCTGGCTATTGTGCAGATTTTAAAATATTACAAATACATAGCTATTAATGTCACACTGACATCGAACACAACGCATACGCACAATAAATTAGCAAGTTGCCCTGTCTCTTTCGCACACACAATGCCAGCAAATTATGTTTTTCCTTTTTTTTATTATTAGACGTCGTTTGTTGAAATCCCACACACATACAAATATGCACTTTAGTGTTTAAATTATATTTGGTTTATTTTGCACCTGCTATGCTGACTGCCTTTAATAACTTAATTAAATTTATATCCCTAAGTTATATGCATTTTATGAGTAAACTATTACTAACGCACGTATATATATGGAATGGAGTACGGATAGAAAAAAAATACATCGATAGATATATCGATGATACGAGCGATATACAAATAATTGTTGTGCTTTTCGACCCCAAATATATCGTTTATGGGAAGCATGCATAGTCGCTGTGTACAAATACTATCAAAAATTATATTGTCAACATTAAAACAAAGTCGAATATCTGAACGGCTCCATAGAATGAAAAATAGCTAGAAAGATCATTTCTACTACCGAGTGGCTTGAACTAGTAATATTAGCTGTAAGTTACATCCGGGCAATTAAATCGATATGTGCATGTATTTAATCGTTTATGAAATAATATAAAAAGCAAGACAAATATATTTAAATAAAAAAAAAAAGTTTATTTTCATATATATGTACATATATATTCATATTTCCATTTTTGTATTTCATATTTTCATTTTGGTATTTCATATTTCCATTTTGGTTTTCCATATTGATAAACGTGATTCACGTTATCACAAAAGTTTCTTAATATCTAGTTTTTCTCTCATAGTTTTGACTATTAAAGAGGTCAAAAAATAAAAAATAAATAAATACAAAAATAATATTTTAAAAAAAAAAATGTAATGAGACGGATAACTGCCTCATATATATTTAAATTTGTATATTCATTCCACAGTGGTAAACGTAGTTCAAGTCTCAACGTCTGCTACGAATATGAGCAAGATGTAGTTCTCTCTCCTTCTCTATCTAATGTATACAAACATAAAAATATTCAAAACATAAAAAACAAAATACTAAAAAAAAAAAAAAAAAAAAGTCAGCATATGATATGTGGAATACAGAACTATTAACGCCTTATATAATACTATAACATTCATATAGGAAAAATCTGATATCATTTCATTGATACAGATATAGTGGTACCAGCTTTTCATCCAGCAATTTACCTGCGCAAACGAGAGCGAGTGCGACTTGCCACACACGAGATATCACGATGACGAGGTGCATGGCTACGCACCTGCGACCCGAAAGTGCGCACGCGCTGACGTCCGCGCGAAATTACTGTATTAGTATTTTGGGAATCGCATGAAGAAATACGACGGTGACGGATGAAGCCGCGATCCCCGTTGCTGTTGCGACGAGCCACGGGCTCGATTGATGGGGACCTACGTCCACGAGTAATATTGGAACGTGAACGCAAACGCCTCGGTTCAGTCCCAGTGCCCTGAGCACGGCGAGCATCCAAAACTGCTTGACGGTTGTTGCGCATGCGCCACGGTTCATCGATGGACGGAATCATATTAATGTTAAAAGGTAGTGCTTGTGGTTGGGGTTCAGCTGGTATGGATATCGGTTGTAACTGTGGTGATGGTACTGATGGTGTTGATACTAGTAGTGCTGTTGTAGTTGGTACTGATGGTGTTGATACTAGTGGTGCTGTTGTAGTTGGCACTGCACCTGCCTCGTCTACGTTCTCCTTGTCATTTGCATGCTGCTGTAGAAAGTTTGTTAGACAAGAATCGAAATCAGATTCCGAATCGGAATCCGAATCGGAATCCGAATCGGAGGAGTCGGATTCGGCATTGGTCTGTAGCTGCGTATCTGTCTCATAATCTAGGTTGAGGAGTCTTACTGCACTTGCCCTATAAATAAACTCTTCCAGTGGATCCCTCTCAATGTCGTCGTTGCTCTCTCCTGGCTTATAAAAAACGACGGAACAGGCATCACAGCAATAGCGTCCATTCTTCAGCGATGCGCATAGTGTGTGTACTGGATTCGAGCCACACAATAGACAAAATAATAAATTGTGCAAAGTACCCTTGCGTCCAGTTGCATTGACGCAATTGTCGGCAACGCAGTCAGTGGGTACCTCCATCTGATCGGCATATGCATCATTTTCTTCCCACGATGCATCGCTGCAGCAGGAAGCAATTAAATGGAAAACTGACGAAACAGAATTTTTCATATTAAACTTACCGATCCGGCACTGAGATGCCCCAGAAGGTAACGGTCTTAAACTTGGCGATGTCGTTACACAATGGACACTTGAAGAAATAGCCAGCCGAATTGGCATAGCGCTGCAAGCAGTCCTTGTGGTACCAGCCATTGTTGCAGCACCTGCCAGGTATGTGCTTGGTGCGACAGAATCGCTCTCTATGTTTCAACAGGTCTTCGAAGCAAATCACACATTGCTCATCGCTATTCGGGCGTTCATTGTATGTGGTAACGTGCATGTTGCAGAACGATTTAAATGTTCCAATAAATTGATTTTGAACACGGTTCTTTAGTCCGCAACAAGTGTGGAAGTTTCTACGGCAGCCCGAATTACAACAGCCAATGTTTGCTCCGAAACTGTGACAAAAACAGCACAACTGCAATGGGAAGATAATAACATACAAAAATCAGATGAAATATTAATTCTTACAGGACGATGCTACGAATATGAAAAAAACTTTTCTAATTGTAAAAATATTTTTGTTTCAGATGGAATATTAATTATTACAGGCCGATGGATTGAATGCGAAAAGAAAAACTTTTCTATGTAGAGACTCGCATGATTTTCTATACGTTCTTGCTATGCATGTATGTATACATACATATGTTGAATTTTTTGTTTGAGCATACAACGGAACTTACACGCACACTATGCGGCTTTTTCTTTTCTATGCAGTTCACAATAACTTCACACATACATGCATAAAATTCTTGCAAAATCTTTTCGCCGAAACTGCGGCTGAAGCATACAATTTGCAAATGACTTACTATTTTTTTGGCACGTTCCGATTCAGTCAAGATGTCTTTAAATGTAAAATTCAGAATGCCATTGCGTGAATTGCCTCGTTGCACGAGATATGAGCTCAAATACTGTAATTGGACGCACTTGTAAATATGTTTCGGCTTTTGTTTGATCGCTTATCCCTAATACATACTAGGCAGTTTTGATGGACGATAATTTCTCCATGCACGTATATCTTGCCAAGATGTAATTCATCTTGGGCAGCTGAGCGGCAAAGTATACACTTGTTCATACTTACAAATCTATTTCATCCGGTTTGACCAATTTTTGTCGGCTTACCAACGAGAAGCGATTGCGATATTGGCGGGAAGGAAATGGTTAATTATGTCGCTTACGAGCACTGATCAATATTTCAGTGTTTGTTAGGTCTTGAAAGTGGGTTATCGATCAATATACAGCAGCGTTGCTAAGAAGTCAGCTGACAATTGGCGGCAGAATATTGAAAATAAGAAATTACCAGAGAAACGAGCAAATTTCGATAAATCACAATTTACTACTATTTGTACTGATTTACTTATTTTTACTTTTTCTTTTGAAATTTGAGACATAAAAAACACACACAGGCTATACATCTTAATACACAACGGTTTATCTAATATTTAATCAGAACACAATTCAGTTGAAACTTGAATGTTTGTAAATATATTTAAGTCATACACGTTATAATTCCTTGGTACATGCATATAAATACATTCTTTTGGATAATTATTTATATGGACAGTCGCACACAGTCGACAAGTTCGATACAATAATTATTACACAAATTTTATAGTAAAATGCAACTAACCATAATTTGATTGCCCTATCGACTTAACTGCTATTAACGACTAATTATGTAAATATAAATATAACTAGATTTTACACACATCTCGAGCGATCAAACTCTACAATACACGGTTATCTCCTTAATCTCCATATATGTATGTATGTATATATTGCGGCTTTGTAATGAACCAAACAGTATAAAACAAGAACGAGTAAGGCGATCGCTCAAGTAGAGGGAGAAAGTTATTGTAGTTACATCATCCTTCGTCTGCTGCTTATATGCCAGCACGTTCTAATGCAGTTAGCTGGCTGCCCAGTCGCTCCTCCTTTGCCTTGCGCTCAGCGCTAATTTTCTTGGAGCTCTGATAGGTGTTCAGAAAGGTCTGTACATCGATTTTACCATTCAGAAAATGCTCGACATGTCGATCACAATCACCATCGGCATTCGATGCGGCTATTTGTAGTAGCTCCTGTATCAAAAAACGTTTAACGGTTACAAATCAGAAAACATAATTTCAATATTTATGCACAATTTACTCGAATGTGCTGCGGCGCATATTCTTCCGATTTCTTTAAGTACTTCTTATTTAGTAGATCGCATTTTTCACCAAGCGTCTTGAGTGCCGTATAATCGTCACTAAGCCGTCGTTTCAATTCGACCAAATGCGTGCCCTTGCTCTCATTTTCACCTGTAAAATTGATTAAGTTCTTATTGGAAAAGTTTTGTTTGATTGTATGGTTGCAGCTGCTAATTACGTGATATATTCTCCACTTGATTCATCATGGAATCAAGTTCCTCATTTAAATGCTGTACCACAGACATTTCCTCAATGAAATCATCAAAAAACTCAGGATCTCGATCAAGTTGCTTCAGCTCATCTAACGATAGAGTTGATAAATTTGGCATACTATCTTCCTCAGGTTTCAGTTCTGGGCTAACTCCATTGCTCTCATCATTGCTAAGTTGCTGTTGTTGCTGTGGGTGCTGCTGCTGTTGCTGAGACGTCTGCTGCGCAGTAGGCATCTTGCAGAGTGGCAGCAAATGGCTAAAAATGTTTCCTTTCTGTTTAAGAATATCAAAATAACATGAAGGCTTACTTTACACCATTTGTATATAGAAAATTGTATTACAAATTCACTCCCTCGTTGCTCGATTAAATGAGATGTATGTGCATCAAGATGTCGCTTGATAAATTAAAATTGAAAATGGAGTTTTTGTATCTTTTTTATGTTATGTTACTACAAAAACAAAATTCTATCACCGTTTGCTTTAAGGAGTTGCCACCTGTTCTAAAATTGGATACCAATCAGATGGTCCACTAAATTGAATTTATAACCGTTTAGATTGTTATAAAGATTATTCCATAATGATCGCTTCATATAGAAAAATTATTTTTAATAAGTAATTTAAATGTTTTTGTGCTTTGCTCTTATAAAGTAGCTAGTTTTAGTGGTGTTTAATAGAGCTGTATACTCTGGACGGTTGACGGTAAATAACGACAGTGGATGAGGACAAAACAGACATATTAATGTATTCAGTAAAACAGCTATAACAAATAGGACAGTAATAATCATGAAATGCCACAGTAGATAGACTGAGGTTAATTGCAGGCAACTACACTGACTCGCTGCTTGCACTGGCAACTCTATTATTCAGAACATCGCACATCTCTATCGTCGAACAGCTGATTGCTGTTTTCCTTCCATTTTATAATTCTGAATATCGTGTTGCAAAACTGAAGATAGAAAAAGTTTATATAACAAATTGTAACGTAAAACTTAAGAAATGGCATTATTTGAAATGAAATGGCTGCGTCGCTTTGTACGTCGACACACAAATCCAATACCGGAACAACGTGCCGAAATGTGGAAGCGCCGCTTGAGCATTGGCTATGCAATTTTAGCCTGGCAGGCGTTCGGTTTTGTATGCTATATGGTCTACACTGGACGCAACGATTGGGCCAAGTATTATGGCTACAAAACGGAGGAGGAAATGGCTCTATCACCGGCACAACAATATGCCAGACATATTCGAGCGGAAGGTACCGGCAAAATTATACGTTTCTCAGGATTTACCAAAGTAGAGGAAGTACCATTCGACTCAAAAGACGTTGAACGTGTGAAGGAGTGAACTTTACTAATAATTTAGTTGGTAATTTACCTAATGTAATGTTATATATATATATATATATATATATATATATTTTTTTTTTTTTTTTATATAGCAAAATAAATTTCAGTTAAAATAATCTAAATATTGAATACTGCGTTACGTCTTAGTATTTTTACGTAAATCATAAAACGGGCACACTGAAAGTGAACAGAAACAGACGCCGCTGCAGCAAACACAAACAATCAAAGACAATGCTGCTGCCATACGAGCAGCAAAGGCGTCTGCAATAAACATAAAAATTATAGAAACAAGAATATTTTAAAGAAGTAATAATAAGCGCGTGTGTTCGTGTTTTGAATAGCACATTCAATAGGCTTAACAACAGTTGCTGTCAGCACTGACCTATTATTTGTATGTCGCGTTGCATTTCGTCTATAAATAAAACAAGAACAACAGCAACATCATCTTCGGAATCTATTTAATGAATATTAATTGGCTATCAAGCGTGCAGTGCAGTCCGAGACGAAGTCGAGGTCACAAAGTCTGCCGCTCAGCCTCTTCATTTCTTTGTGCTCTACGCCAATGCTGTTTGTTCGTGTATGTGAGAAATAACGGGACTAGCAGACAAACAACAATAACAAATGACATTTGCGCTGCTCTTGTCTAATTGAAATTGTTGTGCCAAAGAAATGCTTAAAATAAGCTCGGGCCGTAAATAATTGCTAATTAGTTGGCTTTTATTTAATTTTTTTTTTTCATTTGAGGTCTTGCAAGGCTTCATTCCCGACACGCATACGAATTTCTAATGCAATTAACGTGCGCTTCGCTGCCGACGTCGCAGTCGTTGCTGTTGGTGCAACAGCAGCTGTGTTTCAAACATAAATGTGATTTTTTTGTTTTTTTTAATTTGATTGAAATATGGTTTTGTTTTTTTGGTTTGTGTATTACTTGTGTATATGCATAAGCAAAGGATATGTGTTTTTATGTGAACTCCTTTCCATTTCTTTAATTTCTTATTACAATTGCAGTAGTGAAAGAGAGAGTGTTTCTACGCGTGTATGTGTTAAACAACGTGCTCGTCTAACGGCATTTTGGTGTATTGGCAAAACTACAAAAGAAAACTAATACGCGCGCACACAAATAAGAAGCAGATACATATACGTATGCATGTATGTGTATACATGTACATATGTTAAATGTACCGTTGATTGATTATTACTGTTGATTGCAGCTGCCTCTTGCATTGCATCTCTTGCGGGTAAGTGTTGAACAATTATTACAATTTATAGCCATCTCTATCTATCGCTGCCCGCCATCTCTGGCTGGCTGGTGAACTTTGAAGATAATTAAAAACTCATTAATTATATAGTCTGAGTGAAATTTTTGTTTGTTAAGTTCACTTTCCAATTCTAAGCTACAGACACAACAAAAACACTAAGAAAGCAAAACGTAAATCATTAACTAGCGATATATAAATATTAAACACGAATTTGCTTAGAAATCCAACAATAATAATTGACAGCAACACGGCGACAAACAACGAACAATAAAAAAAAAAAAAACGTTAGTTTCTATTTTTACCTAAATAGCTAGACTAAAAATGAAACCATTTTGAGTTTTTTTTTTTTCTAATAAATAAACTTTGTTGTTATTTTTCTATCGAAAAACGAAAGGAAAACGGATTAAAAAAAAAAAAGTTTTTTTTTCATGACAAACGAACAATAAAAGAGCGTTATACAAGCGCCGCGAAATGTTTAGCATATGGTAGAAATGCGAACAAAGCGTGCGACAAACACACACAAACATTAACACACACACACACACATGTCTACAGAGCATATTTCGAGCATGAAAACTGGAATGGAAGGGGGTATAATGGGAGGGGAAGAGCTGAGGCATGAATAGGAGCAACGACTAACTAAGCACTCTACGTTGTCGTTAATTGGCTACTGTTTAGTCAAATATGACATTAACAATGCAAAGCGATTTAGTTAATCAAGCTAACGGCTTAATCAACATCGATTATCGATCATAACTTGATATTGTTAAAGGCACTCCTCCCCTTTGATAATTCTTAATGAATTCGATTGAAAATTAGCTTGATTGAATATGAAAATATTTCATTATACACGTACGAAATGTATATATTATTTATACATGTTTGATGATGCGATGAATTGATTTTGATTATACGTGTCCAATAATAGATTAATGTTAATCAATGACTAATTTTAACTATGCGCTTAGTTTTAATTTACTTGTACTATTATAATTTGTTTTGTATAATCAAAACATCATCAATATGTACTTGAATATATATTATTATATATAGATTTATCAGACACTGACGAACATTTCTCCAGTTAGAATGTATTTTAAGCTGTGTGTTCTTGAAAAAAGTTGTGACTTGAGATTTTTCCTCTTTCTTTCTCTTCTAAGCACTAGATTCTAAACCAAAAATACTCTTTTACAACGGAAAAGAGTACCGTTTCGTTATAGTATAAGACCATAATATGTAATTGTATAATTAGGCAGCTAATTATATATGCATAATCGGCGACCCTATTGCGTACACTCCCAAATTTGTAGAGCAACGTACAGCTTATAGACTCTAGAGACAAACGCAGAGCAAACACAAGTGAATGCCCATAGAGTGGATCGGCGCTCAAAGCGTCTTCTGGGCTAGCGTTTCATTTTTTATTTTCATACACATTAAACGGGACAAATAGGTCTATAAATGTGAGAAGAAAAGCAAAGAAAACGCCTTCAGTTCAAGTTTTTATAACACAAACGTTTTCCCCTCTTTTTGTACAGTTTTCTGAAACTATAAATCAAGCCGTAACGAGACTTTGTGCTCCAATAACAAGTGAAATACACCGTATTTCTGTTAAAATTTGTAAGTCTTATTATGAAAGACCAAAACCAAACCAGTTATACAGCTTAGAAAATTCATTTCAATTGATCTATCCAGAAATGTTGATAGTAAAGACTTTTATATAATTTAGTTAGTTTCTATAAGTATTTACCGAATATATGTATATTGTATATTGTATAATCCATGCATTAACTTGCATGTTTATAGATTCTGCAATCCAGTAGATATCTAGCAGTCGAGCATGCCCCATGCAACATATTTAACTGCTTTTCTTTGATAATCTTATGTCATGCTCGCTGGCTTGCTGACTGGCCGTCTGTCTAACTGTCCAATTGTCTGTCTGTCTGACTGGTTAACTGCCCAATGGGTTTCTCAGGTGCCGCTGCCAAAGCCAAACGTAATGCGATCCGTTAACGCGGATCACAGGTGCAACAGCAAGCGGGGGTTAGGGTTGGGTGGCCAACAGGGCACCCACCGCCAGTGGCGGTATCAGCCGACGACGACGACGACACCTCTAAGCGACTCGCGATAAGCGACATTTGTTTTGCGGATGGTCATAGACCTCAATGAGTCGTCGGACTGGCTAGCTTTGCTGACCAAAAACCGAAACCTAAACAATAAAAAAACAAAATAGAAGGAAAAAGAAGCAAACAAAAAAAGTATATATATACCGCACAGAGCCGACGCGGTTTGTGGCTTTTGCGGTTCCGGTGCCCCCCTCGCCTCTTCCAGCACAGCTCGATAAGCGCACGCAGCAGAAGCAATCGGGTCTAAACAATTCAGTCTACGCCGCCGCCAACGGCCGGAGCCAAAGCGATGATGATGAAAAAAAAATAAGACATCAGAATGGAACCCGAGTAATCTACTACCTGAGCACATTGCTGATTGCGACCGTCTCACTGCTAAATGCCAAAGAATACGAAAGAAAAAGAAATAAATATGTTCTCACATATACATACATACATATATGTATATGTATATCATATGATATGACATGATATGATGTATAAAAGAAAACGAAACTCAACTGTCATCAATGGCTGGCTACTTGGTTGATTGGCCCAGAGGGGGCCCCAGATCATCAGCGCCTGGGAAATTCTCCGAGCGTCCCATGAGTGAGCCGACATTGTGTAATCGATACAGAAATGGTCCCCTTTCCCCTACCTCTCTCTCTATCTCTCTCTGCCTCTTTTAAGGCTTGCTTACACGTTGAGAAGAAAATATTGACTTGGTGTTATAACTGACTGTCTGTCAAAAAGACATATACATATACATATTTAAGTATTTCTATTCGTCTGACTTTCATTTGTCAAGAGATCATTTTTATACTAATACATATATCTATATATGTATATAGAAATATTTAACTCACTCTCAAAAGAATTCTATTGAAACGATATACGAAACAAATTAGAACAGTACTATATACATACATATGTATAGAGATAGGAATTGACTCTGAACTTTTCTTTAAACTGAGGTAAAATGTAAGTTAAGAGAATTACTATAGGCACTCCCTCTAGATAGACCTAAACACCTCTTGAGAGTATGGTAATTAGGGAACCTTTTTAAGTTCCATAGCTTTAAAGTTAATTAGTTAAAGTTATTTACCTAACAAAATAGCTTTAAAATTTAAAAGAAGGGCTGCTTAATTATATTTTGACTTTTAAATCATTCGCGCGTTGTTGCAGTGCTGTAAAGCACATTCGTAAATAGTATTGAACAGCACGCTACGCATGCGCTGTTATCTGCATGCATAACATCGGCCTGTTGTTAACAGACGCGCGCGCCGAATCACACATTTAGCATTTCATAACTACGGTCACACTGCTAACAGTTGACTCGTTCAGAAAACGCGCGTCGCGTCGCGTTCGCGTTTGTTGTCAGTTTCTCAGCTCTGTTTTCGTGCGCGCTGTTTTTATTCTCTTGTCTTTTATTTTTGTTTGTTTTTTTTTTTCTCGTACTTATGTTCTAAGTTATTTACATGACTAGCACTTTGCTTTGGTATATTTTATGCGTTTGTGTGTGTACATATGTGCAAAAAAGAGGTTTACTTGGCTCTTTTACAGTTATTTGTTGCAAACAATTAAAGGCGCATATATACAAATGTATGTTCGTGTGTGTGTATGTGTGCAAACATATCGAAATCCAGAGCGTGTGTACGTGTCTCCATGCTTCACTCTATAGTATTTGCGTGAGAGAGTGTGTGTGTGTGAGTTCAATTCATTGTTAAGCGGTTGCTACGGCTTAAGCTGCGCTGCTGCTACTATGCTGTTTTGTTGTTCTTCTGTGTGAATTACACGCATGACATTCTTCAAGTGCTGTGGTTTCTTTTTTAATTTACTCTCTTGTCATCTCTCGTCTGTAGTTGTTGCCGCAGCAACAGTTATATTTGTATTTGTATTATTATTTCTTTTTACACACACTCACATACATACGTTTGCATCCTGTTTGTAGTCTACACTCTCTGTCTCCTGCTGCTACATGTGCAGTGTTGCAAAATGTGTGTTAAATAGGCGCGCGTGCTCTGCATATTTGATTATTATTATTGTTAATTAGCATTCAAACGCCAAATGAGTTCACGAGCTTAGTTCTGTGCCTTTTTTTTTCCCCTGTGGTAATTTGTAATTATCTAATGGCAATAGCACTTATCGCAATGCAAACAGATAGATAAACCCAAGCCACTCACACAGTAGTACTATTAAGACAAGCATATTCATATGAGTATGGCAATTTCTACACGTATAATTGACCCACGCACCTGATTAAAGTCGTATGTTGTGTGTCGCCAGTAATTAACGAAATTGCGACAGTCCGACCGACATAGATCAGATTTGCGTGCATGATGTCATATTTGTTGTTTGTTTTTGTTTTTTCATGTTTGTGTTTCAATTTAACTGTCTCGGTGTCGTCAAAACTTGAAAGCCTTTAAACAAAATAAACACCACATTTTCGTTTATTCGTGTGGGCAGCAACAGATTTCGAATTGCGAAAGATGTGACAGTTGCTAGATTGCGATTGCGACGTCACAATTGCTGTGTGCAGAAATAAGCTCCAAAACGAATATGATAATTGAAATAAATTCCTCATCAAATAAACAATAACTATATACACAATTTTATTTCGTTGAACTTTAATTTTGAAGAATATTATGGCAAAATGATCAGATTAGATCATGTGACGTCACTTCGCAAACTCTTCGCGTAACCTTAGTTTACAGAATCTTGAATAATGGCTACCATTGGGCCGGCCGGCCATAAACGGGCAAAAGGCAGTTTTTATGGTGCACACACACACATACATACAGTGAGTGAGTGTACGTGTGTGTGAAAGGCGTAGATTATATGTAGTACTTCCCCATCTTATTGCACATTTCAAGTTCTCAATTCGCTACATGAGTAATCAACACGCTGGCCACATTGATGGCAATGAAAACTGAACCACATGAGCAAACACACTCGCATTCATACATGCATACACACATATGCATATTTATAGATACAATTGAATGTTTAGCATTTATACGTCAGTTCAACGTATGCAGTTTGAGTCCCATTTGTGTTTTGAATATCAATTGCAAATATGTAATTATTGGTCGCATATTAATGATGGTGGCCGTGATTTTAGCTAGTTTTTATCTTAGTGCTGACTCCACCGCTGTTAACTTAACAGTGCGCTGTTACTCTCTTTCTCTGTATTTATCCATATGGCTTTCGCTCAGTCAATCTGACATTCTTGTCTTCTCCCCCACTCACAAATTTCTTGCACACAGTGAGAGCGCGAGCGCAGCTTAACAATAACAACAATGCATGCGATTGTCAGAGGAGCCAGCAGAAGCAAAAACAACAACTGAAACGAGTTATTGTTTTTAGTTGGCATGCAACAGTTGCGCTCTGTTTTATTAGCATCTGCTTTGAACTTTCATTCATCGTTTGGTTTTCGCCTTCACTTGCATTGCATTGGCTGCGAATATCGTTAGCAGATAGTTGACTTTCTTCTCTCGCTTCTCTAACTGACACTGACACACACACACACAAACAAATACAAATACACACCCATACACAAACACATAGCCTGCTGAGCAGAGTGTTAAAACTGACTTAACTGTGTGATAACAGCATAGAACGATAACGAATAAATTTAAGAACGATAAACGAACGACGACGTTGTCAAATTTCAAGTGCAACGATAAATAAATACATATAAAAAACACACACACACACAACTAAGGAAACAACAATTACAAAATTCAAAGTTAAAAGTTAATGATTAACGTTTTGTAAAATCCTACATCAACGATCGCGGCTAGTTAATAATACCACAAAATGATTAAATTAAAGTCGTTATTCCGCAGAGGACAAGGAACCTCGAGTTCTGCCTCCTCTAACAACTCCTCGCACAAGCAACAGCAGCAGAATTCCAACAACAATCGACAGAAATCGCAATCCAGCACATCCCTCAACACTGCGCATGAGCAACCGACACAGCAGCAGCAGCAGCAACAACAACAGGCGCAGCAGTTGCAGCAGCAGCAACTAAACAATTCGGCGACAGCAGCAACAACAAAATTTTATTCAAATCACGAGGCGACCTACGAACGCGGCGTCGATGTGGGTGACGAGGCTGCGTTGCTGCTGACAACACAACAGCAGCAACAACAGCAACAGCAGCGGCGCCAGGCGCAGCAACAGCAGCTGAGCAACACACTGCCGCAGAAGAAGTCCAAATTTAAAGGACAAAAGCAGCCAAAGCAATTGCCACAGCAGCAGCAACAGCAGCAGCAATTAGAGCAGCAGCAACATCATCTGATGACGTCCATCGCGGCTGTGCCAACACCAACCCCAGCAACAAACAGCAGCAACACTCACAGCAATAATAATAACAATAGCAGCAACGGCGCATTGGCCGCATTGCAAGATGGCGGCGCTGCTGCTGCTGCCGCTGCTGATTTTTACCAGCAATTAGCAGCAGCAGCAACAACGACATCGGCAGCAACAAGTGCCGCAGTTGGCGGCAACAACAGCGGCAGCAGCAGCAGTAACAGCAAAGCCTTTCCAGCCGCGGCAGCAGCTGTTGCTGTTGCAGCCGCTGCGGCTAGCAGCTATCAGCAGCAGCAGCAGCAACAACTCATCAACAACGAACAACAACAACAGCAACTGTTAGAGGTGCGTTACATGAAGCAACAATGCCTAATCGAATTATATTTATACATGCATATATATCTTTAACAATTTCAGGCTAACAACAAAATGCAGGAGCTGCACATACAGCTGGAGCGAATGGGACGCGAGCAACTGCAATTGGAGACACGCATCACAGAGCTGCTGCCATACCAAAGCGAGGTGAACAAACTGCGGAACGAACTGCTCAAGATGCAGGTAAAAATAAAAATAAAATGCAAAAGGAAAAGGAAAAGGACTTAGATATCAGCTATAACTGGGCAATCGGAAAATCCCTACTATTCATAGGCTATAAGAGCAGCTAGAGATAAACATAATTAATTGTAATAAGCAAATGTATGTCAGGCAGAGTGAGGAGCAGTCTTTTGCATAGATTGTAGTTGGCCAACAAATGTATTTACGTCTATTGTCAGTTACACTATTTAAATTGTTAAGCTGTCGTTTATTAACTTGCTCTAAATGCAGGTGCAAGAGAAATGGAAATTACCTAAGCTGAGCTTCTTCAATCGGAAATAGACTCTTTGTTAATTTTGGGCTATAAGAGCTAGTAGATATAAGAATAATTCATTGTAAAAATCTGTATTATGGTAGCTTAACTTGAGCTGAATATTTTTGAGAGATTATCTATCCTCCACTTCATGTCCAATGGAAAGTCATGTAACAGTTAGAAGAAGACGTGGCAGATTCTTGATCAGTCCGTATGTTGAAATTCGTCAATTTAAGAACTTTTACGAACGATTGAAACCCTATTGAAAATTTGAAAATTTTCTTCGTCTATAGAGCTAAAAATTTAAATTACTTTTTTGCAAGAATAAGATGCAATTCATTTATTAAACACATTTTAAGAAGACCTTTTCATAGATTGTTGTAGATTGTCATGAAATGGCATTGCCAAAAAAGCTTTTCGACTTTTGTAACTTCCACTATGATTCTGAGTTTTTCCTTCTACACTTAGCCAGTTTAGTGTACAGCTCTGTCTATCACTTGCTAAGCAGCCTGATTAACTAAATGTGAGCTCTCACTGTAGCTGGGCCCAGACAGCGTGTCGGTTCGTCAACTAACCACACAAAAAAAAAAAAGCTGTCAATTCTTGTCTAACAATTGTTGTTGTTGGAATTGCTGTTAGCTGCATTTGATTATAGTCGTCGTTGCGCTTCGTTACTTTAGCCAATTTCTTGATATTTAATATGTTCCTTTAATTGAGAAATCGTCGCACAGCGAACCGACCCCAAACAGTGAGTGCCATAAGTATGCAAACGCAATAAATTGTAGTAAATAGAATAGAAAACCCTTTAAAAAATAAAAAATAAAATAAATCCATCCAAGTAGCTCTCTGTTGATTTGGCCCAACCTGAACGGGTGAACGATCCGAGTGAGCTCAGTTCATTTATAGTCAGTGCTTAGAGAGTTTTAGGCATTGTTTAGAAAATCACATCAAAATAATCTATAAAAATTTATATTTGTCTCACACTTTTTGCTCATAGAGTCAACTAGAGAAATCACAAATGGAGATCGGAAATTTGAAATATGAAAATGAATCTTTACGCAATCGCTTGCGGGACGTTGTCAACTCGCCGTTGTCGGACGCGGAGAAGCATCAGATCATTCAAGACTCGCAACGCTTGCATAGCTCAGCACCCGCTTCCATAGCACTGCCAAATGTGAGTATACAAAGATATATAACTATATATCAATTCCATATATATTAATGTCTCTCATTTCCATAGTTGAACGAAGCGCCGCACGATGGCACGCCATGTCTTACGCCGGACTGGGATAAGCATTCGTCGTCGAGCGAGATTTCAGTAGCATGTCTGCAGGACAAGATCATACAGATGGAGGAGACGCACTACTCGACAAATGAAGAGCTGCAGGCAACGCTACAGGAACTGGCCGACCTACAGACGCAGTTGAGCGACACACAAACGGAGAACGAACGTCTGGTCGAGGAGAAGGATGTGCTCTTTCAGTCGCTCTGCCGCCAAACGGAAATGCTGAACGAATCGCGCACCCAAATCAACACACTGCAGGAGCTATTGCTGCGCGACACCAAACAGGCCGAGGCGACCACCACGGAACGGGAGAAGAAGCTGCTTGATCTGATACAGACAACACAGGAGGAGCGTGAGGCATTGATGCTTAAACAGGAGGAACTCAACGCAGAGCTGGCCGAGCTGCGGCAATCGCGCGACACCATTCAGCTGGAGCAGCAACGACAGCGCGAACGCAACGCTCTGCTCGATTCGCAGCTGGATGCGGCCAATGCCGAGCGTAAGCAGAGCGAAGCGCAACTCTCGCTGGCCAAGGAGGAGATCTCACAGCGCGCCATTGAGATTAGCAGGCTGAGCACATTGTTGGAGAATGCACGCTCCAAGATCGAAGAGCTGGAGGCTGATCTCTCACGTGGCGATAAGACTGATTTGAGTGATGTGCTCGATGCGGCGCGCCGCGAGAAGGATGCGCTTGAGGAGCGGCTGGCCGAGCTCCAGGATCAGTGGTCGCGCAGCCAGGCGGAATTGCGTCGCCTGCGCGAACAAATCGCTGGCCTCACCGAGGAGTGCAAGGTGGCCAAGAACAATGCCAAGTGCGCTGTCTCCCATCTGGAGTATCGGCTGGAGCAGCTGCAATGCGAGAAGGATAAACTGGCTGGGGAGTACCAGGCCATGGAGGAGCGCATCAACGAGCTGCATGTGCAGTGCAAATGCCATCTGGAGGACAAGGCACAGCTGCAGCAGCTGCTGACCGCAACGCAGCGACACCTGGGCGATGTGGAGCTGCAGCTGACGGAGAGCGAGTCCCGCCTGGAGAAGGAGATGCAGCTGCGTAAACGCGACGCTGACGAATGGCAACAGTTCCAGGCGGATCTCCTAATGACTGTGCGTGTTGCCAACGATTTCAAGACTGAGGCGCTCAGCGCACGCGAGCAGCTGGTGCTCGACAACAAGACGCAAAAGGAAAAGATCCGGCTGCTCGAACAGCAGCTGGACAAACTAACCAAACAGCGTAAGCCAATGAAGAGCATAGAATCTCTTATCTCTGTTTCATGACTTACCCATTGTCAACTTTCACAGAAACCCAGCAGACGGAGACGCAGCAATCGGTGCTGACCTCTGTGCAGCAGGAGATGGCAACACGACGCAGCAAACTCAGCTTCAGTCGGCAGGACTCACGGCTGTCCGTCAAGACACTTATCGAGAGCATCGAGAACAACAAACAAGTAGATATCACATTGAACCCACAATTTGCTGCTGTCCCTTTGCTAATGTCCCTTTTCGTACCATTTTGCAGCAGGGCAAAACGGACGAGACCGAATCACATTATAGTTCGACATCGAGTCTGAATAGCGGCACGCCCGAAACGGGTAATACGCCCATTATCCTGCCCGGATCCAGTGACTGGCACGAAAGTGTAAGTAGTACTTGCCAAGGATGCGACAAAAATGTTTACTTATTATTTTTTCCTTTCTTTTTCACAGCTCCGACTACCTGTACTGCAGAGCAGCAATCTGCATGTGAATGTGAACACTGCAGCAACTGCTTCGACCACAGCTATGCCAGCACAAGCAGCAGCACCAGCTTCAGCAGCAACAGCAACAGCAGCTAACACTACCAAAGCAACACAACAGCAGCAGCAGCCGCCGCCGCCGCCGCCTCAATTGCAGCATCAATTATCGCAGCAGTCAATAACGAGCGTGACATCATCGTCAACGCAGCCCTCCACACCAAACACACCTGGCAGCCTACAGCAGCAGCCGCCCAGCCTGACCACGCCAGCTCAGACGCCCAATAGCGCACTCGTGAGCAGCCTCAGCTTTGGCAATGTCTCAAAATCCCTAATCAGCGGTAAGTAATGCACTACTAGAATGTACACTCATACCATATATATGCACATATATATATATGTATATGGTGTACACTCACTTGATTAAAGCCAAGTTGTTCAATTGCTCCTAGTCACTTGGACAACTCATTCACTCCAGTCAGCTAGTCAGGTAGCCTGCTTTGTTCTTGCTATATAAATAACTGTCGATTTTGTATAAATTTCAGGTGAACGGAAGGATCCGCTCAATATGCTGGCCAAAAACGGTGGCTCGAAACGCAATGCGCTGCTCAAGTGGTGCCAGAATAAGACCGTCGGCTATCGCAACATCGACATCACGAACTTCAGCTCATCGTGGAACGATGGGCTAGCATTCTGCGCCATTCTACATTCCTATCTGCCGGATCGCATACCATACGACACGCTCACCCCGGCCAACAAGCGTCGCAACTTTTCGCTCGCATTCGCCGCCGCCGAGTCGGTGGGCATTACCACCACCCTGGTAGGTCACCAGCATTCATTCAATACAATACAATCAGTCCATTAATCGAACAACTCACTCCATTGCAGAATATCAATGATATGTGTCAGATCGAGCGACCCGACTGGACTCTGGTCATGTCCTATGTAACCGCTATCTACAAGCACTTCGAGACATAAGGCCCTCCCTGTCGTCCGTCCGCGCTGAACTGAACTGAACTGAATCTGGGAGCGAATGTGCACACATCTTTTGTATATGAATTTCTCTTCCTCTTTGCATCTTTTTAGATTTATATAATTCCTGGCGACTATGAAAAATAATGATAAAATGAGTTAAAAGCTTAACTTAACCAAACACAGCTGACTCTTAACTATATAGTGTGTATCACCAGGCTTATCAATACTATTCTCTCCTATTACTAACAATTTTTTGTGCAACTTTTTTGTTTACTCATAATATAGTTATAGTATGTATTGTCAGGTTTAAACATTTGCACTGGAAAGTTGTGGCAAATTTTAATACTTATTGTCAAATCGCTGATTTCAGAGTTTATTTTAAATACACACACACATACATACACATATAAATATATATTTATAAATACATATATACACATATATATACGATTATAGGAAACCTAGAGAAATCGAATGGTCGATTAGCTTTAGCATATTTATTATAAAAACAAACAAAAACAGAATTTTAAAAAAATGATTGTCTTTTTTTTCAATATTTTATTTTTTTCCGATGATCTTCAAAGAAATTATTGATATTTCCCTACATCACAGTTTGAGAGTCACTGCCAGTTTTTAAAATCTAAATAAAACTTAGGCAATTCTCTAGTAATGCACCTTTTGGCCCATTTCTTGCTTGCTTTTATCGTGGACTAAATAAATGACACCATTAAAAATACATTTGGAATGATTACTTTATTACGTATTAAAAATATTTAAAAATGTGATCTACTGTAACGTGTTTAACGTAACCAATGAACGTTCAGTGTTAACAAAACACTGCATACTTAAAACTGTTAAATGACGGTGGAGGCATTCTGTTAAGTGAGGAGTAGCTCAGTTAAACAGATGACAGCTAGTTCCGATAGATGCTATCGATAGTTTGCAGTTCTAGTAAGAATATCTAAATATTTTAATAAATTTTAAAGCTAGGCAACTGCAATGATAAATTTAAGCAAACAATAACAACCAAAGTGTGCTGCAATGGAAGCGACGGAAGACCAGCTAATACTGGCCACAGGCGGCTACGATCATACCATCAAAGTGTGGCAGGCGCACACCGGCAACTGCATTAAAACCATGCGCTTTGTAGAGACATCGGTGAGTGAGACTGTTGAAAAACGGAGCCACGCATTTGATATGTAACTTATGTTTTGCTGTACACATCAACAGCAAGTTAATGCGCTGGACCGTACGCCGGATAAGACGCGCCTGGCCGCTTGTGGCTATCAGTGTATACGTTTGTATGACTTGGAATCCAATTGTACGGCGCCGGTCATCAATTTCGATGGTGTACAAAAGAATGTCACGCGGCTGGGCTTTCAGGAGGATGGGAACTGGATGTTCACTGCTGGCGAGGATCATCGTGTGCGCATCTGGGACATGATGTCAGCGCCGCCGCACTGTTCCCGGGTGTTCGATTGCCAGGCGCCCGTAAATGCCGCCTGTCTGCATCCCAATCAAGTGGAAATTGCAATGGGCTCACAGAATGGCGGCGTCTATCTGTGGGACGTGAAGTCAGAGGTGCATGAGCAGCTGGTGCCCGAGGTGGATGCCTCAATACAGGATGTGGCCATTTCGCCAGATGGCCATTATATGGCCGCGGCTAACAACAAGGGCAACTGCTACATCTGGGAGCTGAGCAGCGGTCCCAACCAGCATTTAAGCACAATGACTCCAAAAAAGAAAATTCAAGCACACAGCCGTTCCATACTTCGCTGCAAGTTCAGTCCCGACTCAAGTCTCCTGGTCACAACATCGGGCGATGGCACCGCCTGCATTTGGAAGACGGATAATTTCAGTAAATTGCACGAGCTCTCTATTAAAAACTTTTGGATCTGGGATGCTGCATTCAGCGCCGATTCCAAATGGCTATTTACAGCCTCCTCCGATGGCATTGCCCGGCTTTGGAAGCTGCAAACTAAGAACTGCGTGCGCGACTACACGGGCCACACCAAGGCAATTACGGCTCTGTCCTTCAAGGACGAAATTGTGGCCGACTAACTAATAAGCATAGCCATAGCTCTAGCTGTAAACGAATAGACAAATAGGTATACAAAGCAGCCACTCGCATTGTCCGCTCTGGGACGGATGCTTGGATAATATTGAATAGGCACAGCAAAGAACCGATTCTGAATGGTTTCAGAATGCGATAGCAAAGATGATGCTTGAGCGTGAATCTTTTTGGAGGCAGCCGGGTCCGAGGCGACATTTGAAAGGACAAAGGACAACAAACAAACAAAAAAGAAGATAAACCAGAACTGACTCGAGTTCTACCTCTAAAATGCGTTTTTGCTTTTGTAACGACGATTTTCATACATTTTTTTTTATATATAATCTACTGCAAATATATGTATGTATATGTATATATTATATATATGAGGAAATGCAATTTAATAAAAATCCTTATAGGCATACAATCAATACAAGTACATATAAATACAGTAAATAATTTAAAATTTTGGTTATAACGCGATTATCAATCGAATACGACAGAGGAATACATTATGACTGGGGCCCGTCGGAGACCAAACGAACGGAAAAAAATAATAATACAAAAAAGAAAAACGAAATGCCAAACCGAAACGATACACAATTCAATTCAATAGACGTGTTTACTCCACATAGGGAATGCCTTGGGCGACAATTGACTCTTTGATGGGATCCGGGTCGTCGCCCAGCCTGTAGCCCACAATGCAGGTAACATCCACTGGTTTGCCCGTGGGATTCAGCAGCAACATCACTTGGTTGATGGGTGGCGATGGCCTGAATGGTTTGTGTCCGGGCATTACGTTGCCCGTGGGCGGCAACAGGCGCACCTTACAGGGCTGCAAGTAGAGAAGGACACGGGATGAGCTGGGCATTGGCTCTGGTAATCGATAGTCGACCCACCTTTTTGACGCTCGCCTCGAATTGAAAGTCTTTGACGGGCTGGCGGCTCTTGTTCTGGGCCGATATCACAATTACGGACACATTGCTACTGGGGCGCTCATCCGTTATATTGAGGTACAGCTGCAAATCGTCATCGTCCAGCATAACACGCTCCTCCCCAATGCCTTGAATATTGTCCAGCTCAATGCTGATCTCGCTAAGGTGCTTCACTTGTTTTATGGCAGCTGGCGGCGCATCCACAATTTTCTCTTCCTTTACGGGCTGTGCTTCCGCCTGAGGTTGGGGTTTAGGCTGTGTCTGCGGCAGTGGCAGCCTTGGTGTAGCGCTCAGCAATGGTACATCATCCAAAGTCTCTGGCGTCAGCTTCTCTGCGGGCTTCACTTGAATGCGCTCACGCGCCAAATCGTTAAGCGTCAATTTCTCTGGTTCACGCTTAAAGGTGCTCATGCGCTCCTGTGCTGGCAGTATCTGCTCAAACAGCTTTTCGCTCAGCATATCGATTTCAGGCATTTTACGCAGAGCCCCAGCCTGCTTCACATCCGCCTCCGCATCCCCAGCAGCGCCGCTGCCATTGGCCGTGGCGCCATTATTGTCGCTTTTCGTTGAGCTAAGCACCTGCGGGGAGAGCAGCTCGCCGTTGCCAGGCAGATGAAATGGTTCTTGCTGCTGCTGCTCCTTTTTGCTCGTACTCTCGACCAGGGCGCTGCTGAAGATTTCACTGAGATCCTCCAAAACATTAGTCTTTTTAGGACTGGTAGTTGGAATGGGCGCACTGGTCACGGCGGGCTCTGTGCCCTCCAGTAGCAGGTCACCCAAAAGTTCGTTGATCAATGTTGCATTGCTAGCGCCAGGTGCTGTCGTTGCTGCTGCACCTGCTGCTTTAGAGGCACTGGCTGTGGCAGTAGTGGTTGCAGGTTGATTGGCCAAAGCCGTAGCCGAAGCTGCGCTCTTGGCTGGAGACGACACCAGCTGCTTGAAGCGTGCCATAGTCGCCACCAAGGCCTCATTGGTCTCCAGTGTGTCTTCTGCGAATGGCCAAGGGAAATTATAAATATATATATATGCGTATACATCATAAACTATCAAGGTACACTGCCTAGACTTGCCTATTAGCTGGGTATCAGTGTCGCCCAACAGCTCGGGCAGGTGCTGAAAGATGGGCTTATGCTTCTTACAGCTCCGGTAGAGCTCGTGTATGGTCTCATTGACATCACAATCGTCGGGATTATAGCTGTCAAGCATTTGATTGAGCAGCTGCATCGTCTCCTGCACCTCAACCAAAACAAGCCGATGCTGGGCTAGCAGATCGTTGCGACGCGCCTCCTGCGCCATCCGATATTGCACTAAGAGATTGGCGCGCTTGAAGTTCTCCGGATCCTTACTCTTGACCAGCTTGGCAAACATGGCCTCATCAATGGTGCTCAGCACGCTCTCACGTTTGGACAATGCATCGGCCGTTTGACCGTGATCGATTTCCCCCTCCTTGCGCAGCATTTCATATGCATCACGGATCTTTTGACGTTGCGGAAACTCGGTCGTCCACAGCAGCAGGCATTCCATGATCCGCTGCTTCACCACAAGCGGTGTCTCTGCTCCGTCGTATTTCTTGGACACCAACCGGATTAGCTCATTCAGAAATCGGAATTTCGAGGCCTCCTCCTGGAACACATCGCCGCACTGTGTCATGCATTCCTCCAGCAGCTAAATATCAAATTTTATTTACATGAGAAAGAGCAGAATTAACGAAAAGTTTTGTGTTATAATCTAAAACCGCAAAATTCTGTTGAGTGTACGTTTGTGTGTGTGTATGTGTGTGTGTTTAGGTTGTGAGGCGTCAGACTTACCGCAATTGCTCGCGTCGCCTCTTTTATATTGCTCGAATGCACCTTGGCAACAATCATGGACTGAGCCTTGTGCACCAGTTGGCTGTTGCTGCGTACAACAATGCAGAACATTTGTACGCCGAGTTCATCGACACGATCTTTTGTTGGATTCGTTGCCCGATCTGCATTTGCGGTTTTTGGAAAAGGGGGATTTTATTGAAAGCAATAAAAGCGAGAATAGCTACAGTTGGCTGACGAAACTTACCCAACATCTCTGTCATAATACTCTCATCAGTTGTCATCTTCACATTAAATGCTGTCTTTAGGGTTTAAAATACCTGTGAATAATATTTAAGGAACGTATGATTTTCGGTTTTGAACAACAATCATATTGTTGTAGTTGCTCCTATTATCATTAGAGCTGTGCCGTGAGCCGATCAAAATATCGATAGCTGTACATATATATGATATCGGATTTAGTACCCAGCTAATGACTTTCAAATGAATAACAGTTGAGATAAGACTCGTAAGCTCAAAATTAATATTTATAATAACAATGATCAAATTCAATATAATAAATAACACAATTTATAGAAGCACATATATTCAATGGAACTATAACTTTCAACTTGTTCGAAAATAACAAAAACGACTAGATTTTTATATTCGATTGCTTTATTTTTACAGCTCATTGCAGCCCTGCATGTAAAACACAACCCTGGGCTCCAGCCGGAAATCAATTTTTGTGGCATTGACGCACACTGCCACAACATGTTCTTTTTCAGGCGTACGCCTTTGCGCATACATCGTACACCGATTTCTTCCGTGAAAAATGTAAGATTTTTTGGTCAAAATAAATGTAAATGTAAATAAAGTCTTAAGCAAATGGAAGCTAAACAAAGCGGTAATCGGCTGCACTCAAAATATTTGTGAAATGCATTGTGGAAAGGATAGTAACTTGTTGGTTTCGTTTGGCCACGCACAATGAGGTTAAAAACGGTGCTTTTTTTTTTCTTTTTGTTTGTGTGCGTGTCTGTGTCTGTGTAACGAGCGCTCAGTGCCGTCTCCACACGTGTTTGCATTTAAATGCAGGAAATTTAAAATTTAATATTTTACGTCCACAACCATAACCGTAGCAGTGAAACCAAGATTGTTACGGTATTCAACTAGACAATATTAGACGGCATAATATACTTATTCCTCTTGAGGTTATAGCCTTTACCTTAACAAAGTCGAAAATCAACAACAATTAAGTGCATATAATTTACTGAATGAGAGAATAATATTGTTTGGATTTTGGTTTGCATTGCAGCATGGCCGAAGTAGCTGAAAACGTTGTCGAGACTTTCGAGGAGCCGGCGCCATTGGAAACGGATGTTGCCGAAGCTGTGCTCGACACAAATGTTGTCGCCACCACGGAGCTGCCCGAAATCAAACTGTTCGGTCGCTGGTCTTGCGATGATGTGACCGTCAACGATATCTCGCTGCAGGATTACATCTCAGTGAAGGAGAAGTTCGCACGCTATCTGCCCCATTCGGCCGGTCGTTATGCCGCCAAGCGTTTCCGCAAGGCACAGTGCCCCATTGTTGAGCGTCTGACCTGCTCTCTGATGATGAAGGGCCGCAACAACGGCAAGAAGCTCATGGCCTGCCGCATTGTCAAGCACTCTTTCGAGATCATCCACTTGCTCACTGGCGAGAACCCACTGCAGGTAAGCAGATGATTTAATGATTGATTTTCAATAGATTTAATACTAGCATTCATCGTGCCATGCTAAACTGAGCCATGCGAAAACTAACCACGCGGGCTACAGGTAGAATGCGCACGCAGACCAAAATGTTTCAATATCCTAGTGTCTGAAGGGCAACTCTTCTTACTCTCTTGGAACTTGAAACTACAAATGAAAACAAATCGAGTATTTTGGCTGTATATATATAGATATAGCTGTATTATTTAGTTCGCGTGAATGTCCAGCCAGCGGAGTATGCGTTGGTTTTTTTTCAACTGAACTCTATATCTGTTCTCTTGCTACTTCAAATTACATTAATTTTAATCTTCTGATATCTATCAAAGATTGGCTTATGTCCACAACTAAAACCGCATCAGTGATTCGCACGCTGGTGTGGTATTCAATTGGACTACATTGAACCCCATGGTTAACTATTCCTCTTAAGGGCATTGGCTAAAAGATGCATTCCTTAATAAAGTCAAAATCAACATTATAAACTTTATATGAAATATTTGTACCTAGCAAGGCAAGCTATGTCGTCTAGTCCAACTCTATGCTAGCTAGTTTATTTGCCAAGCTGTGCTAAGCATCTAATTTAACTGGACTCATATTAGACTTTGACGTTTTAATATCCTAGTGCCCGAAGATTTGAAACCTCTTCTTGCTCTCTTGGAACTTAAATCGACATCCACACACAAGCAGCTCAAATCCACTTAAAATTTAGTCCACCTCAATGCCATGCAAGTATTATTTTCCACTGCACTGCGCATCTAAACTCAATTGGACTGATATTAAATATAAGGTTTTAATATCCTAGTGCTTGAAGATTAGACTCTCTTCCCGCTCTCTTGGAACTTAAAATCACATTTATCTTAATCTTATTTTATCTATCAGAGAATGGTTTATGTCCACAACTAAAACCGCATCAGTGATTCGCACGCTGGTGTGGTATTCAATTGGACTACATTGAACTCCATGGTTAACTATTCCTCTTAAGGGCATTGGCTAAAAGATGCATTCCTTAATAAAGTCAAAATCAACATTAGCAATTTGCCTTATATAGAAAACTCGTGCTGTAGTCCAACTCTATGCTAGTCAGCCTATAATCCATGCTGTTCTAAGCATCTTCATTTGAATGGACTAATATTAAATAGAAGGTTTTAATATCCTAGTGCCTGAAGATTTGAAATCTCTTCTTGCTCTCTTGGAACTTAAAACTACAATAGAAATAACAATTTAGACAAGTAATTTATAGTCGAAAAGTCCTTCACCCTTTCTAATGTATATATTCATTTATATTTTACCTGCAGATCTTGGTGAGCGCCATCATCAACTCGGGACCTCGTGAGGACTCCACACGTATTGGCCGTGCCGGTACCGTCCGTCGCCAGGCTGTGGATGTGTCGCCCTTGCGTCGCGTCAACCAGGTGGGTGCATTTCTTGGCTAGCTTTTTGGCCAGCAACGATGGCGCGCAGTTCGAGCACAGAGACTGCGTTCTTATAACGTTGGCTATAAAAAACATCTATCTATCCGTAGCGTCAAAATGTGTACTTAGCCGACATTTGGCGTATGAACCGAAGAGACATTTAACTCAAACTTTTATCAAATTGCGAATGTTTTAATAACCGATTTCTATTAATTATAGGCTATCTGGCTTCTGTGCACTGGTGCTCGTGAGGCTGCCTTCAGGAACATCAAGACCATTGCCGAGTGCTTGGCCGATGAGCTCATCAATGCCGCCAAGGTAAGCTATATTAGCTACACCTGAATATATATATGTATACTTAGATATAAGCTAACTATTGTGTAAATGCGTCTAAACTAATGTCGCGCATTGTATGGCCAGTGTATGTCTTGCTTGTAGAGTAGACTTCGAGCTTCTCGAGCAGTTGCTGAGAATCACTTATCTGCATAAATATATGTATATATATACATATATATTCCGTCATACGTCCAGTCTAATTCTGCATCAGGTCATTTGGATAATGTTGGAGACTCGCTTTTGGACAAGATCAATATTATGTCTTCTATTATCCTTGTGCTTGTGGCAGCACCTAGCTCAATGCACACGAGAAACGTAGAAGAACAACTTATGCTAATTATCTAATTTGATCACAATTTAAAAACATCCGTATATATACCAACACTACGTCCAGTCTAATTCTGCATCAGGTCATTTGGATACTGTTGGAGACTCGCTTTTGGACAAGATCAATATGTCTTCTATTATCCTTGTGCTTGTGGCAGCACCTAGCTCAATGCACACGAGAAACGTAGAAGAACAACTTATTATGCTAATTATCTAATTTGATCACAATTTAAAAACATCCGTATATATACCAACACTACGTCCAGTCTAATTCTGCATCAGGTCATTTGGATACTGTTGGAGACTCGCTTTTGGACAAGATCAATGATATGTCTTCTATTATCCTTGTGCTTGTGGCAGCACCCAGCTCAATGCACACGAGAAACGTAGAAGAACAACTTATTAAGCTACTGTTTAAGAACTCAATACGCAATAATTATTATATTATCTAAACTAATCTATTTCGTTGTTTCGATTACAGGGTTCATCCAACTCGTACGCCATCAAGAAGAAAGATGAATTGGAGCGTGTTGCCAAGTCTAACCGTTAAGGAGAAACAACAACACACACATATACAAATAACAAATACCGTTTGTTTAATGTTCGATTAAAACTTGATACTTTACGTTTGATGCAAATTTGTATGTAAACACCGAAGCGTTTTGATCAATTTTAAGCGTGCATTGAATAAACAGGTGGGGTGGCCAGGAGCTAATGATACACATGAATTCTTCATTAAATAAATCTGTGTAAAAATAATAATAGGACACAATGCTTTTTTTTAATAGCTATAGAGTTTATCAATATAAATAAATTTAATTTAATTTTGTACGTACATCACAACACAAATACGTCGCAAGCTGAAAGGTAGCCTTTTTTACATTCGCCGATTTTAGCGATTTATGCTTGGTGCTAAAATAGTTGGACACATGAAATATGCGATGTTCGATAACAATATCGATCACGCTTGAAAGCTGTTTGTACAGCCCTGGAACATGGCAGCTTAACAAGGTTGCCAGATCTCGCTGTCATATTGCAAATTTGAATCTGTGCAAATGACGCTGGCGCTGGGTTAAATAAAATGTTCAATGTGAATACGGTAATTCAAACTCAACAAACTGCACCAGGCACAAGTACACTTAATAATACTGCAAACGAGAATAGTTCGGGCGAACGCCATAGTCAGTAAGTATTGTTGAGCTTATGGTTGCAAATAGGATTGCTAATCCAACCACGTAAATAGATTCCACGACCAGACATTGGTGCAACAATTTTGTCGCGCAACGCACCTAGGAAAATTGATTGAAGGCACTGTGAACAGCTTCCTGTGCAACTATAGGCGCACACGCAAGCCGGAGGAGGCGCTAGCGCCGCTAGTCCTGCGCCTGGACTTTCATTACGCTGAGCTAGTGAATCACTCACCGCAGCTGCTGCACCTGGCCGTCGAAGAGCCTCTGCAGTTTGCTGAGGCGGTCAAGTACTCGGTGTACGGCCAGGTGCGCGACTTGCTCAAATCAAACGCAACCTCCAACGAAAGTTCCCTGAAGGCAATCGATATCGCTCAGCTGCACACGCAGTGGCGCCTGCTGGACTTGCCACTACAGCCGAATCTAGTGTTTGATCCTTCCCAGTGGCTGTACCCGCTGGGCTTGGCCCTGGTGGACGGTATCTTGTCCGCATATACACTGCCGGAGATATTGGTGTAAGTGAAAGGCTTTTGTTAGATCTTAATTGATATATATTTTTAATGCTTGTTCTTAAATTTCGTTGAAAAAAAATAAAAAAATCTAGACTGCAATCGATTTGGTACTGCGCCAGTGGTTGTATGAGGAATGCCATTCAAACCAGCTCCACGGACGGTAAGTAAACGAATTCGATAGCAACAATACAAAAGCTGGAAACTGTAAACAAAATCCGTCGTAGTCCAGATGTTAATCAAAGTAGGCGTTTACTGTGTGTGTAAATGTCAAACTTTGTTAGGCATTCAGTCTCTCTACGTTTCACATTTATTTAAGATCATCCCTAGTTAATTCTACAATTGTAAATTTTAAATATATTTTATTTATTTTCCCATTTTGTATATCCAGCTCCGTTGTGCCCAAACTGCTCGCGTCCTATGAGTGAATATCAAAAGCTGCGCGTAACAGAGAATTACCGTTTGTTGGCCATCCTACCGAGCGCCTGTGCTCAGACTCCTCGAACTGTGAATCGCATTTTCAGGCCGATTCTTGTGCGTTTGCGTGGTAAGCATAGCCAGAGGCGCATGCCTATTGAAGATGCCTTCGGTGTAATGCAGCTCTGATCTCTTCTGCCAGCACATACGTACGATTGTGATTTGAAGTTGGGCGCCAATTACCTTGTCACGGGCTACTACTGCGGCACAGCTAGCACTTATCAGTTCGAGGCATGCCATCTAAAAAGAACTTGAATCGTCATCAGCCTGTGCAGCTGGTTGACTTCTTGCGGCCCGACGTCGATCAGCCGATCCCAACGCAACCAACAAGCTTCGCATCTGCTGTGTTAGTAGCCACGTTATTTATTTAGTTGAAATGCATCATTGTGGTGTCTCTCTCTCTCTCTCTCTTCCTCTATCTCTCCCTATGCAGTTCAAACGTCAGTCCTGGCGTTAGCATTTATAGCAAATCACAAAGCACATCATCCGGTGAGCCGCAGCGTGGTAGGTCCAGCAATGCAGCCGGCAATCAAAACGTTAACTTTACTCCCACCGATGAGGAGTTTCCGGCTGTGGGCGCCGTGCGCAGGAAGCCAAAGCCGAAGCCAGTTCGAGCTCCGCTGGCTGCGCCAGCAGAGTCGCGCCCAGTCTTACAGCCGGTGGCTCCGGCCCAGGCCACTAGCCAGCGCATATCCGGTGGCTTTCATGTGCATCAGTCGTCGTCAGGCAACTCGTTCAACAAGCAGCAGGTGATTGACAAATGGCTCAAGTCTGTGCAGCAGCCTTTCGTACGATCGCAGCAATTGCAAACACCATTCCGCACCTCCGGCTTTACGCAATCGGGTTGCAAGAGCGCACCGGCAGCCGCCGCACGGGATCAGTCGCCAGCCAATAAAGTGAATAAGGCGCCTAAGCCTGTGGCCAGCCCCGACCGCGCAACCGTTGTGCAGCCTGAGCAAAAGTCGCCAGTTACGCAATTAGCGCCATGCCCAAATGTGTCTGCTTCCTTGCCGGTGGGCAACGTGGTGCCTAACGCACCAGTCATCCGCTCCATGTCTGGCGATGTCGCTAGAATTATAATGCCGGTCAAGGAGGCAGAGAGTGCGCAGCCAACGGGTCGCCATATGCGTCGCAAGGAGCGACGCATGCGACGCGAGCAAGCGGCGTCAACTCAGAGCTCAGGTCGCAAACATGTGGGCCTGCCGGCGCAACTGCCCGAGGAGCTGGTGACGCCGCCCAGTCCCAGCACACAGAACGCGCCAGCTGACGATGATGTGTCCTTTATGCAGGAGCTGCAGCAGGCGCTGGCCGACAACTCAACGCCAGCGGAATCCCAATTGCCGCTGGAAGACATCGCAGCACACAGCACACTGAATTGGAACGCCAACGAGTTTCGTCCCAATCCAACCCCAATGGTCACCAATTACTCTAGGATTAGCGTAAGCAAATAGTCATCGATTTTTTTCCCCCCTTTTCCATAATTCCCATTACTTTTTCTAATTTGCAGGAGCGTCGTCGTCGTCAGCGCTTCCATCGCACACTCAAGCCAAATGCAATGTTCGAGCTGGTCTCGCTGCCGTCCGAGGGCCTCTCCCAGTTGCAGTCAGAAGCCCAGATAGAGCTGCAATTGCAACCACAATTAACTGGCAGTAGCCGCGCACCGAGAGCCACATATGTTCTGTCCTCCAGCTACTCGAGCAGCGAGCAGGCGAGCGGCGCACCAGCGACTGCCACTGGCTCTAGAGTCCAGCCGGTGGCACCAATGCAGAACAGCTGCAACAACGACAACCAGTCGGTTTTTCGGCTCAGCAGCCTCCCCAGCACGGGTATCGGGACGGCCTGCAACAGCAGCAGCCGCCGCCCCAGCAGCGGAAGCACCAACGCCATCAGCAGCAGTTCGGTGACAACCGTAGAAAACCCCAACGACGCTTCTGATAATATGCTGCACAGCCGTCCGCTCCTGGATATGGATCCGGCATCTCAGCAAACGGAGGCGTTCCTATTCCTCGAGCCAACTAATATTGACTTGAGCGCTAAGCGGGCTGCCGATAAAGCGACGGCCGAGCGGAATTGCGGGCCACGTCACGTGATATTTGTGACATGCGACAGTCCACAGCGTCGCAATATCGAGGTCGATTTGAAATTCATGCCACCGAGCATCAAGAAGCTGTATAGCCTAGTCTGCGCCAAATACTCGGACTATGCCTTTGTCTATGCGCTGAGTGCGCAGCTGTCCCAGGAGTTTGTGCCCATGGAGTGCTATGTCTACCTGAAAATGGCTCTACTGAGTAGCCTGGCCAGCCTGGAGCTGGACGAGATGCGTGCGCCCATATCACTCTGCGTGATCTGCAATGACAGCTATATGGCCAATCTGCTGCTGCACCAAGTCGGACAAATGGCGCCCCGTTTCATTGGGCCCCACGAGGGATGTCAGGAGCCAGTACAGCATTCAGCGCTATCGTCGCGCCACAAATGGGTGATGGCCAGCCCATTGCTGCTGGCCCAGCAGGGCGTGTACTATGCCGGTGACTGGAATCGCTTGACGCGCGCCCAAAGCGAGGAGCTGGAGAAGTGCATTGAGAACGGCAGCGTGCCGGTGCCGCAGCTGCAGAGCGAGCAGCCGCTCGAAGCGGCCATATGGACGTATTGGCAGCCAGAGAATGCAGCCAATCAAACGACAGCGTTTGCCAAGCTTTGTCCGTGAGTACCTGAAATAGATGCAAATATATGTATATATATATGTATCTCTTCATTCCTTTGCAGCATCTTTGGCCTGCCCGTGCACATGGGGGAGCAGGAGAACAATACCCTCTGGGACTTTGTGCTTAATCAGCACCAAAGAGATATGCCAGAGGAAATACATGATGCATTCAATATACCCAAAGAGGATATAAGAACAATGCTCAGTTTTCTCCATCAGCGTCAGGTTACTTTCACAGTGGAGGCGGAGCAATTGCTACAAAAATACTATGTGGTCTCTCGCGTCCAGCAGCCAAGTGAGCGCATCTTCCATTTCATTTCAATTCATGTTACTCATGCCCTCTCTCTCGCTCTCGCTCTCTTGCAGCTGCCTTCAGCAGCAAGACTTATATTGTGCTAAAACAATTTGCTGAATCGATTGCCAAGCTGTCCATGCGACTGGATGTGCTCGAAGCCGACGTGGCCGTTGCCATCTTCCATTGCGAGAACTTTGTGCGCAGCATCTTTGGCGCCGGCAATTTTCCGCCGCCTGCCGTTGTCAATTTAAATGTAATCTCACGCGTGGATCCGTACATGAATGAATTCGCGCGCTGGCTATATCAATATTTGGAACGCTACGAGGACAATATGAACGACGAGGATAGAGCACAGCCGAAGCGTCAACGTCTTGATAGCTCTTAGGAATATAAAATGTAAACGAATGCTGTACAGCCGATATTTGTACTTTAAGCTCTTATGTATATATGTATATAACAATTAGACAATAAACAAACGATATCTGTGCAGTATATAAGGCAGTTTAAGAATATCAGTGATGATTAACAGATTATATCGAGAGTAAACAATGATATAATCTATATATTTGTTACCAAGTTCATCTATTCTATCTATTGTTAATCACGTTACATCATTTAAATAAAAACGTTATTTCGATTATCCATTTAAAAACAATTCTTTATTTGCTACATTTGCATAATTATCTTAAATATTTGTAAGTTTCATTTGATTACGTTAATAGTTTTTGATTATCGTTTTATCAGTTAGCCTGAGCACAAATTCTTGCATGGGATTTCTCTCAGGGAGGACCATCTAATTTCAATTTCAGTTTTTATAAAAAAATACAAATATTTATTAAATGTTCACATTGAAACTTCAATAATAATTACATAGATAGTCAGATAGATTCATTTGGTTAATATAGTATATATATAAAAAAAAAAAATAGATATATGTATAGTATAGTATTGTATATAAGTAGTTGATGAAATGGTTGCGTTATATGCGTTGGGCTGTCTGTCTATATAAATATATATAGATTTATGTGTATGATATATGTATATAAATATAATGCTTAGTTCACTAAAATTATGACAAATTAAAAGCATACAAAATACATTCTTCACTTTGGTCCAGTACTGAAATCTCGGATTTCGTTAGTTTCCAAAATAGTTGATAGTTTCTTGGTATAATTAGGTTTAAGTGTTTTGTTTTTCTTTTGTTTTAGTTAGTTAGTTTCTCTTTTTACATACATGTTTTATGTAAGCTAACCTAACAACTATATTTAACTGTCTTACGTATCTACAAGTTTACAATTAAGTTGAGCTAAAACCGTTTCAGTATGTGTACGCTGCCCCCCCTCCCCCCAACGGGCTGGTTTCCTTCCCTACTTTGTGTGTGTGTGTGTGGGTGGTTGGGCGTCTGTTCCTCTATCAATAGTCCAGATTTCCCTGTGCACCCGTTATGATGGCATCGATCCAGATGCGCGCCGCTGCATCGGAAGCCGCCTGCAGATTATAGCTACGCTTCTTCGTCTTCACAATGAATGTACAATGGGGTCGGCCGCTCTTCGACGCATTCAAATGATCCAAGTAGACCTCGTCAATGGTCTGCAGAATTAGAAACAAGCGTTAAGTAAGGACATTATGATCTTTCATCTGTACTTACGGCAAAGTAGGCACCGCCTCGTGGCTTCCGCTCCGACTTGTCCGAGTAGTAGATGAGCGCGCTGCGCTGTCTGTCCAGCACGAACCAGCGACGCGACCAGGCATGGAACGTGGCGCCCAATTTGTGCAGGTAACTGAAAAATGTGATATACATAAGATTATATATATGTATGTATGTATGTATGTATCTGTGTCACTTACCCGCGACAGCTGTGCGCATCGACGAATACATGCGGACAGAGATCGATCTGATGGCCGGCCGTCTCGATGTGATGCCGCAGATTCAGATCTGGCGAGAAGATGGGCAGGTAACGTGTCAGTGGCCGCTGATGCTTGGGCAGCATGCGTTTACGTTCGCCGCCATTGGCGCTGGCGCTGCTGCTGCCGGTGCCGGTGCCGGCGCCGCTGCTGCTGCCGCTGCCGCTGCCCGCCGATGCGGTGTCCTGTGAATTGCTGTTACTGCTGGCGCGCTTATTAGCATCCGACACGCCCACATCACCGTTGGCGGCAAATTTGGGCGTCTCAATGGCCGCCTCACAGTTGTTCGCCTCCGACAGCGGCCGCGGACTGCGCGCCACTGTGCCATGAGCAGAGCCAACGGCTACGATTCCATGATGCTCCAGTTCCGGCTGCGAGTGACGTTGCTGTGGACACACAAAAAGCAACAAAACGCAATTAATTCACATTACGCCGAGCGTTGTAAGTGGGCTAAACTCTATAAATAGCCAGTCAAAGCAAAGCAGCAGCCTCTCTCTCCCCCCTCTCTCTCTCTCTCTCTCTCTCACTCTGTCTCTTTTGCTTTCTATGTCAAAGACAAAGCTGCACATTCCGCTGGCCACTGGCCAATGGACCAAACCGCTTAACCCCTAAATGGGTCTAGGTGTTAGAAATTATGAGCAAATGTGCTCCGTTAGCTCTGATCTCTCTTGACTCAACTGCAGGGAAGAAGAAGAGAGGGAGGTTGCCAGAATTGCCCTAGCATCAGATTTATGGCAATTTTATGGATATACATGGTAGTAGGGTATATATATGTATCTTGGAATATATGAATAATAAACAACTTGATGAACTATGCGATTCAAACTATAGAGCGAGCGAGAGAGAGAGAGAGAGAGGGAGGAGTAGGCGAGGGGAGAGAGAGAGAAAGTTCAAATGAAGTCAAGGACAATTGCTATTAGTTCTATATACTTATACATATACATAAATCGGACAGCACATATACATACACATACACACACACACGCACATAAAGATTTCTAGCACTTGGTAAATACTGTAAACAATTTAAAAAATTTATTTACATTTATTTAGTAAACCCCAATGTTTCAACTTGATTGTTAATTAATGCACAGGCTAAAAACAATTCGTGCTCGTAGATAGTTTTTGTTTAAACAAATAAATACATATAATATATGTATGTATTGTATATAAATATCATATATAACAATTTATAGTTGTTCAGTGAATGTGAAGCTTAAGAAAAGGTGATCTGAAAACTAGTTAAAACTAGCCAAAAGCAGCCGAAAAGAGCCAAAAATAGCCAGCAATATGTCAAAGATGATTTTTTAAAATATTATTTAAATAAATACATTTTGTGTATTCTTTTATAGTTCTTTTACTTTAAGCATTCCCTCTCTGTCATAGAGAAACTCATATAAATATTATTAAACTCTTTAATTGTCTTTTAGCACTTGAAGCTGTACAGTAAAGCCTGCCATATGTGAGACATAGATGCACCTCATAGTGTTTTAAAGAAATATTTCGATTATGGAATTATGTGAACTATGTAAAATTGTGCAAAATATTAATTATTATTTTGCTTGCTAATTTTTTGTTGTTTTTAAATTTATTTTTAATTTTTTTATAATATTTTGAATGTTAAAAAATAATAGAATAAAATACAAAAATAAGCCAAAAACAAGAATAGTCCAAAAATTCTGTTTTTTTTTTTTTTTTTTTTTTTGCTTGATATATAATAATAAAATTATTATATATTATAATAACAAAATTAAATAAAGTAAAAACTGTTGTAAATGATTTTTGTCTGGGAAGGAGTTATTATTAATTTTAATTTCAATAATAAAAAATAATAATTATTATTATTAAGATTTTTATTTATTATTTATTTATTTATTATTAATGAAAATAACAACAATTATTATTATTCAGATTTTTATTATTATCATTATTAATATTATTATTATGATTATAATTATATAATTATATTATGATTATTATTATTATTATTATTATTATTATTTTAGCCCAATTATTACAACTAGTCCAAAAATGAGTCTGTATACTTAGAATGGAAGCTCTACATAAGTGATTCCATATTAATAATATTAATTATAGTATAATAATAATATTGGAAGAGTTTAATTGAAGAGAAGACTGGTACAAATTATTTTTCTTTATGGAAAAATGCAAATGCTTGCTAATAACTCATATATCAAATCAGATAGTTGAGTCAAGCACACACAAACACACACACACACCTACATATATAGCCACATCAACAGACACTCACTAGATAATAGAGTTCGTTGCGCTGCCTGGCATTCGCATCCATGCGACGATGCTGGACATAGGTCATCCAGACGGACATGTTTAACAATCCTTTGATCTGTCGATTATTATGTCGGTTAATTGGTTTTTTGAGGAATTTGTTGAACGTGCTCTGCGATCGACTGAACTGAACCGTGCGTAACGAACCGTTTGCTAATGCGAAATACCGAAACCACAAGAAACAAAACAGAAACAGAAATCACATGAATTGAAGAAAACAAACGTGAATCTATGGCCCAAAATGAAACGAGGCGCACACGAACATTGTCCAGTCGAGGCGCTGGATCGCTGGATCGCTGGGTTGAGAGAGTTGTCGAATTGGCCGATTATAATGGTTAGCGTAATGGGCCAGTACGATTTATGGCGGGGCTATTGGGGCTGTACGAAGATGCTGGCTGGCAATGATCATCGTTGGTACTAGAACCGAAATATGTAAACAACATTTGCGATCAAGGTAAACAACAACAACAACAATAACAACAATCACCACTAAGTAGTGCGCATAACGAGCAACGGACTAAAACTGAAGACCGCAAATGAAATTCGTTGGCGGCGCGTATGAAAAGAGCCAAATATTATTATGAACTTATTAATAAAGTGTGTAGTCCATATAGAAAGGAACAGAGCGATACGAAACGGAACGGAACGGAATGGAACAGAATATTTGGGCAAATCAGCGGAATGCGGGGGCGGTACGATTCTAAAATAAACATTGCTAAAAAGAAATGTAAGAAAATAGACATATATTTATATATATATGTATATCTAAAATAGCAAACAAATTGTCGAGGCACTGAATAAAACTCGTGACTAACGACCTGACGATCGATTGGCTGAGAGGCTGTCATTGTGCCGGGCGTTACGATCCAAAATCAGAGAAAGATAGAGAGAGACAGAGAGAGAGAAAGAGAGAGAGAGAGCGAGAGAGGGAGAGAGAGAGAGTATAAAGAGAGTAGAGTGTAGAAAGTAGAGAGTAGAGATAGAGATAGAAATAGAGATAGAGATAGAGATAGAGATAGAGATAGAGATAGAGATAGAGATAGAGATAGAGATAGAGATAGAGATAGAGATAGAGATAGAGATAGAGATAGAGATAGAGATAGAGATAGAGATAGAGATAGAGATAGAGATAGAGATAGAGATAGAGATAGAGATAGAGATAGAGATAGAGATAGAGATAGAGATAGAGATAGAGATAGAGAGAGAGAGAGTGAGGAGTGGATAAGGGAATGTAGGTGTGTGAGTAGGAGAGAGAAATATAAAAGGATAAACAGAAATAGAGGGCGAGCAACAAAAGAAAGAAAAATCATATAAACACAGATTTTACATCTAAAAAGTCAGATTAACTCCTAAAGAGAAGACAAAGAGAGAGAGCGGACACAGCAAAGGATTCTTTAAGCAGAAAATCAAGAGCCAGAGGAACGAATGAGAAAAGTACACAAATACACAATAACACATAAGATTAAGAGAGTAAAAGTGAAGTGAGTCAAAGGATAAAAGATAGAAGTGGGTCCAGATATTGGATCAAGAGGCCGGGAGAAAGAAAGACAACTTAATCTTAGTACTTGTTCAGAATAGAGCAAAAAAAAAAAAAAAAAAAAAACAGACCGACAATATAAGTATGTGAAATATAAGATTTGGATTATTTCCTTGGCGGATCTTGAAATCAAAATTTCTAAACAGGTAAATAACCTTTATCTCTGCAACTTATTTACACTAATTTGATATATGTAAATATACTTATATATTAATATATAAAATATACTAATATATAATATATTAATATATATTTATATGTATATATTATATAGTTTATTATATTTATCTATTACTATTATATTGTTTATATAATTTATATGTTATGCATAATATATTTATATGATATCTATCATATACATACATATGTATGTGTTGGCATTACCTAATAGGGCTCTATTTGCTTTGCATTTATCTTAGCGTGAATTCCTAACAGTTTTTACTGTTGACGCGCGTGAATTTTAGGATTCTTATCGTTGGTAAAATGTTGATTCCATTGTGAGACTAGAAAATACCTCTTGACTTATATATGTGATATGATATATGTATGTATGTGTATGTATCTCCATATACGATATCATTATGTATTCACTTTCTACTCCATTATAATTGGCATATCAATCAAACTACAGGGCATTTGGCTGCATAATGGGTATTACAGCAACAACCGTTTCATAACCGATACCCGATTCAATGCAATTCACAATTCACAATTCATGTTTTCATATGCTGTTGACTGTTTCGTGTTTACACACTCGTCTGAAGTTTACTTAAATTACGACCTGGTATTTGGACAATAAATATGTTTCGCCCCCTCCGCTACCCGCTTCTCTATAGCTTTGGCAAGGTATAGCAATAAAATATGGGTAAGAGAGCAAACCATCAAAGAGGACCACACAAATCAGTGGATTGTACGTGGGCTTCTAGGGGGGGATCTTGAAGCAATTGTATTTACAACAATTACACAGGTGTGCGTGTGCGTGTGTGTGTGTGTGGGCGCCTAAATGAGTTGACCTCGACAGACATGAGCTGAAGACTTTTGTTTGGCTTTCATCATTTGCTTTGCTTTGGCCTAGGTTAACTTTCTAGGCAGCTCACCTGTTGATTTGCCGTTGTTGTTGTTGTTGTTGTCCCCGTTGTTGTTGTTGTTGTTGTACTAGCAGTGCTGCCATCACCTGACGCATTATTCTCTTTATCGTGTTGTGTCTTTTGTTGTTGTTGTTGCTGTTGCTGTTGAGCTGTTTCCTCGTTGAGCTTTTGTAGTTCGACTTTGTCAAACAGTTTGGCATCTTTGCCGCCGCTGCAAGTAGAAGAAGAAGAAGAAGAGGAGAGAAAGAGTCACAATGTTAGTCAAATTGTATGAATTCCACTTTCGTTTCATCGTGTCAAATTCAGAAATTACCAGCATGGAATCAACGCATTTAGCTTATCCATCTCGATGACTAATGCAGCCTGCGACGACGACGACGACGACGACGGCGACGCGCTGCGTTTGACTCACTAAACAAGAGGCGCGTCGAATCTGGTAGAGGAATCGCAATGGGAATCGGAATCGAGTGCGGTATGGATGAGGCCGGCGGTCACAATGCACAAATGCGACGTCTGGCAAATAAATGAACGCGCGCTCTCTGAACAGTCCACACAGACGCACACTTGACTTTGTATATGGGCCCACAGACAGATAGAGAAACAGAGAGAGCGATAGAGAGAGAGAGAGAGAGAGCAGCTGGCACAAACAAACAGTTGATAAGCTTATCAGCAGCAGCGACGTCGGCAGAGAGACCTCCTTGGCAGCGTTGATAATTGCAGCACACTTCAATTTCAGGTGCTGTCGCCCAACTAACTAACTAACTAACTAGCTAACACACTGACTAACTGACTAACTGACTAACTGACTGACTGACTGACCAGACCGACTGAGCGACCAAGCGATCTTCGAATCGATTCGAGAGCGACAATCGGCATCGAATTCGATAATGGGTGTCGTGTGTCGCCGTCAATGAGTAAACCAAAAGCCACACTAGTCAACACGGACTACAAAAATATGATGTAGTTGTCGTCGTCTCTCTCTCTCTCTCTCTCTCTCTCTCTCTCGCTCTCTCTAACTCTAACTCTCTTTGTTTGTTTCTTCAACAATTTGAAAATCGACACGTAATTTAAAAACTAAAAAACCGGTTTTATTTTCGATCTTAAACACAATCAGTCGCAGTTAACGTCGCAGTTAACGTCGACGTCGTCGTCATCGTAGACTTCGGCGTCCGTCGCATTGTTTTGCTATTAGCAAATAATTTGATTAATTATAGAGTCAGCGGGTTGAGTGTGTGCACGCCACCCAAAAGGCATTTACACTGCACAACACAACAAGGTAAAGGCCAATTCACATATTTTGTTAACACTTTGATAGCTATTCAATATAATATCAATATCATAATAATTATTAATTTTTAAATAAATAATGTTAATATTGATTAATAATATTATGTTTAAATATAATTGTTTTCAACATATGTATTATTAATTAAATGAAAGAAATTAAATATTAAATTTTATATTAAGATAAGTTTCTATATTATATGTTTACGAAATATTTAATAATATATTGATAATATATAAATATGTATATTATTATTAAATATTTATAATTTATCTTTAATAATATTATATTGATACACTATATATTATATATCAATTTAATATTATTAAATATTTCGTAATATATAATATAATCTAATTTAATATTTGAATTTCTTTCAATTTATATTGCAAATGTAATTTAAAATTATATATTTATTTTTCTTTATTCTAATATTTATATTTAATTTTGATACTTTATAATTTATCTTTATTTAATATAATATTTTTTATGTTTATTTTACAATTTTATATATATTATTATTAATATTTTTAATTTTTTTTTTTTTTAAATTTATTTTCTTACTATGTATTTATATTTATTTTATTTTTATTTTTTAATTTTTAGTATAAAATTTTGTATTTAAAATTTGATTTTATATATTTTTAATGGTTTACACTTTATATTTAATATTTGATAACTTATGCTTTATATATGTTTTTTTTTTTTTTAAATTGTATATTTATATATGTATGATTTGATATATAATATAATATTTTATTTGATATTATATATAATATAATACATATATAAATATAAAATTTAAAAATACATATATTAAGCAAAAGTTATAAAATATTAAATTTAATTTAAATATTATGTTTATTAATTTAAATATTAGATATATTATTATTTATATAAATTTGTTAAATTTGATATTTGATATTTGATATTTAATATGCAAGGCGTATTAAAATTGAATGTGAATGGCAGAAATCTTGCGGTGCTCTGTAGCACAGTGTAAGGGTGGCTGCATCGCAGCTTGTGTCAGCTGCACAATTAATTAAGATAGGGTCAAGCATGTGGAACGAAGAGGGCGCCACTCTGGGGGTTAGGCAACGCGAACCCAACTGAACTGAACTGAACGGAGCTGAGTTGAGTTCAGTTGCATTTAAGCCGCGTTGATTCAATTAGAGCAAGCGAGCAGAAGGACGGTGGGGTAGGGGTGGGGCGGTGCAGTATAAACTTTGTGGTGGTAATGAAACATTCACTCACTTGGCGTTCAGTGGAGCGTGCTTGGGCGGTGGTCGCGTTGGTTCAATCGTTGGCTCTGTTGTCTGCTGCATGGAGAGCAAATATTGTGTGCGTGCTTCGTCGTGGCTCTTCTTCTTCAGATCGTACATCTTTTGGCGCTCATGCTCAATGACCTGGTGACCTATATATATAGACAATGAATGATATAGAGTTGAGAATTGAGTTTGGAATTTAGCTAAGAGCATCTCTTGCCTTGTTGGGCCAGCAGCAGCTTGCGATTGCGTTCGATTTCCTTGATGCTGTCGAAGATCTTGGTGCTGGCTCCTTGGCTGGTCGAAATGGGCGCATCGTTGGCCACCTTACAGCTGCGATCGATGTCATCCTGCGAGGGCACCCGACGCTCCAGCGGATTCACTTCGAATCGATCGCTGCGCAGCGATAAATTGAAGCTGATCTGCTCACAGCTGCCGGCATCGTAGATCTGCAATGGTGCTCGCTTCGGTGTGCTGGTCACCTGTCCACCGTGGGGCAGTTCGATCTTGTTGTTACTGTGGAACATGTTCTCGTTGACGCTCTTGGACATTAGATCCTCCTGATTGTGCCGCTTGGGGCACAACAGCTCAGCGGAACCGAATAGGGACTGGGACATGACGCCGTTGGCCAGATTGCTGCCACCATTTGTGGCAGCGGGCGTGCTGCGTCCACTTGTGGATGATATGCCCGCCTGTGATTCCTCCTCGTCGGGCTCATCGCGTCCCAGCTGTATGCGCAACGAGGCCAGCTCCGTTTCCAAGACCAGACGCTGCTCCTGCCGCTTCAGCTCCTCGTGGCAGGCATGATGCTCCGACTCCTCCTCGAAATATTGAAACTCCAGATCCTCGAATGCCTTGCGATCGCTATCCAGCGACTCGCACACATGCTCCAGCTCCTCCTTTAGGCAGGCATTGTTCGGCTTCTGTTTCAGCATGGCGCGAAGTCTGAAAGATTACAACAATAACAATTAGATACTTGATTCCAGGAAGACGTCTATTAAACAGAAATGATTGACAGCTGAAATTTCCCGTTTACTACTGAGAAAATCAACTGAAATGCACCTGCAGGCAGTTCTATGAAGTAATACAAGTAATTCTCACATCCATCAGTGGAACTGTCTCAATGAAAACTGATAATAATACCCTATATCTACTAGAAGGGGTCGTATTGCACTTAGCACTTGCACTACTTCCCAGTCAAATATCTCTTCCTCAGTCTTTAATCTCTCAGGGTCAATAATACTTGACATTTTTTTCAAGTTTTGATACGGTTTCATATTCCTAAGAATTTGTTACTCATCGAAAGAATTGTGAAAACACAAACAGCTGATAAAGGGTATCTTCACGTCGATGATACTGAATCATACCTCAGCAATTATTATTCGATTTACTTTTTCTATATATATCTAGCATCTAAAATTGTCTGTTAATTTGCATATTTTTAGCCTAGACGCTTGGGAACTATAAACTTTTCGATCTGTTTTTTTTTTCCTAATGAATCAGCACGAAGTTTAAGAGCCTATGAATAAGTTCAATTCAGTTCGAAAATCAGAGTTATATTAGCGAAATTTGAAATGCAAATGGAACAATTCTTAATGGGATATTTGTTATTCTGTTCAAGATCAAGATCAGTATGAGCTTTGACTGAAATTTTCTGTGACCTATTTTACATTTTTCTGATTTTGCAACATAGGAGTTATTTAAGAATATTTGATCATAGAGTAATATAGAGGGTATTTCCTGCACTCATTGCCTACACAGGGTATCATCTTAAATATTTTCTACTAATAAATTTGAATTTATAGGGTATCTTTGTACCAGACCTACGTATTTAACATATGCATTTAGCTGATTCATTTACAGCATATCTTTCTAATTGACTTAAATCAATACATTCTGATGCTACCTTTGGATTTACAGGGTATCTTCCTAATTTAATCTACACATATAACTAAGTTAACTTGATTTACAGGGTATCTTCTTATACAGCTATACAATCAACACACATTCTCACAGAGTATCTCCTACACATGGCTAACCACTGAGTTGTATTGGCATCTACAGGGTATATCCCAATATCCTCATATTCTTACTTATTCAACTGATCCTGCTTCATTTCAATGGACTGCTTCAGCTTGGCCTGCTGATTCTCCTCCATCACGCGCGTCGCATTGCGCTGCGCCTCCAGGCGATGGATCCGATTCTGCAAGGCCAAAAGCTGCTGGCGAGGCGTCGACGTCGGCTGCGCTGCGGACGTTGCCTGCGGCTGAGGATGCTGCTGCTGCTGCTGTTGTTGTTGTTGTTGTTCACCTGACGTCGGCTGCAAGCAAAGTTTGAGACTTTAGTTGTCTGTGTCTATAGGGTATATATGTGCTGTAAATACCTCGTGATTGCTGCTGCCATCCGGCAGTTCGCCCAGCTCCCGTTTGAGCTGATTGTGCCGCTGATCCAACTCCCGCCGCTTCCGCTGCTCCACATTGATGCTGCGCGGCGCTGGCGCTGGCTTGCGGCTGGGCTTGGGCGATTGGCTGGCGGATTCGTTCAGATTGAGCGTTAGATTGTTGATATTCTTGTTGGAACGCTTGGCAGGATGCTGTTGTTGTTGTTGCTGCTGCTGCATTTGCTGCTGCTGTTGTTGCTGCTGCTGCATCTGCTGCTGCTGCTGCTCGATCTGCTGCTTGCGCTCAAACGATTTGAAGAGCTGCTCATAGTCCCGTTGCTGATTGGGCGCCGGCGGTTTCGGTGCCAACGGCGGCTTGACCAACGCCGGCACCGGCGTCGGCGTGGAGCTGGCCAGCGCAAAGGCGTTGCTAAAGGATGCATCCTTCTTCGGTGACATGCAGTTGGTGCGTATTTTGGTGCGCGGACTCTGTGGCACGTACTTGGTTGTGCCGCCAGCCAATTGATTCTCTGACGCTGTAGCAGCGCCTCCTGTGCCGGCTCCAGCACCAGCTCCGGTGCCAGCTGCTGCTGCTGCTCCTCCCGCCGGCACATGCAGCTGTCCATTGATCTCGACACGATTGGGACCCAGCATACGGACATTCTCGTAGCCAGACGTGCTGCTAATCAGCGCCAAGTTGGAGCTGCTGCCCGCATGCTGAAACGTTGGCTTCTTGTCCCGCGGCAGTGATCCGTTCGTTTTGATCCTGTTCTGGACAATGGGCGAGGAGGTGATGCTGCCAGTGCTGGCATTGTGCAGCGCATGGCTGCTGCCGTTGTTACTGTTGTTGGCGCTGTGCTGCTGCAACTGCTGCTGCTGCCGATCCGCGTACTCAGTGCAGATCTTCAGCATATCCTCCAGCTCGGCGCCGCTGTTCAGCTCCGTATTGATGCCATTCATGGCAAATATTTGCAGACCGCCGGCGGTGTAGGTGCCCGGCTTGGGATATCGATCATATCGATCGTTGTTCACCTTGCCCAGCAGCTCTGACTGTCCCAGCTGTTGCTGTCCCTGTCCCTGTCCCTGTTGTTGTTGCTGTTGTTGCTGGTGCTGCTGTTTGAAGACCGCCGCATTGCTGGGTATATTGCAGTAGCCGGCATTATGGCCAATTCCATTGGCGCCGCTGCTGTTTAAGGTTTTGGCATATTGATTGTTCAGCTGTTTCTCGCCACGATGATTCTCGGCCAGATTGCGCGCAAAGCTCGCGTATTTCTGGCCAAGCACATCGCGTGCGGCCATATTCACAGTCACCAGATCGGAGCTAAACACCTTGGGGCACTGCACGCCATGCAGATCCATGCTGTTGCTATTGTTGCTGTTGCCACTGTTGTTGCTATTTGCATTCCCGCTATGCTTGATGGGATTAATGATGCTCTCGTAGAAGCTCTCCATCTCCAGTGTTTGGCTGTCGTTGGATCGCGACGATTGCGTAAAGTCAATGTGCGGCATGGAGATGCGCTCGTTGGAGCCCATCGCTGAGCGCATCATTTGCGCCTCGTCCGGATTGTTGAAACGCAGATAGTTCGAGTTGCCAATGGTTATCATGGCACCCTGACTCAGTTTCGCCTCCTCCACGTCATCCAAAGGAGCGCCGTCAATCAGCACACGCGCCTCCTGCTCCGGCACCAGCGTCACCTCGTTCTCCTCGCTTCTATAGATGGTGCAGTGCAGCGGCCGGACTCCGCTACCGTTAAGTGAGATGCTGCAGTTCGGAGCTGATCCGATTGTTGTGTCGCCTGCCAATCGAAAAAAAAAAAAAAAACAAAAATAGTTTTTTGTTAATACACAAAACAAAAAATCCCATAACTGTAATTGTAGCACTGAGTTGTAAGCTATTCTAACTGTTGTTCTCACTCTCGCTCTCGCTCTCGTTGCTGTTGTTGTTGTTGTTGTTGTTGTTGTCGTCGTCCGTTTTACCGTTGCGCTAGCTCCTCTCTCTCGTTCGCACGCACGTGCGTTCGGCTCGCGATTGAGTGGAGCAGCACCGCAACAGGCTGAGCCAAGCCCGGGCTGAGCTGACAACGGCGAGTGTTTCTCTTATCTGCTGCTCGCGCAGAGAGCAACAACAACAACAGCAGCAACAGGGCGTCCTCGTAAAAGCACAGTTTTACCGTTTTACCGTGTCAAAGATTATGCACAGTGGGCTAAGCTTTACTTGTTTAGCAGCAAAAATTAAATGAGTGAAATTGCGTACATTAATGGAATAGGAATTATAGCAAAATATACATATATTATATGTATTATTACATTTTTATATATTATTATATTATGTATTATTTTTACAGTTAGCGGTATTCTGTAGTATATAACGTGAGTTTTAATTATTTTGTAATTAAACAAAAAATGTATATTTAAAAAAAAGGTAGTTAAGTCTCTTTGCCAAATTAGTTTATGTTAGCAAATAAAATAAATACATTTTTTGTTTAAGCCCGATTTGCAAAGTTATTCGGCTCCAAATTATATAATAATATTTGCATTGTAATTTACATTTTTTAATTAAATTTAAATGTAGTAAAGTTAAAAAAAAAAAAAATGTTTATAGTGTTATAATTTAGTTTTACTTTTCAGCTCTGCAATATTTGAAAGCTTCCACCGCTATGATATAAGGCTTACACATGCATAATCTTTCAGGCCGCTATCTTTACGATGGTATTTGGTCATATACTAGCTGCTAAGATCCTAAAAGCTTAGAGACTCTCTTTGGGCACACTGTGCGGAACTTATCGCAGCGCACAATGAGAGTACCGAAAATGCGTGTTGTTGTTGTTGTCTCTTATTATTATTTTGTGTGCTGCTTTCGCGTGCGTTTCATTTGCCTTTTGAATTGCTTTCTTGAATTTTTGAGTCTTCAGTTTTGCTTATCGGCTTACAAATGACCTTGGCGGGCATACGTACAAATATGTACATATGTATGCATGTATGTATGCACATGTGTATATGTGTGTGTTTATGCATATATTTACTCACCAATATGTATGTAGTGTATGGTGACAGCGGTGCTAAGGCGTCCGCCGCCCAGGCTAACCAAATGTGGATCAGAGGCAGCAACACGCAGCGACGGATCCTTTTTCGTCAATGACATCTGCAAGTGATCAAAAGAGAAGTGCGAAATGCAGGCGATCAGAAAAAAATGAATTTGAATGCGAAAAGGAATACGAAAAGGGAGAGCGTCAACAAGATGACGCCGATGCGTGTATTTGGCAAGGCGTGAAATTGTCAACTGAGACGGCAGTCGGCGTTGAGCTCAAGCCAGACACAACTAATGTGCGGACACAAACACACACACACAAACACACATACGCATATGTATGTACATACATAGACACATTCACACACAAATAGACGAGATGCACCTACACGCGTGCGCAGCGGGTGCAGCTGCTCTAAATTGCTTTTGTTTTGTTTCCTTTCTATGTAATGAGCAGGACGTTCGCTCATTCGCTTATTCTCTCACTCTCACTCTCCCTCACACACACACACACATACACTTACGGCCGGCGCGCGCGCTTCAACAGACACGTGCGTGCGTGCGTGTGTGCGCGCGCTCTCTTTGCCCAGCTGTGCGCTTAGATGCTGCTGCGACGTCGATGTTGCCAGATCGTCAAAGCCCATAGGAAATCAATTGGAAAGCTAATCAATCAACGGCGTTGGGCAAATAAATAAAGAATGTGGCGTTTGATAACACACATACACATACATACATACGTACGCACGTATCGCATAAACGACCTGGCGTGCGTGAGTGTGGGGGAGACGTGGAATATAAGCGAGCGACACACACTCATTTAAGTTTTCACTTTTATTTTTGGGCGCGGAAATGACTGCGGTGGGCCGTTTACGAAACTTTTCAAGCGCCAAATTGGGTCATAAACACCAATAGTGGCCGAGAGGCTACTCGAAAAAGATAGAGTGAAAGAGAGAGAGAGAGAGAGATATTGAAGGAGGGAGGGCGAGCAGGCAGGAAGCTTAGTCAACGCAACAGCAAAGGCAAAGCGATTAAGCTACATCATCGTCATCATCATTATCATCATTAAAAGTATGTGTGCCTAGTGTATCTCTCTATATATGTTTGTGTGTGTGTTGTGTGGGGTATGTGGGCCAAACGTATGGATAACTATGAAATGAGAGCACACGCTGCGCGCGCTGATAAAGTTTTCATTGGACACGCATCATTTTCATTTGTTACAATGTGCTGTCATTGTTGTTGTCATCGTTTTTTACCCCCGCCGCAAATATCATTATCAGCAGACGTAGCGTTGTGTGTTATAATTACAGTTACAAGTGCGTAACTTTATGTGTGTGTGTGTACGACACACCGGCGCGACATCGGTCAGTCTGCATTTATGAAACACACACACACATACAATATATGTACATATGTACATACATATGTATGTGTAAAATCACATGCATTCGTAGCCAGTAATTTCGTTAAGCTCTGCACAATTTGTAATTGTGTAATTATACACTTGTGGAACGCATGTGAATCCCCATTTGATATGTCTAATGGCATGTGGATTGTGGAAATCACCTAAACTGCTGCTGTATTAATTATGATTTATATGCACGCAACTTGCCGTCCACAATTCTAGTCGCGTGCTGCCACACACACACACACACACACACACACACATGGACTTTCCAGTGACGTCTATTGTGCCGTCGGGCTTGATAACTGAACTGACTACGGCCAGTGGATCATTTCCCTCTGTCATTCCCATATCCATTTGCCCATTACAGTAAACATTATGAAATGCATTTCTTAGTTTTTATAGCTCACTTTGCAGTTGTTGGCAACGCTTTTAGTTTGCGTCTTTCTTTTGTTTTGTTTTGTTTTGTTTTCATTTGCCTTGTGATGCCTCACACGTCATCTTTGACATAGTCTGCGTCATGAGACAGACGAGACGGGACGGTCGGACTGGCATCAAGACTGCCAAGATATGTAATAAATAATCAACGAAAACAACAATAACAACAACAACAATGGGCTGCCAAATGAGTCAGAGAACTGCTGCAATTGCAACACCAAGAAGAAAAAGAAGAAGAAGAAGCAGCAGGCGAAGAAAGAAAGAAAGGAAAAGCAACAGCACGACTTGTGCAGATAGCTTCCACAGACCTAACTGTAATTGACTCTGTTTTTGTATTTTAACTCTCATTTGCAATGCGCTATTCGCATTACGCAAAGTGGGGCATATTAGTTGGATTCAGTGCATTTAATTAGCAAATTGTTTAATTGGTTGAATATATGTATTCAATGAGTTGTCAATGTCTGTTGATGAGACATGTTTTCTTTTTTTTTAATGGGGCATCAAAATTTAGTTAATTTGAGATAAGATAAAATCCAAGGCAATGTATGTACCTAAACGACTTCCGTATGTGAGCCAATTTTACACTAGTTTCGAAATGAATTCGCATAAATAAAGGTAATATACGTATGCATGTATTTTAAAGTAATTAAATTTTGTCCTAACTTAGCTACAAATACTTTTGCATTTAAATGCATCGCGAGAAAAAAAAAAAAAAAAACAACAAATTTAAATGCGTAACAAAAAGTTTGTTTAACTAGCTGTTTGCTAATACCGGCTAATTAGTCACAATCTAAACAGATGTGGCGCGAGATCTGGCTGCATAATGAACTCTCGAAATTTGCGGGCAACTGTTTGATAAAAAGAGAGAAACAATAACAAAAACAAAGCCACCAAAACCGCACTTCAACAACGCATGGCAGATGGGAGATATAGGAATTTGCGAAGCCAAACAAACAACAATGGGACAAACAGTCAACAGAAAGCGTCAACGCAATTAACGTTTAATTTTTTTTTTTTTTTTTGCTATTGCTAGAGCGCATGCATATCTAACCTCTACACTCACATGCACACACACACACAGACATAAATATATCCCTCAGTCTATATATTAGAGTTCCAATAAAACGTTGGCCACCCATTTCCAGCACATCCCATAGCGCTGATAAATTGTTTGCTTTCGCTGCTGCAGCCGCAGTTTCCTCTCCCTCTCCCTTTCGCTCACGCTCACTCGTAGCACTGCTGGCGCTGTCTCAGTCACTCCTGCGCTTGTTGGCTGGCTGGCCGGCCGGCAGGTCGTAAACATTACAGGAAAAATGAAAACGCATACATTGCCATTTTTAGTTGCCTTTATTTATAGAGCGCAAACACAGCTGTGTATCCAACTTGAAAGTAAAAACACCGTTTCAATAATATAGTGCGGGCGACAGAGTGGGAGAGGTAGAGCGCGAGAGAGCTAAAGAAAAGGGGGACAAGCGGGTGCCTGGAATGCGCAGGCACAATCGGGAAGGCACTAGCGTAAGCACAGACACACGCACACACACATACACAAACACAAATGGGACGAGTCAATGCATTAGCCCACCAACTGTCAATAATACTCTTACAGTGGCTCACAGCTTATTTCGTGCAGCGCCATAGTACAATTTTAAAGGCGTATTCCCGCTAAACCAGTAAAGATATCCAAAAAATTTAAATGGGATCTTATTTATTAGTAATTCATTATATATAACCGCATTTCATTATTTTTCTGTTCCAACAAATAACATTTAAAACTAAAGAAAACTGAAACAACTGGCTATTTCCATGTCACAGCTTATTTCGTGCACTTCACTTTCAATGACTTTATTGCCCGAAAATTCTTAAAAAATGATTGTTTTTTTCCTCTTTTTTGTTTAATCACCCCTTTTAAGTATGATTCCGTCGAGTTTAACAATTTTCGGGTGACTTCGCTGGAGATTTTTGGCCATTCCTCCAATAGGGCCGTTTTGAGGTCATTTTTATTGGTTATTGACCTATTCCGAATGGCCACGCCCAATTTTGCCCACAAATTTTCTATAACGGTTAAGTATGACCACTGGGCTAGTGGATTGACCACATGTGGACAGTTCCAGATCAACCAGGACTGGGCAATGCCCGGTTTATGTTTTTGGTCATTAGCCTGATCAAATCGGGATCGCGCTTCTAGACCCAGCTCTTCGGCATTTTGGAGCAAATTTTCTCTTAAAAAGTATTGGTACATATTATTGTTCAAATTGCCATCAATGAAAACTAAGAATCCAACTCCCGAACCCGACCTGCAGGTCCAACCATGCAACAGCCACTGCCATAGCGCATAGTCGGTTTTAGGTGCTGATCTTGGAGCTCGGTATTTGGTGACGCCAAACATATTGTATCCAAACCGATGAAAATATATACAGATGAGTCAAAATTGAATATATTTGCGTCGGATGGGTTCCAATATGACTGCCGCTAAGCAAATACCGAGCTCCAAGATCAGCACCTAAAACCGACTATGCGCTATGGCAGTGGCTGTTGCATGGTTGGACCTGCAGGTCGGGTTCGGGAGTTGGATTCTTAGTTTTCATTGATGGCAATTTGAACAATAATATGTACCAATACTTTTTAAGAGAAAATTTGCTCCAAAATGCCGAAGAGCTGGGTCTAGAAGCGCGATCCCGATTTGATCAGGCTAATGACCAAAAACATAAACCGGGCATTGCCCAGTCCTGGTTGATCTGGAACTGTCCACATGTGGTCAATCCACTAGCCCAGTGGTCATACTTAACCGTTATAGAAAATTTGTGGGCAAAATTGGGCGTGGCCATTCGGAATAGGTCAATAACCAATAAAAATGACCTCAAAACGGCCCTATTGGAGGAATGGCCAAAAATCTCCAGCGAAGTCACCCGAAAATTGTTAAACTCGACGGAATCATACTTAAAAGGGGTGATTAAACAAAAAAGAGGAAAAAAACAATCATTTTTTAAGAATTTTCGGGCAATAAAGTCATTGAAAGTGAAGTGCACGAAATAAGCTGTGACATGGAAATAGCCAGTTGTTTCAGTTTTCTTTAGTTTTAAATGTTATTTGTTGGAACAGAAAAATAATGAAATGCGGTTATATATAATGAATTACTAATAAATAAGATCCCATTTAAATTTTTTGGATATCTTTACTGGTTTAGCGGGAATACGCCTTTAAAATTGTACTATGGCGCTGCACGAAATAAGCTGTGAGCCACTGTATTTTCAATTGGCAAACGCTGTTTTTTGGCTGTCAAAGCATTTGGCTTTGGTCTTTTACTTGTTTACTTATTTGTTGTTGTGTATTTCATACTTATTTAGCCGGGATTCTGGACAAGGGCAACGGACAGTGGGCGGGCTTTAAGCGTTTGCTAATTGAATTTGCCTGTTAAGACAAAATATTTGCCGTGACTTTACCGTGGGCTGGAAACTATCTATTCCAAAGAAGAGATATTTTTGTACGATTTTTTCTTTTTTTTTTAGCTGTCAATAAATGCGAATGGGTTGCAAAAAGTATGTCAAACATTTGGAGTGGTTTGGCCACGCGTGGGTTTTTCCTTTTTTCTTTTCAATATGGACCTCACACTAGTTCTCAGCTCATTTTTCGGCTTGAAGCTGCTTGTCTTCCACCACTGTACATATTTGCTTTCGCATTCACTTGAATTCGCCCACACTTCCACGGACTGATGATTGTATTGTCTTCCGTTGGAAGTTTCGCCTGGAAGTATTGTCTGCTGCAGCAGCAGCAGCAGCTTCTCTGCTTGACCATATGCGTGCATCTGCTATCTCACTCCTGCATACTCCTTTCGCACTCGCACACTCAACTGGATCGCATGAGTGTGAGAGAGGGAATGGGGGAGTAAGGGAGAGAGGGCGAGGCTTATAAGCCAATCTGAGACTTACCTTGGGCTGGCAGCCAAAATGTGGATGGCATTTGGGGCTAGACATGCAAACTAGTTTTTATACTCATTAGCCGCACACAAATAAAATGTGACACATGGCGGACACAATTACGAAAAGTACACGACATGTACAATGTACATAATTATGTATGTATGTACATACATATGTATGAATGTGTACATGTGTGTTAATAAAAATAAACATTTACCTACACCGGACTGCGCAATTTAAATAAAAAACCATGCAGAGCATAGCCAAAAATTTCAAATAAAAACAAATATGTTTTTTTTTAGTTTAATTTATTTTAGCTTTTATTTGAGGCCGCTGGGGTCGACGACAAATCTAAATAAAATCGCGCGCGATTTTATTCGCGTGCGTTTGTATTTTGTTTATGGTTTGTGAAGGTCACTCAGGCAGCAGCGCATCAGTGGCGCCGACGCCTGCGCATAGAGGGCGTTTAATTTACATACAAAGATAATTGCATACATACATACAGGTATGATAAATATCCCCATCGTACGTGCGTGCAATAAGTGAAAAAAAGAAGAGAAAAAGTCACACGACTGCACGCATACATACAAACAGGCATGCAAGCGAGGTGCATCATACACACACACACAAACATATGCATAAGCACGTACGTGTGCATGTACATATGTGAGCTTGAGTGTAGCGTGTTAAATTTAACGAGCTGCTGAATTTATTATTGTCGCTGCTGTCAAAGGGTTTATGTGACTTGAGCACACACATGCACACATATTTGTACATATATATATGTATGTATGTATATGTGGATATTAACGTATTAACCCCAACCACACACTGCCACCTAACGGTTAACTGTGGGGGCGCCACTTGAAACTGTCAAAAATGAAGATGCCTAAATATCTCCCTCTCTGTGTGTGAGTGTGTGTGTGTGTGTGTTTGTTAAGTGGCTTGTTAATTATGCGTATAACTCGCCGCATTATCCAAAAACATGCTGAGCAACAATAATCAGAGCCCTGCCACTCGAGACCCTCTCAAAATGACGAAAATCTAATTAACACGAAAAACACTAACAAATTCTTAAAGATTCACGAAATTGCCGCCTGCTACGCATGGGACGCTGCTTGACTCAGTTTGGCCGCTCAAATTGAGTTCAATTGGAATAACTGTTTATTATTTGTCAGCAATAACAATATGGCATCATTTACGCATATTCCACTCCACTTCCACGCCTCAGCGCGCTCTCTCTCTCTCTACCTCTCTCTTTCTAACCTTCGCTCTGACTCTCTTTTAATAGATATACTCATACGCTGGAAATGCAACAAAAGCCATAACAGAGCAAAATGTGAAATGCTAATGTTAAGCGCTGTTTGCTGATGTCATCAGCGGAACAACAACAACAACAATAATAAAGACTATAACAATTGCAAGTAACAATAAAGGCACTTGGATTTTGAACAAAACGGCAAAAACTTGATTTAACTGGATGACTTCATTAATGAACTGGCAGCAGAACAAGCGCGCATAAATATGCAAATAACTGAATAAATGTGTTTATGCATACACACACACACACAGAGATACATGTTTACAATTGTGTGTTTGTATGTAGATGTACGCATGTAATCATAATAGCAGCTACAAAACGCTCGCAGGCGTGCGTGAGTGTGTGCGTGCATGTGTGCGTGCGCACTCGCTCGCTGCCAGCCAGCGCAAAGAATAAACAAAACAAAGAGACCAACAAAGAGCGCAACAACTAGAACAATACGCGCGCGCGCACACACACATGCCGCATTGTGCGCACTTGTCTTGCATAGCGTATGTCTGCTTGAATTCGCACAAGCTGGCAGCACTGTTGGGCCTTTTTTGCTGTTGTTATATTTTTCGTTCTGCAGGCGTAGGTGCACAGAGAAAGACAATTCAATTGCGAATGTTAAGTGAAGTTTATTGATTCAATTGGCTTCCACTGTGACTGTGACTGTGACTGCGTTTTTAATTAAAACACAAGACAAACGAAGGCTGCGCCTGTTATTTTAACATTTCGAACAACCCCACTCCCATACACGGCTGATGCGTGAGGTTCTTGAACTCATCCGTTCCACAACAGCTCTTGGCCTTTCCATACATGAATAAGGGCCGTTGTTATTTTCTTGTTGTTGCTTTGTTGTTATTTTGCAAATGACGATGACAACAGCAACCGGAAAACGGATGCGCCCTATTTGGCTGTTAGCTGTATGTACATAAATACATAATTATATTAAATATGAATGCCTAAATTTTATGCTGTCATATGCGTTTGAGGCGTGGCGAGCTGTCATATTTATTTATTTCTTCTTTTTTTTCCATTTATGTACTAGGTCATTAGGAATGGAAGCAGCCTGGAAAGGTGCTGCCATATTTTATAAGGGCTGCAATTGGTTCATTTGAACAAACGACTGATTTAATTGATCAGAATATTTAATAATTAGTTAAGGGCAAATGAAGGCATAAACAAATATTTTACATATATTATTTTGTAGAAATAAAAAAAAAAGTTGTAAATAAAAATATTCATATTAAATGAAACACTAAATTTATTCAGCAACTTGAACCAGAATGTTCATCTCACACATGCATGCAAGCAAGCATGTGTGTGTGTGTGCTTGTCTGTGTAGGTGTTTGTATGTCATGCATCACGCACTCTCACACGTCGCGATGCACCATTAAAGATCAGTGTGACGGGCGGTTGACAAAGTGCGTCCGGTTTGAGCGTTTGCTCGGATGCAAATGTCCAAGGCCTTCGGTGCTGGTGCTTTGCTGTTTCTTAGTGTTGTTATTGTTGTTGTTGTCGTTCGGTGCCAATGAACGCATTGAAACCATAACGGCCGCCTTCAACACAATATATTGGCAATATGTTGCTGTTGTTGCTGCTGTCGAAAAGTTTTCCCCTCAATGGAAAAACTATGCAGCCGGCAGGCAGAAATGCGCACAGCTGCAACAACAACAACAACAAAACACAAAACGTGCAGCGCATAAAAAGAAGTGTGAAATGGAAAAACACATAAAAAAGAAAAGAGAAATAAAACTCATATAGACAGATACAGTTGCAGCCCCACACATCACTCTCACACACACACACACACGCATAAGTGAAACGAGAACGTTACAGGAATTTCATTTTTGAAATTTAGCTGGCAACGCTGCGCGAGCTGCCAATTGGAAGCAGCGTTTGCCGAAAAAGCTTCGCTTTCTAACTGCACTTAAAGCGACAGCGACAGTTACAAAGCCCAGCTCATATTTGCATATGAATACACGTACATATATATATGTACATGTGTGTATGTATTTATGCATGCATGCAAAAGTTCTTAACAGACATGTTATTGTGCTGATACCCTGCTGTCAAAGTGAACAGGGCATATATGTAAATACATACATATGTATGTGCGTAAAAGAGAACGTTGCGATTCTAAAGAAGTTTCAAATTTCGCAAGAAGGCAGTCGCAATACCCAGTCACCAAAGTGCAAGGAGCATGCATGATAAAGCACTCAATTCGAGCGCCGAGTCAAACATACCCTATATGAAATATATGTATAAATAGAGTATATGAAGCCTTAGAGTTGTGGTTGCACAGACGGAGTTGGAGTTGCTTACAGAGTATCTTTCAGTCTCGAACCACTTAAGTGTAATTTGATGTGGCACAATCTCTTGCATCTTCACTGGAGGATTCAGATTTGGATTCATATTCGCAGTCGCAGTCGCAGTCGCGCATTCGCTGAATCAGTTAACAATGAAAAACTGCTACCTTTGAAGTCTGCTGGGCAAATTCTGCGACACACAGAAGTCACAGTTCGCATTAAACGCGCTGCATGCAACATGAGCACTCTATGCACCCAATTCTAAATGCTACCCAAAGGGATATATACATACATATTCATATGTATATGTATATAATACGCGATTTGCCATTAAATTGCAGCTCACAGAAGAGATGAACAAGATGCAAAACAAAGCGCTTCACTTGAAATTCAATTCAACTGAACCGCTTCATTCTACCTTGCGCCCTTCTTTGTGATTTTCATAAATTTAAAAATGTTGTTTATACACATACAAAAGGCACTCTTTTGTATATAAACAATATGGTTTAATTTAGCTATAGTGCTGAGATCTATAATAAAACATTGATAGTAGCAAGGATGAATAAGTTATACATATAAAAAGCGATACAAATCTAGACAAAGAAAAATGTTTTTCTATACATTTGCAATTTATTTTCTTTATAGGTGTTTCCTTATTTAACTATGATTATTAAAATTGAGCTGGAATTCGATATTATAATAGGCTTCATAAGTTGATCTTAAAGTTCGAATCTTCGTATTCCTTGGTGTTGTTTAAGTGTAAAAGTTGAAGAAGGTAAATACACTAGAGTAAATACATATAGTATATTTATAGATATAGATATATAAACATATTTTGTATGCCCTTTAGTCTCTCTGTGTCTATATACAGAGATATATGATATGGTGTCTAGGGTATTTGCATATTCAAAAAGATATACAGTTAGGTTGCCAGTATTGTAAAATTTGTCTATGAGCCTTACGGTACTTTCAGTGCTTGACGCTTTTAAGGAGAGTGTGTTTTTTTGTATGTCCACAAACTTAAATAATTGGCAAGGGCGGCACAATTGGTGTCATTATATATACCCGCCTATGCATGTGTATGCGTATGTATATGTGTGCTTGTGCTGGGTTCCCATTTTGGCCCACTGCATTTGGCTGGCTGTCAAACACATGTGCTTCTTGTTGTTTTTGCCAATATTTTGTGGTCTATGACTTGCATCGTTGATGTTTATACGAGCTGCCTAATGGCAAACGGATGACAATGACAATGATGACGATGCTGATGACGATCATGATGATGATGATGCTGAAGACGATGATATAATGATGTTGCACTTGTAAACTGTATCTGTGCTTCTTGCTGTCGTTGACAATTTAATTGTGGCGCTACACTAAATTTGTTTGTTTTTGTTGCGCTCATAAATATTTGGTTCGCAAGTGTCGCCGTCTGCATAATTATGACAGCCACTGTGTGTGTTTTGCTTATGCTACCTAACCTTAGCGTACCTGTACGCAATCGGAAATCATATAATAAACACAACTCAAAAATGCTAATTAAATACATTTAGCTATGATTCACAGCACACATCTGTAGAAAAGGAAGCGAAGAGAACGCCTCGAATATACAATACAGAAATACTCTACTTGGGAAGGTTAAGATGATCTACAATTGTAGATTACAAATTTATACTCTATTATTTACGTCTTCTTCTTATAATATGCATCTTGTAACTTACTACATATGATCAATCATACTATAACATAATAGAGTATAAATTTTTAATTCACATTGGATGATTTCTCTAGCTCATTAAAAGTGTTTGAGCTTTTAACTATTGATCTCGTCTTATTTCAGCCATATTGATCTAATATCTGTTATTCAATCTTTGCCTCACGCATTCAGATGTATGTGTTACGTATTCCGTATGCCGCTCATAATACCCTTGCCCAGCAGCCGCTTGTTCAAGCTCAGCAAAAACAAGGCGTGTCCGCATTACGAGCATAGAGTGAGGGCAAAACAACGAAAACGAGCAGAAAAAACCAAGACTCATTAATAAATCAAGTTGTGGCTGTCATAAATGTCTTACAACATTATAGGGTATGTGCCTGTACATACTACTCATACACATGTACTTGTGAAAGCAACCAAATAACTGTAAATGTGTAACAAAGGGTATATGCAGCCGGGCCAGAGTCATATCATATCAACAAACATTGCCCTTTTGGTATCTGAAAGCTTTAAAAAAGCACGTTTGAGACACTTTTTACACTGCTCGGAATTTCGAAAGATACAAGACAGAAAGAAAAACATACAATAATAAAAATAAAAAAAAGGTGAAAAAAGCTACAAAATGTCGAACAAAAGAACAAGTTCTCAAGCAAATAATAAAATATGTATCTTTTATGTAGATGCTCATACATACATACATATATGAGTACATATGTATGTATGTATATCGTGTGTCATTATCGTTGTTGTTGTTGTCTTTTATCTGCTGCTTTTTATTCAATTTGAAATCTCTTCTTTTTCTTTTTTTGCACAGCCCGCCAATTTTTTTTTTTTAATTTACATAATTTAATGGGAGATACTCTCATTCGAGTTTTTTATGGCATGTGGAATGCATGTGGATTCTGTTCATCTTAAATTTGAACAGTTACAGAGGACAACCGCTAACTGAAACTTTCTTGAGCTGCGAAAGTCCCAGCGCAAGCAGAAACCCAACCCAAATAATAATAACAAAAGACAAAAAAAAAAACTTGCGATGCGACGCCTCTCTGCCGGCGTCTGCAATAACTCCTGCAGCGAGACGCTCTCACTTGAGAATTGTATGCCGCTGCTGCTGCCGTCGCAGCCGTCGTCGTCTGGCAGTTTGTCTGCTTTTGTGGAAACCGGCTAAATTCCATTTGATTGGGATGCCTTTTGCCTTTTCTTTTTTTTTTTTTTTTTTCTCATGCTGCATTTCACTATTGAGTTGCTGCTGACGTCGCAGTCGCTCACAGCTGTCAAGGGCGTTGGGCAGCCAGGCAGCGACGCAGCTTTCGATACCGTTATGATTATTGTAGTGGGCGCAAATCTTATTGGTCGGGCATAATAAGCGCAGCTTGGAAGCTGACGCATGTAAATAAATATTTGTGTATGTGTGCGCATTGGAGTTGCACTTGTATGCGTGTATGTATGTAAATACATATCTGCATGTGTATGTCGCTTACCTTTTAAGTTGTTATTTTATATTTCTTCTGCCGCCTCAACTGTTGCTACAGTTTATTAACTGTAGTGGTTGTTGTGTTTGCCAGCGTTGGCGTCGTCGTTTGGCTCTTGTGGTGGTTGCTGTTGTTGCAGTTGTCGTTGTTGTGGTTGTTATTATTGTTATGTAGCGCGGCAAAAAGGAATGCATTGAATATCATTTAGTTCTTTAATTCAATTTTCCCTATTAAGTTTGCTGTGTGTGGTGCATGAAATTTGCATCTGAATGCCGCGCGCAACATCGGCTAAGCAACCAAGCAAAAGCAAAAAAGCATAGGCAAATGCAAACAAATACAAACACAGCGTCTGTGTTGGTAAACGAGTTTACTTTACTTTTGGCGTATTAAAACCGCAATAACAACAATAATACAGAATTAAAATGATCGATTGCATCGCATGTAAAGCACAGTTACGGACACTTCATTCAGAACTTTTTCGTTTCGTTTCAAACCAAAACAAGGCTTCGATGCACAACAAAAACAAATTGTAAAAAAAAATAATAAATTTTAACGCACGCAGACGCCGTCGTTACCAGTCCGCTCAATGAGTTGTGTACGACTGGTTCCAAAAAGACGACTGTTATGTTAACATAACAACTGAGAACGCAACAGTTGGTTAACAGTTTAAAAAAGTGAGAGAATTCAAAGTGATAATAGCAAAGTGTACATCTCTTAAATATATCTGGGAAGTATTTGTAAATATATAGGTTAATTTTAATTTATCGACATTGACGAGCCATTTATCAAAAAGGACACTGGGCTTTGTAAACAAACACGTTAACGCAAGACTAACAGAACGTATGCGCAAAATGAGTAGCTCGAACGCATAAATCAGTTGGTCAAGCGCACAAAGAGCAACTGTAAATTTTACATTTCACAATTAGCGCCAAAATACTAATTTCTAATTGGTAAGTAAAATAAATAAAGTTAATAGTGTGGTTTAATAGAAAATGATTTTTTAATATATAAACATTTTTATATACCTTTTTTTTAAAGTAATTTAGTTTGAAAGCTTTTTAAACACTCAAGGCGCATTTAACGTTAAATTAACAGAACGCATGCGCAAAGTGAGTGGCAGACGCAAAATTGAGCTTATCAAACGCGATAAGAGCACCTTTACATGTAAATAGCGCAGTTAGCGCCAAAATATGCTTATTTCTAATCAAAAAAAATAGTTATATATATTTACTATATATAACATAAAAATCCTGCGACTACGCTTTCGCCTTAGCAATGTCGGCTGACTTTTTAGCTTTCTTAGCCAACTTCTTGATATGCTCGCTCTTGTCCAGATTGTTCTGGAAGAAGGTGGTCTCCTTGCGGGCCTGCGACACTTCCGTCTGCAGTCGCTGCTTATGGACGGCCTGCTCATAGTTCATCCGCTCGGTCAGGTGCACCCACTTAAAGCGAGGCAAATATTTCATGCTCCACAGCGAGTCGAAGAACTGCGACTTCTTTCGAGTCGAGATTTGTTTGTTGTTCAGCAGCGGCACAATCTGCTTGGCTACACGTTTTGACTCGAACTCCACCCAGCCTTCGGTGAAGTGAATATTGTATTTCTTACGCTTATTCTTTTTTGCTTTATTGCCTGAAAAGAAAATTTATATAAATTACCTGACGGAAAGACACGCGAGTTGACACTCACCTAGCTTCTTTTCCGGTTGCAAATAGACGCGTCCGATCTTGCCGAATTCACCGAGTATTTCACGCAGACGTGTCACATTCATGTGCTTTGGTATATTCGAGATATAAATGATTCCCTTTTTGCGTTTCTTGGTTTTGGCGGTTTGTTTAGAACCGGCATTAAAATTGGCCAAATCCATTTCGTCGTCGTCCTCCTCCTCCTCATCGTCTTCTGTGTTGGGTACAACGGCAACTGGCTCCTCCACATCTTTAGCTTTGGTGCCGTTCACCTCGGTTGTATCTATTACCATGTCCTCATCGCTATCCAATTCAATGGGCCGCGATTCGGAAATTGTTTTTGATTTTTTCTTCATTTGTTTTCAGTACAAAACGTGCGCACTGTGTGACCGTGTATGCATAACGTGAAAATCATTCAGATGTAATGTAGACACACTGCTAATAACATTTAACAGACTGATAATACCGCGACGTATTCGAAGTTAACAGCCTTACGTGAAACTTTAAAACTTCGATAGTTCTACTTCGATATAAATAGGGATCAAGTATTTCCCGCATTAACAGAAGTGCTTTTGGTAAACAGAAAACAATTGAATTTAGTTGTTGTTTAGTGTTCGTATTCAGCTGATCGCAACCGTTGTAAAATGCCAGTAAGTTAAATTGCCACAACTCCTCTAATCGATGAGTAATAGTGACTGTTTTTCCATTGTTGCATTAATGGTGCATTCATTTACATAATACAAATTATTAACAATGCAATAAATAGGCTTACCATTCGGAGATCGAGGAGTTCCACAGCAAGGTGGGGAACATGGCCATCTTGCCTCTACGCACCAAAGTACGGGGGCCAGCGCCCAGTGTGAACACTGATAACGACATTATCGATGAGTCACTTTATTATTTCAAAGCAAACGTTTTCTTTCGCACATACGAAGTCAAGGTAGGTCTGCAAAAACATTAAAAACGATATAACGACGAAATAAATAAATAAGTATAATATTTATTTTATACATAATTTCAGTCGGAGGTAGATCGCGTACTTATCTATATAACTCTCTACATAACGGAATGCCTGAAAAAACTGGCTCGCTGCACGAGCAAGGATCAGGGACAACAAGATCTTTATGCCTTGGCTATTTCGAGCTTTGCCTTGCCTGGCGATGCGGGTTTCCCGTTAAACTCTGTCTATACCAAGCCAGATAATCCAGATCTAATGCGTGAATATTTGCTGCAGTTGCGCCAGGAGACCGGCTATCGCTTGCTAGAGAAAGTCTTTGACACATCAGATGACAAGCCGAACAAATGGTGGATATGCTTTGCGCGCAGGAAGTTCATGGAAAAAAGCCTTTCCGGTCCTGCATAGAAAAATTTAGAAAATCGACTGTTAAATCATTTTGAAGACTGTTAGAATGTTGTTGCAGCCTGGCTGCATGCTGCGGCAGTGTTGATAAATGTCCGCGTAAGTGGGCGCCAATTTTAAACAATTACATACTTAAAAGACAGTGTTGAATCATTTACTTAAATACAAATATATATATTTTTTCTTCTTTATTTCGTAGATATTTCATTTCACCGTATATAATTAAGCATAGTTGTAGTATTTTAAAGTTGATACAGATTGTGAGAATTTATACAAAATCATTTTTCAGCTGTAAAGATTTTGCAGCCCTGTTGTTGCATACGACAACAGCGCTGTTAAGCCTCTAACAGTTGCAATTTGAAATCAAGCTTATAACAGACAATTTATAATCATTTATTAAAATATAATTTGTTTTGGTTTTTTATCTAGTTGTTTCGTTTCGCTGAAAGCTTATTAACAATTGAAAATTAATAATAGACTGACACACACGCAATAAGCACGGCGGGCATAACTTAAAACTAATAACAAAAAAAAAAAAAAAAAAACATGACGTGTGAAATAGTATTACAGATATCGAACTTAAAAGTAACGAGGACATTTAAACATAATAAGATATTAACACACGATTACAGCATATTTACAAAATATTTGGCAAGCAATTGGCCAACCATCGAGCTGACCTATTGAAACTCTCTAATAATCTCAACGATGCTCTGATAGGTGCCAGTGACAATGCCCAATACGGCAATGGTCAGGATGGCGATATTCTTTAAGTAGATCCAGGTGCCCAGTCCCTTCGGCACCTGGGTGCGGGTGACAAAGTCAATGATGATGGGTATGACAAATGCCAGCGATGTTGAGCATAATGCACCGATTAGAGAGATAAATAGATTCAATTGGGGCACAACCAGGGCGACGCAGACTGGGGAGTGAAAAGATGAGAAGAGAGAATAAATATATATGTATATACCAAATATATAGAAAGTATGAATTCTATTTTAATATCATGCTCCACTTACAGGTCATCATGATCATGATGAAACGTAGCGCCACCTGCATGGTGATTGGATACTTTTGGGCGCAGCTATTGTTGCGCTTGACAGGCGGCCAGAGGATCTTCATCATGACGAAGAATTGTATGGGATAACCGAAGAAAACACCCAAAGCGGCCACCATTTTGACCACCTGTGACATGCTATCAAATATAATACAGAATAATTATGATTGTTAGTTTTGGGGATTCTAGTGATTATTAGGTTTTGGGTCTGCCTCCATATACATACACATCCTCCACATCCAGATTGAGCGTGATGCTGCCCGCAACATCTTCGCCCCAGCGCACATAGCTAACGAATCCCGTGAAGATGAAGATCGCTGTGATCAGCAGCATCGTCACATTGAGCACACCGAAGCGACTGCTGAACTTTTCCGGTTCGCGCATCGAATTGCGCAGCGGCAGGATCAGGGCGATGCCCTCGTACGAGAAGAGGGCGGTGCCAAAGAAGAGCGCCAGCTGGCTGCCGCCAGTGAAATAGTTGCGCTCCCTTACCGGGGGCATCGGGCCGCTGCTGAAGGCGATGGACAGCGTGGCAATCAGGCCAAAGAGTAGCGCACAATTGGCCAGCAGCGACACTGGTGAGATATATTTCAGATTCGTCATCAGCGATGGAATCATCGCGGGCAGCAGAGTGATCAGCATGACCAAACTCATGCTGATGTCTATGCCATTCTGTTGCAACACCTGGAAATTCATTTAAAAATCACAATTAGTGCTGAAAAGCTGTTAGCGTTGCAGTGTTGGTAAATTGCACGAAATAATGAACTATTCGGAAATTAAAACGACAAAGTGTGAATTAAGGAATCAAATTAAGTACTCACCTGGTAGAGATTCTCTGTGATGAAGACAAAGTAGATGGCACAGAAGCCGAATTGCGTCACACAGAGAAACATCTCGACAATCAGTTTCATGGCGCGCGACATGCGGCGCAACGGTCGCGGCCCGTACTCGAAGCACTTCTCCACCGTCTCTGGATAATCGTAGAAGGTGGCGCCAGGCGTTTGGGCGACTGCCAGCAGGGAGCCGCGTATTAGCAACCGTTCGCAGTGGACGCACATGATCGCAATTATGGGCAGCATCAAAGTGGAGCCAATGAGACCGCCATTTTTAAAGCAGTCGCCCATGGCGAAGAGGCCAGCGCCGACGCTGCCTTTGAACAGATGTGTAGCCGCCTCCAGATTGCTTGTGGCATGGCGGCGCTTAGCAATTGTGCTCTCCAGATCCTTTTCTCCACCCTTAATGGAATTTTGATGCTGCTGCTGTTGTTGTTCCGGCTTGGTTATTTCTAGTGTTCTGCCCATATTGCCAGCTTCGATCACCTTTTCGGCGTTATACACTTTCTGCTGCAAAATTTAATTTAACAAATTTATTTGGAATAATTGCGATTGAAATTTAATTATTTTCAGTTGCTGCGTTTCGCCACCAGCAGCCCAATAAAAGTCAAAGGCAAATGCAAATGCAAAAAAAAAAAGAAGGCGAAAAAAATGCGAAAGCTTAAAGCAGAGCAAAAACAAAGTTAACGGTGTCTCTGGATTGGAGGATAAGCGATCGAGTGTGCATGGGAAAGAGAAAGACTGGGAGAGGGAGATCGGGCGTGGGAGCGAGAGCACATTAGTTAGAGAGCGTAAGTGGGCCCGGCACTTGCTAACTGTGCACCGACTGCTGTTAACCCTAGAAAGCCGACCGATTTAATACAGCTTTCAATTTTAAATGGGCACTCAAGGGCAAACAATGATTTTAATTAGTGGTTCGCACGTGTCTTAAATTCACATTATTTATTTTTCATTTTTCGCTTAGCACGATATGAGCACAAGTAATAATTTATATATAATTTTATAATTAATAGTTTGTGTTAAAAAAACACTTGAATTACAAATTACAACAGATAAAAATCTCAATTAAAAAAAAATAAACTAGGCTAAAGAATTTGTCATATCTTTACATATATGTAGCAAAACATTGACCTTTTGTGCTTAAGTGCTAAACGTTTCATAGAACTTCTAATCGAGGTGTTAATTATTGCTGAACTTCAGTAAAAGCTTTGATTATAATACGGTGTATGTACATACATATACTTATGAATATAATATATTTATGCAATTATTGCAAACAACGCAAGCACTACAGTTCAATGAGAGTGTTCTATGGGCATTCGATACGTAATATCTCTGGATTCTATTAAACAAATATTGGCAACAATGATAAGCCACCAGTCGATAGAGTGTAAATCATAATAATAAATCACAAATCATATTAATGCTCCAAGTAAACGAAAAAAAAAAAAATAATAATAATAATAATAATAATTACTATTATTTTTATAATTTTTATATTTTACTTTTTATAAGTGCGCGCGCGCTGTGCGATTTTTCTGATTTTCGATTTTTGTTTGTATTTTTTTTTAGAAGCGTGTTGACGCGCCAAGAACTCAAACCAGACTCAATTCATAATATTATTCGAATTGGCTAAGAGCGGCGTATGAAATAGTCAGCCAACGCGATGACGACGACGACGACGACGACGACGTCGACGGTGATTGCGACTGTGACTGCGACTGCGACTGCGACTGCGTCAGCTACTCTTGCATATGTAACAGTATTTCTATGAGTGTGCATGTGCGCACGCATGTGTGTGCTACTAATGGTTAACGGCATTTTTGCCTTCATACCTTGCACTTAAGGGCAAGCGCCTGCCTCGACCTCTGCCTCTGCCTGCGCATTTCCTCTTCGTTTCTCTTGCTCTCTTGTTCTCTTTTGCGCGCAAGCTCTCTCAGTACAAGCGGCAGCCCTGTTATCTTTGTTGTTGTTGTTATTGCTTGCTCATCTGTGCGGTACCTTTTTACTTTGTTTTTGTTTTTGTTTTTTTTTCTTCTTGAAACTTTACTTTTGTTTTTGTTTTTCTTTTCTTATTTTATTTGATATCGGAATGCAATTTGCAAATTGAAATTTTGAATTGCTTTGATTGTTCTGGTTTTGGCTTTAAGAACTTTTATTTTGTATTTTTTTTTTTTGTCTTTTCTCTCTTTTGATTTGCTGTTGAAATCGGTTTTAGCCAGTGATTTGTACCTTTTTGCTTTAAGTGCACTGAATGCACTTAACTAAAATAATAGAAATTAAGTTTTAATTAGATTTTCTAGTTTGCTTGTCACACTTTTAATCTTCACGTGTGTATTATAGGAATTTGTTCACTTACATTAACAGTAAATATTGGGGGAACTTATTTTATTAAAAACAGCAATTTTTGTTATTTGACCTATGGAGCAAATAATTTTTGGAAACAACAAATTTCAAGGCTTTGAACGAACGTGTTTTCAAATTGAACTTCAGTAACCTTTTTTTTTTTACTTAGTTAAATTTAAAATAAGCTCAAATTAAATATGAATACAAATCACGTACTATGTATTTTTATACACATTCTTGAAATTGAAATGAGTATATTGGTTTTGGGCAATAACTGTTTTCCTATCCGTCCGTGCGTCCGTCTGACTGTCTGTGGCTAGTTGTAAAATACATTTTCCGTTATTTCCGAAACCCTATTAGTTGCAGTTGTATGTATGTATGCATGCATTTAGTAATTTATTCCACGTAGTCAACTATGCTAACTAATATACCCGTTTATGAGCGGGCATTACAAGTCGTTGTCTGAGCGGAAAGGAAGTGATTCCATACAAGTTGGCAGCGGGTTGTGTTAAATGTCAATTAATGTGGAACTGATGCCAATTACACGTCTCTGGTTCAAGGATGTGCCGGACAATGCGGCGTATGAGCAATTTATGCACGTGCCGTTCGGACAATGCCGCTGCTGGCATGTGCATGACAATAGACCGAATTCTTGGCCGTGCGGCGACTGCATGCCAGCCATGCCATGGAAAGGCGCATCGCATCGAGCTTGTGATTGAGCAATCGGGGATTGATGCACCTGACCAAGTGCCCCGCGCACTTGCAACGCATGGAAATTTACAACATTTAATTGATTGATTGACTTGTTGTTGTTATTGTTGTTTGCTACGATTTGCTGTTGTTGCTGTTGTTGTTGTTCTTGTGTAGCGCCAGTTAAATGAATTGCACGGAATTCATGACTTGGCTTTTCTGACAACAACAATTTCGTCTTCCATGCACAGAGATATGTATGGCGCATATTGATATGAACAATCAATGCAACGTTGGAAACGAACCAATCGAACGATCAATCTAACAATGTTCACGGAATTGCACAATTGGATTATATAAGCCAGGCAGTGAACCCCGCCAGCCCAAATGCTCAACGGAAGCATCTGCAGTCACCCATTTCGAGATGGGCAAAGATCTTACAACAAATTATCGTCAGCTAAAATTCGACTACAATTTCACAACTTATCAGAGTTCAATCTAAGATTTATTTATAGAGTATTAATGGAGTGATCCACCAATCGGTCATTTCATCAGGTTCTCAAATAGTCGATCTATCAATCAACCCATCAAGCAGTCAATCATCAGTAACTAAGTTCACTCATCATTCAATCTACATCACTACATCATTCAATCCACTCATCTATTATTCAATTAAGTAGTCAATCATATTCATGCATCAGTCAAGCAGCCAATCTACGAAACTCTTCAATAGATTTACGATATCTCCCGTGCTCAGGTTCCGGGCAATAAATTTATCAACCCGATATTCGCTTAGCTTCTATTGTCGATTCATCAAGTTTCACATGGCTTTGGGCCAATTCGAAGGCCGCTGGGCGTACGCTGGGCAATGTCGAAACGGTTTCGATTAGATTGATTTAGTTTCGTGCGGATTAGATTAATAAGAAATTCTTTGAATTCGTCACACGTTTGATTATCAACAACAATAAAAGATTATTGCAACTTTTTACGATTGCCTAGATGGCTAACTGTATAAGAATATATTTGTAAAATATGCCTCAATAGATCTATATCTCTAGATCTATATCTCTTGCTCAACTTGCAATTTGAATAAGGGTTATCTATTGATATATTTGTGATATATTTGATGCGTTTCGATAGTTTCCTTCTTCAAAATTTGGTTACTCATAAAACTCTATTAGGTGCACGCGTAGAATCCGTCGAGTCTATGTCTAGCCAATTCCAATCCATAAATGTTTTTGTAGAGCATTTTCAGATAGTCGAAAATAATAGAAAACTTTTGCAATTGGGCACTACTGACTGTATAATACTCGCCCGTTCTGGATCTATTTGGTCCACAAATGTCGTCAGCAATCTTTACTGTGACCTTCATAGCTCTCTCTCTCTCTCTCTCTCTCTCTCACTCTCTCTTTCTCTCTCTCTCAGAGGGGGCTGATCTACAGTAATCTATAAACTATAAACGCTGATGAGGTATACCTTTATACGCCATAGTTTGATTTATATGTAGTTCTCTCAATCTCTGACTAAGATTTGCTTACATTTTACCAAGATCTTCACCCAAATAAAATAATAAAATATATATGCTGATTTTTATGGGCTCTCTACCCATAATTTATTTACACTTATGAATTCTATATGTATATATCAAACATAATTGTTTATATATAGAAAAAAAAAAGAACTAAATTAAGAAAAAAAAAAAAAAAATTGTTGTTGCTCGAGAGACAAACAGAAATTAAAAACTATTTCGCGGCACATGATTCATAAGTAATTGTCATATATCAACATGGTCTCATATACCATATATCATATATCAGATATATGGTAAATGGTGGTAGTAGTAATAGTAGTACTCTGCCTACAATAGTATTGGGTGGGTATCATATATAGGATACATATAAGTATATAATAATTTATGTTAAGGCTATTCGAGCCTGTTAATTTGTGGCACTGGTTGGGTGGGCGTCGCATTCCTAGTGGAGCTCCTCCTCGCCAAAGTGTTTGACAATCTCCTTGAGGCTCTCGTAGGAGCCGGTGAAGAAGCCCAACAGGGCCAGCACCAAGATGATGAGGTTCTTGAGGCAAATCCAAATGCCGGGCCCCTTGTTCGGCTCACTGCACGCAATCAGCTCGATGACCGGCGGAAAGACCAGCGCCAGGGCCGTCGAGCAGAGGGCGCCAATCAGGGAGATGAATAGCCCCAAGGCTGGCACCAGCTCCGCTATGGCCACTGCATATGAATGGAAGGAGCTAGGCATGAGCACATTCTCTGTTCTCTAATCTCTTGCCTCTACTTACACGTCACGAGCACCAGCAGACTCCGGAAGATAAGCTCCCCGGCCAGCGAACGACCCTGCATGCCGCACACCTGCTTGGCACTCGGCCACATGATCTGCACGGCGACAAAGAACTGCAGCGGATAGCCGAGGAGTACGCCCGTGGATACCATCAATTTGACCGACTGGGCCAGGCTATCGGCGTGTGAAAGAACAGAATATGCGTATGCGATGTTTAGGCGAACTGTCTGGGTAATCCAAGCTGAAGATGGGCGCGTGACACGAGAGCAATAAGCGACGAAAGAGGTGAAAATGTAAAGCTTGAGCAGGTTGAATCTATTGTATATCGTTTTAGATATTAAATATCGTATATATATATGTGATGTCTAATACATATTGGAATATATCGGAATATACATATATGATACTTGAAATCATATTCTGGATATAAATATCGAATCGAATATGGATATAGGTATCGAATATCGTGAATATTGAACGGACATGATGCATCATAGATATAAGAATGCTTAAAACTTGACTCATATTTTGGATTCTAATTAGTTTTGCCATATAAATCGAGTTTGAAATAGCATTTTCTGTATAGAGCGAATATACATACTGAATAGATATCATATCGTAAATATATATCGAATGTTTGCAATAATTGAGTTTTTGAAATCGATTGGAAATCTAATAGATACTCAGACAGATATAGAATAGAAACTATGCATAGAGCATATTATCGTTAAAAGATATCGCATAGATGCACTGATTTCCTGCATTGAATTGACGTTTTAAATACAAATTGAATATCAAATGGACAACGTGATAATATATTGGTAGTAAACCATCTTTCCCCTACAGATCGAATAGATCAAGCATATATCAAGTATCTTATATTGACACCTGCTCACGCTTCACTTTATGTACAATTATGTTGCCGATAGTTTCCGCAGCACTCGTGAGTCACGCGCCCATCTCCAATCCAATCTAGCTCACATGGTATCGCCGAGATTGAGGGTCAGACTGCCGCCGACCTCCTCGCCCCACTTCATATAGCCAACGGATCCGGCGAACATGAACATGACGGAGACGAGAAACATGCCCACATTGAGAACGCCCAGCGTGCTCTCAAACTGGCGCGGCTTGCGCATGGCATTCTTCAGGGGCATCACCAGAGCAATGCCCTCGAAGGCAAAGATGGCGGTGCCAAAGAAGAGCGCCAGCTGGGAGCCGTTCGTCCAGTAGGCGCGTTCCGTCACCTCCGGCAGGCCGTCCTTGAGGGCGTAGTAGAGGGTGATGGCCAGGCCCAGGATCATGCACACGTTGGCGAACAGCGAGACCGGTGTCAGCCACTTCAGGTTCGTTATCAGGCAGCTGAGCAGCACCGGTGCGAGGGCCAGCAGCATCACCAGATGCACATCCAGCTCAATGCCGTACGCTTGCAGGATCTGCAGGCGGGAAACCATCAGCTGTCGCCGTCTGAACACCAACGCCCGCTGCGGCACTCACCTGCTTCACGTTGGTGCTGATGAACACGAAGTAGATGCAGCAGAAGCCCAGCTGGGTCACACAAATAAACACATCGACCAGCCGGCCCATGGTGCGTGACCAGCCGCGCAGCTTGATCGGCCCATTCTCGAAGCACTGCTCCACAGTCGCCGCGTAGTCGGCGCAGACGGCGTCGCCGCGCAGATCACGCATCTTCTTCGAGCAGGCGATCAGCACGTGCTGGCAGTGGATGCAGATCACCGCAATCACAACGGTGAGCAGGGGGCCGACGATCAGGCCGCCGTTCTTAAAGGCATCGCCCATGGCAAAGAGTCCGGGTCCGATGTTGCCCTTGAACAGGTGCACAATTGTCTCCAGGTAGCTGCATTTGAATGAAGTCATGCAAAATCGATATCAACGATATCACCACCGATGATTATCGGTTATCGGTTATCAGGATTTAGTACGGGATTAGCCAGGATTGGATTCACACTCCACACTTAAACTTGTGGGTTTCTATGTAGCTTGCAATATCGATAAACGATAACACATAGAACTATTGGTAGTCACTGGGAAGAGGATTTGCCGGGCTTGGGTTAAGGCGGTCACTGAACTACACACTTAGAATTTAAGTTAGCTGGGGTGTTATCAGCGCAAAATCGATAAGCTATCGTTTCTTGTTATCACACAATTTATTATCGGCACAGCAAGTCGGTATTGCATTAATTGGGATTAACACTAAATGTACACTTAAAATAATGGTTAGTTCAGGCTCGAAGGTTAGTGAAAGCTACGTTTTGAACATTGGAAATCGATAAGCGGTAACACATGCACAATTATCGGATAAGTTGGGATTTCTAGTTCACACGTAAAGCTAATGTGTGTAGAAGGCGAAAGTATAGACTTAACAGCAATTCAGCATGCATAAGCGATAAACGATAACAGGTGAAATTATCGCCACAGTCATTTGGTATATAAACAAACAGAATTTATGAAAGCATTCAAAGTCGATAAACGATAACACAAAGAATGTTCGGCTTTAGATATAATAAGCAAACCCCTAGAAATATTTTTAGGTTAGGTTAGATAGGACTTGTGATTGATCTGGGTTGATAGATAGAGTTTTTCTATTGGTTTCTGGTTTTAGTTTTCTGGGTTAGTTCACATGCATCCAATTTGTTGAGCTTTTTTTGTATAGGTTAGGATAGGGCATATACCATTAGAGCATTAGTAATATAAGCCTTTCGTAAAAATTCAATTAGTCTGGGATTTCTTTGGGAATTTGTTAGTATGCTTCTTCTTCTTCTGCCTTGTCCATACCTTGTGGGCGGATGGTAATCCTCATGGCTGCCAGCCGCTGGCTTTGCAGCGGTTTCTGCCTGAACTGCTCGGCCCTCGTTCTCTGGTGCCGTTAGTTTTGAATTATTGGAGCTCATCGTACTTTGGTTGCCATTGTTGGAGGTTGTTGTTGCTGTTGTTGCTGTATCCTGTGGGATGCTTGGTTCCTTTGTTTTATGTTTGATTACGGCACAACGTTTGAAAAGATAAAATCTGTGCTTTAAAATGCGTTCTTCAATGGGTGAAATGGGAGCAGGAACAATTTCTGGGATTTAGATTTTAGAGCAACCAAATTTGGGGAGTTTTTTTTTTATAAAATGTTGGGTAGAGGTTTTTAGTGCAATAGTCAAATGCTTTTGATTAGAGGTATAAAAGCAATAGACTAAATTTAGCTGAAAATTTATTAATCTAGGAATATTTGTTATATTATTGTTAATATGTTCAAAATTTTATAGGAGCTAGTTAAACAATTATTATAATGAAATATTATTATAGTGAAATATATTCAGCTTATAATATAAGATAATATAGTCAGCTGTACCGACTACTCGATGTATCTAGGGAATGCAATGCAATTCCCGCATGAATGCAAATATTCTAGCTTATATCTATTCATACACACAAACAGATATACAACATACATATATATACATACTATATAGAATTTCTATATGATGTGATATTTATTTTGGCTTGAAAAACATTCTAAATGCTAACATACTAAATTCTCGACTAGGGGGAAGATATTCAGAAATTGTTTGTCTGAAAATAATTAAAGCTTTTGTCAATGCTAATTAAGCATTTATATACATATATTTGATTAAGTCTGGGCCATACCTGACTATACTAGGCCTAGTCAGGCAACAACAAAAAGCAATTTGGATAACGATCGTGAATCATTATTAATTCCAGTTTGTTTTGGTTTAGAGTACGTGCGAACGTGGCTAATTAAATGAATTGTAAATCACAGTACAGCCTAGGGGGGGAATTACCTGATTTTCAGATGCAGCGATATCAATGCAATAAAACAACGTTACAGTGAAGAATGCCAATGGCGAACGTTTCCCCTTGTCATCGAAAACAATGCAGACTTGTATTTATATTCCCATGAATGGGATCGTAAATGATAAGAGATATGTGCTCAACGCAATTGGAATTGGCTATAATTTATGATTCGACAAGTCGTAAATTAATTTGTTCGATTTCATTGAGGTTTTTGCATTGGTTCATAAAATTTCCATTAACACGCTGCGAGAGCAGAGATTCGGAAAACAACCAAAACAAATTATTGGAGTCGTATAACATACCATAGTAGATGTAGTAAATATATGAGATACAACAACAACAACAGTCACATCACGTGTATTTACCTATGTATATTACCTATCAAGAAACAAACTTGAAAATCATTTTCAATACAAATTCAACTGGTTTGAAAAACCACTTTTCATATATTCAAATAAGAGACATGATTATTGATGTAATATCTTAAAATGAATTAATCAATAAAGCAGTCAGATGTGCTCGACTAGAAGATACTCTAACCTCCGTTGAAGTTGCAATTACTTAAGATGATCTCAATGAAATTGGAATTTTATTCGGAAAAGGATCTATAAATGAGTGTAGGAGAGCTGATCATAAAGAATCTCAGAGAATCATAAGAATCTTTAAATGAAATCCTATGCTTGAGCTTAAAAGTTCCATACAAAATGAGAATATTTATTGATCTAAAAGAAATTGGATGAGGTATCGAGAAAATGTGAACAATTTTTACTACTTCTGGCATTTTTGTATATATGATTCAAATATCATATCTTTAGCTTTACATGTTTACAAGTTATGAAGAGAGGGACAAATGAATTCACCGAACTTGAATCTGAACCTGAACTTGAGCACCAATATTTATATAAGTCAGCTAGATATATGAGATATTCACTATATACCCTCAGTGTTCAATGCTTTCAACTTCGATTGAAAGAAAATAATGAGATCTCAGCTCTCTTTAGCAAAAAGCTAACAAAATGTGAGACATTTGGCAAACCTATAAATTCAGTTGGCATTTTGATATTGTCTAAAGGGAATAAGAAACTCTCTACTCTGCAGACTAAACAAATATTCTTCGTGGGTTTCCAGTAGGAAATACTATCAAATGTTATCAACGGAAATTTTCAATTGTTCTTTCTCTTGCCTGGGAACTTTATTTATTGATAATTGGTGCAAAATATTATAAGTGAATTATTATAAATTAGTGTCGCTCTCTACATATGAGATAAGCTGAGCGTGTGGACGGCACTGAATCTGGGCGCCGATAATATGTGATAATACGTAATCGTAAGTGGGTTCAGTTGATTATTTGTGTGTGTGTGTGTGATATGCAGGTGATACAGATACAGTTGCCAGATAATCAGGCGCATACACATGACTGAAACTGGGTCTCGGGCCTGTGCGGGGGCTCAACTTGCTATGGAAATCTAGACGGCAAATTTTTCGTAACTCTTATCGGCAGCTACGCAACAAAACACTTCAAAACAAACGGCATAAATTGCTGTTGTATTATTTTATTATTGTTAAATTTAGTATTATTTGTTATTGTTGTTGTAGACGTTGTTTGGTTACTTCACATGCCAACAGGAAGAACAACAAAACTTATCAAATTAAGGAACCAGATATTGCACTTTGAACACAGCTCACCCACGCATTCTGTATACCCTGTAATTCTTGAGTTACGTTGACTGGTTCAAGCATAATCTACACAGGGTATTACCTAGGGTATATGGCTGTACATATCTGTACTATGATAAGTTTTAATGGATGAAACTACGTAGTAACTCTCAAGACAAGAACTTTATAGATATTATCACGTAGAGCATTTATAACTCTATTGCATTACTATCTTTATAGCCTATAGCATCGATAATAATTAGCAGATATTTTCATGGGCAAAAAGTGCAATATAGTTTGTCCTAAATTTTAATTTAAAATTTGCTGAATTTTTTTTGTTCCTATTATATATATTATATTATATTATATTAAATTATATACATATGTATATATTTTTTTAAGTACAACTGTTCTTAATGAAAAATTGCCAGATTTTTTATCATTCTCTATTTTCAAAGGGGAAAACAGTTTTCTGAAATGTGCATTCATATTCAAACTAGTTTTTTAATACCTTGAAATTCTCCAATGATTTATTCAACAATTTTCAGATGCTCTACAACTTTAATACTTTTTGAAGCCTTTGCAATAACTCCGATATTTTTTATATTTTATTTTATTATTTTATTTTATCTCATTTTTTTTTTTGACAGTATCTAAATAGTTTTCAATAATTTTTGCGTTTCTCTTTTTGAATAATAGATGATTTGATCAAAAAGTTCTTAAGTTAAAAAAAAAATACTTTAAAAATGTTTTTCGTTTAGCAATGACACTGAGCCTATAAAACTTCCATTTTTTAAATAGTTTTTATCTACAAGCAATAATAATGCTTTCTAGTAACGCTTGTATTAGAAGTACATTTCGTAACTTTTAAAGAGTAATTGGAGTTGGTCATGCCCGCTATAGCCATTTATTCTGGTTGCTATTCATTTGAGAGGCAATGGCAGTCTGATTCAAGTCAATTCATTTGTCTTTCAGTGGAAATTTTCCATGCACGACAAGTTTTCCACAGCGCTTGCCTCTGCAACATGGACATGGAGTTAAGCCGAGGCTGGGGGGGAGCTGAGCTATACTGCTTATAACTCTATAATGCCTGATATATGATAAATCAAGTGTTAAAGACACGGAAGTGAAGCAAAGAACGATGCTCACTCATTGAAGGCCATATCAAATAATTGAGAAGAGAAAGAAAAGTGAAAAGGTAATAATATTTGTATATATTTATCTCTCAATTGCTTTAATTGACAAGTACTTTGACAGTCTGTCCTAGCTGCATGTTAAATTTGTACGAAGTCAGTGCAATTTCGTGGTCATTCACTGATAAGTTGCCACGCTTTCTGCAACTGATAAGATAGTTAAATGAAGTCAACTTTCATTATTTTCAGTGTAATCAACTACGTTTAACGATAGAGTTTAGGAATTTTGGAAAAAACTGCAATTTTGGTAGGATTTTCTTTTTAAATATAAAAAAAAGGAATACCTATTGCTATTTATTTTTTATTTATTTTTTTTTTTAATTTTAAAAAGTAAATTGCTCTATATGTATGTATATAATATACATTATGTAATACAGTAGAATCTGGTTATAGCGACACTCAAGGGACCGTCGTTTTTGCGTCGTTATAGCCGGATGTCGCAATAACCGTATAAGTTTGCTCAGAAATGTTTGTCTGGGGACCAGATTTTTCGTCGCAATAACCGGTTGGACGCTTTAAGCGGAGTCGTTATAACCGGATTCTACTGTATATGCTATTTATGCACTGTATATATACTCATATGTACATATATTGTATTGTATACTCTTTTTTTTCAGTGTAGTATTATGGCTCAATAAATCAACTAAATCAAATTTATCATTTGGAGCTATTTTATGAGAACCCCCCTCTAAAAGGACGCCTCTGCTGCTGCTGCTGCTGCTACTGTGCAACAGCTGTCCTAGAGAGCAATGCTAACTGTTGTTGTTGTTGTTGTTCTTACAGCTGTTGCTGTTGCTGCTGTTATTGTTGTTGCTGTTGTTGCTGCTGCTGCTGCTTTAGCTGACTTTGCACTTGAATATGCATTTGTTAAGCGTGAGAAGCAAATGGAACTGGTTTTTTTTTTGCTGCTGCTGCTCAAAACACAAAAAAAAAATAAATAAATAACATAATGAATGAGCACACAGATTTTTACTGCTTCTATATAGTATGTATATGTATGTATGTGTATGTGTATGTGTATGTATAAATATATTTGACACTCATTTTTAAAGTCTTTTAACACACACGCACACCCACACACACACTCACGCACACTCACGCACGCACGCACACACACACTTTACACACCTCTGCATCCATTTTGGCAGCTGCTGCTGTTGCTGTTTGTTGTTGTTGTTGCTGTTTGTTGTTGTTGTTGCTGCTGCTGTTAAAATTCGGTCAATGCACGAGCAGCGCTGGCAAATAAATGAACGCGTAATTTGGCAAATTCTTTTGGCGCGGCGCGTTTTTTAAATGATTTATTTTTATTGCCGTTTACTGTTGTTGTTGTTGCTGCTGCTGCTTCTTCTTCTTTCCACTTATTGTGCTGCGGCTGCTGCACTTGTTATTAGCTGTTGCTGCTGCTGCTGTTGCTGCTTCCTTGCTTTCAGTTCTTTTGTGCTTAAGTGTGTCATGTGTTGTTGTTGTTTATTGTTGTTGTTGTTGTTGCTCCTTCGCACTTTTGCGATCCTTACTAATGGCTCAGAACGTGGCGTGTGTTAATCGCTTCACGAAATCATCAAGACTGATGACGGCCCGGCCCGCCTCACATAGGCGCGCTGTTGCTGCTGCTGCCGCCGCTGCTGCTGCCGCTGCTGCCGCCGTCGCTGCTGCCTTCGTTGACGTCGCTGCCTTTCGGCATTCGGACAGCCGGCTCTGTCGCCTCTGTGCCCCCACCGTCAATTGTTTCACTCCCTTTCGTTCCGCTCGCTTTCCAAATGTTTGCCCAGCCGTCGTGTTCCACTCTCTCTCTCGCTCTCTTTCCCTCACACATTCTTGGCCAGCATCTGGCGCTTCCGTGGCTCATTATGAAAGTATTTTGTGACGTCGTCATTAGAATCGGAATTGAAATCGGTTCTAATGTCCAACCGGTTTATTTTTGTTTTCATTTATTTATTTTATTATTATTCGTTTCTTCTCGTTCTGTTTTCATCTCATCTCATCTCATCGTGCACCCCCGCCTGAGGCAGCTGCGCAGTCGGGCGACCAATTGAGCGCCTGTCCAACAGGTTGTCACTCAGCCAGACGACATGGCCAGGGCATCTGCCGCGACAAGGGGGTGTGGCAGGGGAGGGGAGGGCGGTATCGTTGATGTTGTCGCAATTGCCCTACAAAAGCATGCAAGGTACACACACACACACACATCTCTCTCTGATCTCTAAATGTAAAGAAAGACTTTTTTAGTTGTTGTTGTTGTTGTCAAGTTCTGAATATAGAATATGGAACTATGGAACTATGGAACTATGAAATACTCTTAACGTCTCCAAGTGGTCTGCCTCTTGTTGTTAGTCCCTAAATTTGCAATCGTTTTAATTAACTTAATCGAATTACAGGGTATCTGGCAGACACCGCAAAGTGCTTAACAAACAACAATTGGCAACAGCTCAAGCACACATGCTCAAGTATTCACGCTGTGAGCAGATGATCTGAAATGTTGTCGATGGCTGTTGTTGGGCTGCCTGACAGGCGATAGACATAAGGAAGCGACTATTGACTGGGTAGGCTAGGTAGGGTATTCGTGATTCGGTGCGGCAATCGAAATGTGGAGCCTTTAATGAAGCAATTCGTTTATAATTTATTTTATTTTATTTTTAATGGAAAGGCCGCCTGTCTTTTGAAGAATTAAAGATCCCGGCGATGCACAAACACAAATACACGCACACATACATATATACATATATAAATATTACTATATACGTGTGTTGTTGTTGTTGTTGTTTGTGACAATGGCATTTAAGTCTGTCGACGTTCATGATCATAGTTCATATTTTAATTGAGAGTGAAGAGAGAGAGAGTGAGAGAGGCAGAGAGAGTCAAATTGGCGCATTTCTTTGAGCGGAGGTAACACTGTAGCTGACCTTGAATTGTCCATAGATGAGCAAGGAACCAGGAGAAATATATTTCTGGATTGTCTTAACAATAATAATGTCTTCATTGATATGACAAAGGGCCGATAAAGAGGGTGGAAGGGAGAAAAAGGAAGAAAAATGAGAGGGCAAGGAAAAGAGATGAAGACGAGGGTCAAAGATTGTGAGAAAACAAAGAAATGGGATATGAGAGAATATGATCGAGAGCGACAGCGACAGAGGGAGAGACACAAGAGAGGAAGACAAAGAGAGAGAGAAAGAGAGAGAGAGAGGGAGACATAGAGAGAGACAACGAGAGAAAGAGACAGAGGGAGAAAGAGAGAGAGAGACATAGAGAGACAAAGAGAGAAACAAAGAGAGAAACAGAGAGAGAGACAGAGAGAGAAAAACAGAGAGAGAGATAGAGAGAGAGGAATACAGAAACAGGTAGAAGAGAGGGACAGAGAAAAAAAGAGGCAGACTAAAAGAGAGGGGTATATGTATATATATCTAGAGAGAGAGAGAGAGAGAGAGAGAGAGAGACAGAGAGAGAGAGAGACAGAAACAATAAGAGAGAAAAACAGACAGAGTGAGAGAGAAGGAGACCGAGAGAGAATGATAGAGAAAGAGAGAGTGAGAGAGATAGACACCGAGAGAGATAGGCCGAGAAAGGCATAGAGAGACAAACATAGGGAAACAGATAAATGAAGGGAAACGCGATGCAGAGTGTGTAGAGAAACGAAAGATACGGAGAGATAGATAATAAAAGAGAGAAACAGTGAAAATACAATGTCTAGATAGGAAATAGAAAAAGAAGGGGAGAAAAGGTGAGACAAAAAGAAAAGAGACATAACTCCTCAAGGAGATCGATTGATTGACTGAGGTGGTAGAGGAAGCGAAAACACATTAAGAACATAGGGAATGGAAAGTAGAGAGAAAGAGAAATGGGGGTAAAGAAAAGAAAGGGAGAAATGCAGGTAAAGAGAGTGGAGTGGAGGGAGAGCAATATGGAAAGAATGATTAGCTATTAATATACAACAAATAATAAACACTTGTTACTACTAAGATTTCTATTTATGATTTTTGATACTTGCTTCAATATAATTGGCTTTTAGCTCTATTTACAGAGTAGGAAAAGTATGAAATGAAAACCTCACTGCACTGCCTCTAATTACAGCTCATTAAACAATTTGTTCGATTCATTGTTCACTTTGATATTTATGCAACCTTATATAAATAATCGTTGAGTTGGGCTCCAAACAGTTGTGTAGGGTATTAAGTGATACGATAAGCTCATGTGACGCCATGTTTATAGTTAAAAGTGAAATTTACGTAAGTGCAAAACTGGAAAAAAAAAAACAAATGGAAATATACTAGGTAAAAGCTAAAGAGTTACTCAATGTAGAACTATATATAAAAGATAGGCGTGGCCAGTTACTGAACTAGAATAGAAATCTATGAAGAGTGAGTTACTAGAGACTCTCGCAAAGATAGATCGAATATTTATCATCTGATGAATTGACAAATTTGACATCGATTTTATCTTCCGCACTCTTTAAGCTGAGATCTTGAAGTCAGCAATTATATGATGTAATACATTAGACACTATGGGAGTGTTTGAGTAAATTTAGACAGGAACGGGTATTATGAAGTCGGATCAAAAAGTGTAAACAGTTGAAGACGGCCTTTTGAGCAAATATTTTGGTTAAAGGGTATACCAATTTACAAACTGGTTTAATGTCAATTTCACTTGCAATTTACATATGTATATATGTATATATCTTTATGATATATGTACATACATACATATGTAATTACAAATTTGCTAAAGTTGAGCTTACACAATTGTTCTGAGCTTGATAAACTTGATCATGATTGCTCTTGCTTATTATTATATATAGATATAGTTATTATACTTATATATGTAGATACATATATATCTTAAGAAACAGTTGCTTAGTTGGCCTCCTTCTGCATGCTGGTCTAAAAGAGAAGAGAAGAAAAGAAAAGAAAAGAAAACATGCAATTAAAATGTTTTGCTTTTTGCCATTGTTTCTATATGGTTTGCTATGTATAATATTATTATTAACTGTTGCTCAGCCGTAAATATATGTACGCTATGCTAACTATATATGTAGTTACTATCTATCTACTACTTACTATCCATTTCACACTGCTGCGGCTTTCGTTCTCTGCAACTGATGTGAACGTGACTCACGTATCACTCACGAGACTCTTATGCCCTGGAACTGTATATGATGTCGAGCTTAAATATGAAATCCATTCATCTCAGCGACCACAAATAAGAATTACGAGTGCATGTCGATCTGTACATATCGATCTATACATAACGATCTATACATACTGATCTATACATAAAGATCTACACAAATCGATCTACACATATTGATCTATATATACCAATCTATACATACCGATCTATACATACTGATCTACGCATACTGGTCTATACATATCGATCTATACTTAACGATCTATACATACTACTATCTATACCAATCTATATATACTGATCTACACATACTGATCTACGCATACTGGTCTCTACATATCGATCTATACTTAACGATCTAGACTTACGATTTCTAGCTGAAGAGCTGAGAAGCTAGAATCAACAACCTTATATATATGCATATTGTAACTTATCTGATCTGAGTGGTATTATGAAGTCGTTGCCAGCCGGTAGAGTGCGCACGCGCCCATCTCTAAGAGCTTGAGTGACATATTGCCGTTGTCTTAAACGCTTTTTTAGTGACGCTCGAGTTGCTGCTGTGCATAAAACTTGTTGCTGCTTATTGCTATAGTTGTTGTACTATTTATTTACTGTTGCTTTTAGTTATTATTATTATTATTATTGTTGTTGTGGCGACAGAAACTTCTTGAACGGCATTTTCGAAATTGTGGCATGCCTTCTGTCCCGGGTCTGCGAGCGAAAGTCAAAGGCCAAACACCGAGGGCGGCAATTTCAACAGTAGAATGACTGTGTAGAAAGTGAAAGAGCTTCTTGAAGAAAACAAAAATAAAAACAAAAAAACAGCAACAACAAAAATAAAAATAAAAAAAAACCATAACAGTTAGACAACTTCAGATGCTAAAGACTGGGGCTTACTCGCTGTAACTGGGCCGACGTAACGACAACCGACACTGGACACGGACAAGTCCAACCTGTCTCTGGTCTCTGGTCTTTGGAGGTCAGGAATCCTGCAAGTATCGAAGCCCCAAACTGTCATTCTGAATGTCTGTCAGTGTTTATTGCACGAGTCAAGTTTCTGGGATGCGTGCAAAATCTGACGAGAGAGAAGTAAATAAATAAAATGAAGTAGAGTCCGCGTCAAGCACCGTGCGGAAAGTGCAAGCCATGCCACTGGCGCAGCTAATGCATACAGTGGGGCGAAATGATTGTTAAGTGATTAGTTGTTTTTTGACTCACAGTGTTACGTGTTCACATAATTCAATTTCTATTTCAATTGAAAGAGCCAAGTGCCTGAGGTACTTGAGTTTATTCACATGTTAAATATTTGTTCTTTATCACATTGTTCAGTTTCAATATCATATATATATTTTAATCAGCTTTGCGCTTTTCCTTTACATGATGTAGACGCGTGAAGTTGGCTGTGCCTGTAACAACATTAAGTTGGCTGCACTCAACTCATTCAGTTTTGCATTCACTTCATGTTATGGCATCGCAATTGATTATACTTTTCGATTTATCAACATTCTACGACATTTTACTGAAGAATTTGATAACAGGAATTACCTGAAATGCCTCCGAAAGTTTGTTGTCTATTCTAATGGGTTAACGCCCCAATTTATGCATGAATAGCTCCGATTAGATGAATAGGCAATAAATATTATCCAAGTGCTAGCCTAATTATATATATTCTATGACATGTCAAGTCTCTAGTATAGAATTTAGCGGTAGTTTGACAACTTTAGTAATGGATAATGATATGAATAATATACTTATATCTATTACAAGTCACTTATACTTATATAGTAACATATTTTGCCCCACTGTGCAGTGCCATTGTTGATTCTCATCTATGATTAGATCGACAATTTGCAATGCTTCGATGATTCGACGCAGGGCAACTGGCGACATCTACGGCAACGTAGCCAGAACACTGACTGGTAAAGGAGATGACGGAGGAGGCAGTGGTAGAGCGACAACGCACGCCGCACTACGGTAAGCGACATCTTCACTCAGACGTTACGGGCAAACGTTCAAGCAGCCGAAACTCGCATAGTCTGTGGGGGCATTTGAGTTTCTCCTTTTGGCGGCGGGTCGGTGGATGTTGTTGGTTTTGGGTCTTTGGCTGGGTCGTTTTGTTCATTTGTTAACGAGACTCGTAGCCAAACGGTCGCGCACGCGTTCATTCCAAGAATCTCTGGACAAGCATAATCCAGTTGCCTCGTTAGTTACCTCGCTGTCTCTCTCTCTCTCTCACTCACTATATCTCTATATATATTCGCATATATATAATGCCTGCCTTTCATATAGTCGTAAAGCTGCTAATGCTGCGCCTTCTGCTGGCCAGTTTGTCGGGTCTGTCGGGTTTGTCGGACTTATCGTGCGCCGCATACGACTTTGGCTATCATCCCAGCGCCGAGGAGTTCGATAGCCTCTTGCGCGAGACACGCAGCTGGACGCGCGATCTGCTGGCCAGCGAGCGACGACGCGAAAGCTTTGTGCCGCGCTACAACTATCCAGAGCAGCCGCACAAGCAACACCAACAGCAGCAGCAGCAGCAACAGCAGCAACAGCAGCAGCAGGAACAGCAGCAGCAACAGCAACAGCAGCAGGAGCTGAACTTTCAGCTGTTCAGCGATGATCAGAGCTTGCAGCAGCCGTATGTCTATGAAACGGTGGCAACTTCAGAGCAGCAGCAACAGCAGCAACATCTGCAACATCAACAGCAGCAGCAACAGCAGCAACATCAACAGCAACATCTGCTACCCGACTCTGTCTATGGACCAGCGCAACATGTGCAGAGTGGGCTCATTGAGATCACTGATAATCTAGCAGCAGCAGCAGCAACCAGAAATACCACCAGCAACACCAACACCAACACCAACAACAATTTTCCAATATTCTTTACCAATCCCGCCACCGGCATTGTCTATGCCATTAGCGAGGTGGGTCGCAACACCAAGTCACAGCCGTGGCCCAGCAATGGCAGCGACAGCGACGCCATTGACATCTATGTGACCAAGGCGCAGTACGATGCCGACCTGGCAGCGCTGCGGCAGCGCTACGAGCAGCAATGCGCGCTGAACGCTGCCGCCGCCGTCGGAGCCGGAGCCGGAGCCGCGTCGCATTCGGTGCTGTCGACGCCCAGCTTGAGGCCGACGGCGCGCACGAGCACCGCCCGGCCGCAGATCATACGGCTGCAGAAGCCCAAGCAGACGACGGCGCCCAGTGCCAGCACAGCGGCCGGGCACAACAAATTGCTGCACAAGCCGCCGCCCATTATGGTGGCCAGCGGTGCGACGGGCAGCGTGAGCGATCAGCTTCTGAAGCTACCAACGACGACGACGACGACGACGGCGGCGCCTTTGCGCACGCAGAAGCCGAAGCGCAACAGGCGCAAGAAGAAGAAGCGGAAGACAGTGAAGCGACGACCGGGCCAAAGGCCGTCAGCCACGACAACAGCCGGACCACAAATCGTGCTGGGCAAACGGACGACGACGAGCGTCCGGCCGCCCACAGCTGGGCACACGGCCACACAGCTGGAGAAGCCGCATATGCCGAGGCCAACGACTGCAGGGATCGGTGGTGGAGACGGAGGCGGAGGCGGCACCGTTTTCAGTGATCAGCCCTTTGTGGTATCCAGTGGATTTATCGAAGTGCCGCATCGGGTGAGACGTCGCTCGCTGGATGCGCTGCCCGGCAGCTCGGCGGGCGCTCGACCCATCAGCAGCGGTCGAGGCCGGCCGCGAGGCAATGGCGGCCGCCGGCGCAGCTCCAGCAACAGTGGCCGGCGGCCCGTCCAGAAGCCGCAGCGGCAGGGAAACTCGCCGGCGGGCGACAGTGGCTATCGGGTGCCACATGCGGTGCATCTGCTGCACGCCAGGCACAATGGCAGCGACAAGGGCAGGAAGGGTGGCAGCGGCGAGGATGACTTTGATCTGCTGGAGCTCATAGCTGGCGATGATTATGATGATGACAATGACAATGACGATGAGCACTACTTTGAGGAGGAGCAGCAGCAGGGGCAGGGGGAGCATGCAACGCATGTGAAGCACCACAGCAGCAGCAGCAGCAATCAGAGGCCGTCGCAGGAGAACAGCAGCTCGGCGGAGGAGGGCGCGGATTTTGGTGCAATGGTCGAGGAGCGGCCAAGCGGGATTGCCAACAACAGCAGCAGCACCACCACCACCAGCACCGCTCAGCCAGCCACAACTGAGCCGGCCAACAGTTCAGAGGAGCAGAAGCAGGAGTCGGCAGAGAGCGAAGAGTCGCAATCGTCGACCAAGAACAGTTTGAGCAAAAAGCGCATCAGACGACGTCCGCCTGGTGAGAGCCACAATTCCGATGAGTACTACGATGAGGAAAAGGACGATGATGACGATGAGGAGGAGGAGGACGAGGAGGAGGAGAGCGATTCATATTCAGACACAGGCATAGGCAGCTTCTTTCGCATGATCTTCTATCCCGTGCAGGTGGCGATGGCGCGCATCTTTGATGGCTTTGGTGGTCAGTCAGAGGAGGAGAATACGGAGGTCAGCACCAAGCCGAAATATCCCAGCTATACGCTCTACCACAGTGCGCACAGCAGCAAGGGCGACGCTGGGAAGGCAGAGGAGGACGACGACAATGATGATGATGACGATGACGATGATGGCGGCTCGCTAAGCAGCTGGTTCGGCTCCTGGTTTGGGCTGGGGCGACGCACCAAAAAAATTGGCAGCACCACCGCAATGCCAGTGGCGGCACTGCCTCCGTCGACGCCTGCCCCACCCACAACCACTGAGCCACCCGGCTGGCTGGAGTCGTGGTTCGGCTTTGGCAAGGCCACAACGGAATCGTCTAGCGAGGAGTCGGACTATGACAGTGAGTAGCAAAAGTATGAGACTTTGGTTTTGGTAACCATAGGTGAGGGTTGTTCGAAACGTTTTCTAGCTCAACGTGAATCTGAAATATATGAAAAAAGTATTTAGAGATTAATCAAATTTATTTATTTCCTATTTTGGTAAACCTGAGACGAGAGTGGAGTTTCATATATACGGGGGCGGTTTCAGAAATGTGAGAGTTCAAAGTGAAGATTAGGGGAAGATTAAAATTTGGAATGCATTTTCTTTTCCTACAAGTCTTAGCAAGAATTATCACATATCCTAATGATTATTTCTTTAAAGACATATGTATATGGGCATATGTATATATGTATATTATATGATTGGATTGATGAAGCTAACCAATTTCTCAAATTACTTCTAGTTTTTTTTTTTTCGATTTCCCATACCCTGAACACATTGAAAATAGGAAATCAGACTAAAATGGTTATTATTATAGATATTATATAACATATTATAGATTTCATAGAACAAGTTCTTCATTTAAGTACTCTGCATTCAAATGTTTAACTTGAGAGAGGTGCAGAGGTGCAGGCTTTACATGTTCTAGATTAGACTGCTAAAATACGAAATCTTCAGCTCTCTGTTCTCGATTCTTTGTTTCTCTTTTCTTTTTTTTTCCTGAATATAAAACCATATAGACTACTTAAATCAACTTAATTCATTTATGAATTCTATTTGTAGTACAAATCATTAGAAATTTAGTTGCATAGAAGAAAAGTTAATGACTTAAAGCGTTTTGGTACTCAGTGGAAAACCTATTTGGCGAGAGACCTCCTCCTACTTAATGCAAAGTGAACGCAGGCTCTGGTCGCCTCTGCTGAAAGCTTATAATTCTCAACTGGTTACATCATCGCAAAGAGTAGCAAGCCGTTGGATACTCTCAATACTTTCACTTTAAATGATCCTTTTAATATAAACGCCTGGAATTATAGAGTTGAATAAGCAGTCATGCGTGTAATTGAAGTTAGTTGAGTACAGCTCGTTGATTAAGGTGACCTGCTCTCCGATCTAACGGTTGTCTTAAAAGGCCGGCCAGAAGCTTCTGCCTCGATTGCTCAGCGAGTGCTCGTTGGGTCGATTTACGCTTTCTGCACAGTCTGAAAAACGATTTGATGTCTAATGGCTCCACGTCCCTCTCTCTCTCTCTCTCTCTCTCTCTCCTTCTCTCTCTGGCAATTGCTAATTTTACAGAGTGGTTTGCCGGCTGGTTTGATCCGACGCCCAAGCCAAAGACGCGTCGCCGTAAAACGACAACGAGCACAACAACAACAACAACATCAACGACAACAACAACACTGCCCACGCCCCAAGTACCGATCCTGACGATTGTGGATCCATTGCGTAATCCACAGAATTGGATTGGCATTCTGGCGCATCACATTGTGAATGCGACGGCTGGTGGAGTGGGTGGTGCTGGTAGTGCTGCTGTTGTCTCGAGCACCACCAAGAATCCACTGCTGCAGGCGCTGGTCACCCGTGTAGCCAGCACGACGACGGCTCAGCCGGAGCTGCCCCGTCGCATCAGCTATGACAAGTATCAGATATGGCGACTGAAGCCACAGGATGAGCCGCAGGTGCGGGCCCTGGAGCAGTTCAAGAAGGGCGAAGATGGCAACAAACTGCAGTGGCTAAAGGGACCCAGTCTCAGGTATGATCTAGAGCGCAGATTCTACATTATCCATGGTTCATGTTGTCAATTCTGAAAACTTCTCTACAGAGGCCTCACCGACGTCCTGGTGCCGCCCAAGATGCTGGTGGACTTTCAGGGCACGCTTAACTTTGAGGGCATTGCCCACGAGGTGCTCATCTTTGATGTGGGCAAGGCGATCGCGTACGAGCGCCACAAGGAGGAGTATCTGTACACGACTCCAGTGGCGACCCGGCGACCCACCAAGCAGCCAAGCGCACCACCGCCCATGACCTGGAACAGGTATTACGAGTACGACGACATACTGCACTACCTGGAAACGTTGCGCATGCGTCATACCCAGCTGATTGAGCTGATTCACATTGGACGCTCCTTCGAAGGTCGTCCCTTGATCGTGGTCAAGATCGAGTCAAAGCAAATGACCGCCGCAGCGACCGCTGCAGCCGCCTCCAGCCACAAGCGCCTGAAGCACAAACATCGCTCCGGTCGAGCCAATGCGGTGTTCATTGAGGCCGGTGCTCACGGCTTGGCCTGGATTGGACCCGCCACAGCCACCTGGATGATCAGCGAACTGGTGCGCCTGATGCGCACAAACAGTGAGTAGAGTAGGACTTCGACTACAGTTAAGCTATAAGCGGTGTCTGCTCTTTGATGAGGCTAAGCTCCATAGACTCCATAGACTCTCTTCTTCCTTTGATTTTTATACCCTGAACCCATTGAAAATGGGAAATCAGGGTATAATGGTTTTGTGAAAAAGTATGTAACAGGCAGAAGGAGGCGTGGCAGACCCCATAAAGTATATATATTCTTGATCAGGGCGATGAGCTGAGTCGATTTAGCCCTGTCCGTCTGTCCGTCCGTCTGTCCGTCCGTCCGTCCGTCCGTCCGTCCGTCCGTCCGTCCGTCCGTATGAGCAAAAGGATCTCAGAAGTTATAAAAGCTAGAGAGCTGAAATTTTGTATATAGACTCGTGTATACCATACGCAGTACAAGTTTATCATATTTTTTCGATAACTCATTCGATATCTTTTTTATCGAGGATATTCGATAAATTTGTATTGTTTTTTCAGCCTAATTTGAACACTTTTACACATAGAGACTTCAGATTTACTGTGTATACGCATCAGATGGATTCACACATTTTGTCATTTACAGATTTTGGATACCACGCCCCCTTCGCCCCCAATTCGTAAAAAACGTATATCAAGTACTAGAGATTTGTGCTTTGGAATGTACATACATTTACATATTATGATTACGTTCTGAAAGTTTCATTAAGATCGTACGTCTACAAAAGAAATTATTCAACAAATTAAATCTCATAATATTGCCCACACTGCAGCGCAGCCCAGAGCGCGGGCTTATGCGTGCGTGTGGATGCATGTGTATATGTGCGGAATGATTAGAATATCAGCTTGGAGGGTTCAGGGTATCTCCTAGTCGAGCAGTCTCGACTAGAGCCTTCTTACTTGTTTAGCATGCAAAACGTTAGTCCAAGTCTGATTTAGATAAATTTGGCTTAAGATCTCTACCTTTCTAGCCATATCTGGCAATGCCTAAAAGATTTTACCTTGAGTAAATCCCAATGACTCCCACATCTCCCTCTCAATCAAACACTAATTTCGTTTGGGCAAATATATATACAATTTTATGATTGTCCTCGACTGAATAGGCTTGATTCATATATGTAGCTTGTAGTTAGGATCTGAATTGGAAACGTTAAATTTGGAAACGTTGAATGCTTAGTCCGTCAATGTCGACAGAAGAATCCGTTGACGCTCTCGCGCAGCCAGATGAGCCATGTCGGCGGTTGCTTCATTTCGGTTAGGATGGCACTCCGGCGGGATCTGTCGAAGATCTTGCGGCCCTGGCAATCGGAATATCTCTGCTTGAACGATCGGTTGCATGTGGGTTTTTTATTGGACTGCGCACAGCACTGGGTCTTTGGCTTCGCAGGTGGATGCGGATGTGGCTTCGGCAGAACGGTTGGCCTACATTTGCTGAGGGCTCGTTTTTTGGTTGGTGGGCCGGCCTTCATGATGGCATCGCCCGCCTTGGCATGACAGCATCCGTGGCTGTGGGTGAACAGCGTTATGGCAAATGCAAACACCAGCAGAGCGAAGACGGTGCCCACGGCCACGTGCACATTGCGATCGGCGTTAATAAGATCTACCATCAGCTGAACAATATAGTAGCCCAGGGTTATCCAAAAGGTGAACGTACAGATAGCAAAGAAGCTGCCGAGCAGAACAAATTGATTAGAAAATATGGGGTTAGCTAGGAGCTACTCGAATCTGAAATCTGGAATCTTTAGCATCTGTTCTCTTTGGTAATCAAGGAAGCTTGATTACCCCCGTTAAACCTGATCTTAAGGAATTGGAAGGGAATGTCGAAACAAAAACCGAATTGAGATAGAGGTCTGGATGGATGGACGTACGCAAGGATGGGCAGGCAGATGTATAGGCAATCGGAGGGATAAGCAGTCAGTCAGTCAAACGGAGGGGTTAGCAGTTGAAGAAGTGGACAATTAGATATTGAGATGGACAGATAGATGTAGAGGCAATCGGAGGGATAAGTAGTCAGTCAGTCAAACGGAGGGGTTAGCAGTTACAAAACTGGACAATTAGATATCTAATCAGGAATATGTATTTCCTACCACATCTACCAACTTCACACATGTTATCTTATGGGGTCTCTAGGCATACTTGCACTACTTGAACTACTTACACCAGAATGCCCAGCATTTCAATGAGGAAGGTGACAGCCGCATTGACACACTCATTGTCGCAGACGCGTACGCCCTTGGAGACGTCCTTGCGGGAGTGCTTGCAGGACATGGCACAATCGTTGTTGAGTCCGCAGTTATCGCTGCAGTAGGTGTGATCTACGCAGATGGTGCGACCGCTGGCATTTAGCAGGCCCTTGTTTCCCTGCAGATGAATGGGCAGGCCGAATGTGTCGCGTCCTTGCATTAGGCTTGGGTCCACACTGACAAATGGGAGATTGATGCTGCAACCGGATCTCTTCGGGATGTCCACACGGGGCGTGCCCTCGGTCACGCTCGACTTGCGACCGTATTCCATGCCACCAAATTTTACAGGTGGCAGACCTCCGGCCCCATGATGATGTTCCCCATTGTTGTGCTCGCCACAGTGGCAGTCGCTCTGATTACTCCCGGCATGCGATGCAGAGTCCGCTGACCATTGCATACTCCAATCCCGGGACGATTGGCCCATGGCATGGACTCTACAAATGCTACATTGGTCCGCTTGATTCGATGCTTTGCTTAGCAACAGAGCCTTCGCCTTCTCCTTGCACTTCCTGCATGGACAGGGCAGGGACTGCGATCCCTGCCGATTCTGAGGCGAACCACACCCGCCACCCGCTGGCCCAGAGCACGGGCACTTGCCTGACATTGCGCTGCACTAGCCAAGAGTTCACCCAATCGGAGTGAATATTTTGAAAACAAATTTTGCCCAAAGAAAAGACTAGCACTGACAGATTCTGGCTACAAACTATGTGTAGTCAGCTCGGAGCTGACTGCCTGACCTACTTGGATCGATCTTATCAACATTTTCATTTCATTCTGTCAAAAGAAAGGGAGAAAATATATAATAGACAATCGATATCAATATATTGATGAGTTAAATTACTTAAAATGGCAACTTATCGATTTTTATCGATATATTTGGACAATCAGGACGCCAAATGCTTTATATCAAAACGAATCGCTTTTGTATACACTGAAAAATTAATCGATAAAAATCGATTGCTACCTGCAGCTCATCAGCCAATTAAGCTGGACTTTAGCTGAAAAATATATCGATAAAAATCGACAGCATTGCATAATATATTTATATTAATTCATTCTGTCAAACAACTTTACAAATATGTATATCGACTACAATCGATTATTTTTCGAATATCTACGAGAATAATCTTTTTTTTTTCGTAGAAACCGATGAGGATCACGAGTTTATACGCAACACGACATGGTATATAATGCCCGTGCTGAATCCGGACGGATATGTGTATAGCCATGAGTACGATCGCTTCTGGAAGAAATCCCGTTCACAGCATGTGGCCAAGGCACCCGCTGGGCTGCTCGACTCGGCGATGACGTGGCTGCAACAGAAGCGGCCAGGTGATAAGATTTGCTATGGCGTCGATCTGGATCGCAATTGGCTGTATCACTGGGGCAAGCGGGGCAGCTCAAAGGCGCCATGCAATGAGTTCTATGCGGGTCCGTCACCCTTCTCGGAGCCGGAAACCAAAGCTCTGTCTGACTTTCTAGTGGACTATCGCAAGCAGATCAAGGTAAGATTATAGGGGCGTCCAAATTTTGATGAGATTATATACATACATTGGTCCTTCCAGCTGTATATATCGCTGCAGGCCTACGGGCAGGTCTTGTCGTATCCGGTCAAGGCCAATTCGACCTTCAACTCGGAGCGCATGGATGACTTCCTGGACGTGGCGATGGTGGGCACGGACGTGCTGCGTCGCAGGGGTAGCAAGGCGCGCTACAAGGTGGACTCGGCCAACGATTTGATAGAGCAGCGTTCGGGTATGTAAACTCTGTAGATGTAAATCCATATAGTTGCCCAATCTCTGTCTTCCCCTAGGCTGTGCGGATGCCTTTGCTGCCTACGAGATCGGCATACCCTTTAGCTATACACTCCAGCTGGCGGATAATGGAGTGCATGGCTATCTGTTGCCCAGCGGCGCCATTGAGAGCACAGCGCGCGATGCCTTTGAGATGGTTAGCGCGATGCTGGATTACATCTGAGATGATGTAGTGGGGTTGTTGGAGGAGGATGCGAATGTCAACGATTAGTTCCTTTTCGACTGCGATTTGGCTATGGATACGGATTCGCATTCCTGCGCTTACAATATTAAGGACGAAACCAACGCTATATATTATATATATATATGAGTACAATATATATTATAATCATACTCAATATGTTAAACAATTCATATCTTATAGTACCTTTTTTTTTCCTTTTTTTTTTTATAAATATATTTCTCAAAATATCTGTTCATATTTATAGTCCTAATATTTATTTACTTATTAAACGTAACAGAAAAAAAAAGAAGTTAATTTTAGCTTAACTTAAATGTTTCTGCTTTGTTTTCAGAACGATGCTGAAGAGGTCTTTATATAAATATATATGTATATATGTGTGTATGTATGTATGTATGTATGTATACTTTGAGACAATAGGCCAAAGATTTGCTCGAATTTTGATATAAGTCGAATGGTTATAACAATGAGAAACTTGGCAGCATATACGGCTAGTATTTAACAATTAAACAATAACATTTAGAGTAATTATAAATTAAGGCACTTGCTGGTTTGGCGGCTGGAGGCCTGGTGCATCAGTGCAGGCCCATGGAGAGGCAAATTCGTTCGGAGAGCGAGGCAAAGTTTGTATAGAGCTCGTTCTCGCTGAAGTAGAGGCCTATGAGCAGCTTAAATTGCGCCTGGGTCAGTGGATATGATTCGGTGGGCAGGACAATGATGGCGTTGACAGCGTTTAATTTTAGCTTTTGCTTGGAGGCTTGCACCATTTCCAGATAATTACAGAAGGCAGCGGCACACTTAGCTATATGCCGGACCAGAGTCGAGGTTGAGCACTGCTGCAGCACAGGACGGCTAAGCAGTTCGGCGACAATCGAATACATATCGAATATAATTAGATCGGGACGCGGCTGGCAGTCGTACAATTCAATAATGCGACGCGGTGCGCTCTCAATGTCCTTCAGTGTGATGCTCATCCAGCGTTCCATGGGGACGAGCGAGCGCGGCTTCTTCAGTGTGGCAGGCAGATTGAATTGTTGTTGGGTCAGCAGGAGTACCTTCTTATCGTGGTTCACACAATGCTCGCACAGCTGCATTGGAACAGGGATAAGCGAAAAGTGGCAGCAGTTATGGCGAACAGAACGGGACTTACCTTCAGCATAGGACGGCTATATTCGCCATTGGGCGACAGGAAAATGTGATTTCTTATCAACTGTAAGCATGTTTATTTTTGAATAGTTGATTGTAATATTTAAATAATAATATTAGTTAACTCACCCCGTCCTCTGAACCGTGGAGCATATCTGCCGGCTTTTAATTGAGCGCTTTAATATCTCACTGAACATAATTCTACACTTCAGGGTTGCTGCTAACAAATCGATAGGCCGAACTATCGGTACTACAGCTACCGATATACCACAACATTTCTGTTTTCTGCCCATTCAAACGATTAGCGGGCTTTTTAATTTATAAATAAATCTTTATATTTCTATCGCTTAAAAAATATCTATATGACATTGAGCAGTTTTTCATTTATTAATTTGTCCATTTCAAAAAGTACTATATCTCGTTTTGAAATTTGAAATTGAATTTTGAACATAGTTAACATTCCGTTTACATAAAAATGTTAATGATTTTTGTTAACGTCTCTTGCGAACAGACAGATTGAGTTAGAAGTTCAATTGAGTAATAACAGTGCCATTTCGAGTATAACATAGTGACACTTTCACCACACTGCAAAATTAGTGCTGTAAACGGCCGGCAGTTGGCAACTGGTGTGACCGAGATAAATATATAACTATCGCAGAGCGAGATATATATACGAAATAGTACTGTAAATTCAACACAACCGTGCCGTGCCGACGAACGAAAGAGCGCACAAAGCGTAATGCGAGAGAATTGAAAAAAATCATCAAGTATAGAGGCCAAAAGCAAACGCAGCAGTTAGGCAAATTTTAATATTTTTGATTAATAATTCAAAATATCGCATGCTGGCTGCATTAACGAGAAAGTGAATGCAAGCGGCACGAAAATTGCGGTAAGATAAACAGCCAAACTGAACAGCAAATAGCCAAAAAATTCGAAGAAGCGACGACGACCAACCAACACTTACATACATATATACCTACTCCGACATATACGCACGCACACAAACACACGCACGCATACTCCAGTGAAAAAGTGCAAGCCGCGAGCGCTTTTGAAGGCGTGAAACAGAGATCAGCTTCCAAGAAGTTGAATCAAATACAAAGAGGGCATGCAAATTTGATTGGAATTATTGCTATGGCCAGATGCTGATGTTTGCAAACACATTTCCGTGTTTTTAGGAAGGCAACATCGAACGGCGAACGGCAATTGCCGACGACTACTGCTGTGGCCGCGATAGAACTCATACACGCACACATATACACAAATCCACACACAGACATACATAAACACAGTCAAATACAGTGAAGCACGCACACGCACACATACGTATATATATATAAATATATATATATATATATATACACACACCCGCGCGTTCCGCAGTGTGGAGCAGGAGCTACAGGAAGGCGTGAGGCACAGAGCGGAGAGGAAGAGGCCCGGCAGCCAGGCATCGCAGTGCTGCCGCCATTATCTGAAAGAGAAGCAGAGGGAACAGCGCGGGTCGACAAGTTGATGCCACTACTGACTAGCGTTACCATTGCTGTTGTCGTCGTTGTCGTCTTTGGCCAGGATAAGGAACTCTGCATCATATAAATATCAAAAACAACAACAATAACAAGAGAAGCGTATTGGCGAAAACTTTGCATTGATGGTAATGCATGCTAGAAAACCGCAGCGTATGAACGATGGGTAAATTACAATTTTAATAACATTACACCTATATCTAACCACGCATATATACATATATGTATACTATATAAATACGTATATCAATAGTTATGTAGTTTCTAAACCGTAGTGAAACCAATTTGTGTGCATTTGATACGTCGAAAAGCCCTAAAAACTTAAACGCTAACTTTTGTTTACATATACATATATGTACGCACGTTCCGTGCTGCTGCTTACACACAAACACACAAACACATGCACACATACAGGCAAAAATTCACATGCTTATGTCCCCGCCCCGCGAATCGTGATAGTGAAGACATCTACATAGACAAGTATGTGATTGTGTGTGACTGTGACTATATGTATGAAACATATGTGATTTCTGCAAATGTTTTAGTGAAAGAAAAAACATTAATTGATGTGTTTGTTGCATATTGTCGTCTTGTAATATTCGGTTTGCTTCATTCTGTTTCATTGCGTTGCTCTCGTTTAGCGTGCTTTGGCTCATTCTCTAAACGTTCGTTTTGTTCATTCGTTGTGTCTTTCGTGTGCCGTCTACGTCAAGTTATTCACCACACTTTATGCGCCTCTCGCTCGCACATTCCCGATTGCTCAGCTGTATGGCACGTTCTCTTTCTATCTGTCATCATCTCTTGTCATTTACCGCTGCAGCTAAAGAAAATCAGTCCAGCCTCAATTCTTTTTGTTTGGACACGAGACCTGTTAAGGACTCAACTTGCGGCATTTGAAGTTCATTTTTCATTAATTTGTTTGATTTGCTTTGATTGCTTACGCATTGCATGTTAATCTATTCATTGCAAATAACAATTCAATTGGCTTTCATTGGAAAATCAAATCAAATTGACATTCTTATTTTGAATTTATTTTCTGGGTAAATATCTGTCAAGCGCCTTTTGGCCACACAATTCCAAGAAAAAAAAAAAAAAGAAGAAACATCACAAACGCACTATTTGTGAATCTTTTTCCCCATTTTCATTAGAATTTCACCGGCTTGCACGACAATTCAAAATAATCTGAATAACATTAAAATGGATATGAATGCTTGGAACGATGCAGAATCGGAGGGCGATTCGGGCCACGGCTCTCATTTGAGCGGATCCCCGAGTGACCTGAACAACGATGGCGCCCAGCAAAATCCACCTACTGCTGAGAATGAGAATAGTCCACAACAATTGGCCATTCTATGTAACAATGTAATCTATAACCTGGGCCCCGATGGCGAATATGCTAGAATTGAATCAGAGCTAGAGAAGTGTACTCTAACGATTGACTTGTGCCAGGTTAATGATGGAGAAGCCAACCCAAATCCGGCTCCGGTTGTTATCGATCCCGAAATCATCGATCTTGTTTCTGACGATGAGGCTGAACCCCGTCCGGCCATAAACATGCACTTTGTTAAGCCATCTTGCACCGTTGTCTATACAGTTTGCAAAAGCGTCTACGATAGCAACAATATGTTGCTATCGACCAAAGTTGCCCATACTGACGGATATCCATGCTTTGAGCTATCCGAAGGCGACAATAATAGGACCCAGATTGTGGACAATGGGTCGTACGAATATATGTTTTCCGATGGCGCCATTGATTTGAATAACAATGCTAATGTCAAAGACGAAACTAATGACAATGACGACACTAATGACAATGGCTATCCTAATGTCAATGACGATACTGTTGCCAATGACGGCACTAATGTCAGCGAGTATTCTAATGTCAATGAGGTTACTAACAACAATGACGATAATAATGCCAATGGCTATGCTAATGTCATTGACGATACTAATTCTAATGACGGCACTAATGTCAGCGACTATTCTAATGCCACTGAGTATACTAACAACAATGACGATACTAATGCCAATGGCTATGCTAATGTCATTGACGATACTAATTCCAATGACGGCACTAATGTCAGCGACTTTTCTAATGCCACTGAGTATACTAACGACAATGACGATACTAATGACAATGGCTATGCTAATGTCATTGACAATACTAATGCCAATGACGGCACTAATGTCAGCGACTATTCTAATGTCAATGACGACCCTAATGACAATGACGATACTTATGTCGATGACGATACTAATGTCAACGACGATACTAATACCAATTACTATGGTGAAACAAGTGTCATCACTATCGATTCTGATACAGATGATGGCGATGCCTATGATGATGATGAGGAGGAGGATATAGATGAACTCATTCCATTCAAACGCAGGCGTCTTCATTCTTTTCCATAATATCATTAACTCGAGCACTGCTTCGCTAACTCACATATTGTTAACTTAGAATCACCAAAAACAAAAAAAGAAAAGCAAAAAAAAAAAAAAAACAAAAAATGGAAAAAAAAATGAAACCAAAGAAATATGGAAACATGAAGTGATCTAATAAATACTTAGTTTATAACATTACTTGTTGCTTTTGTGTTGCGCATGTCATTTATTTCTAGTCAATGATTTATTTAGTTTATATAGCTTGCACATTGCTTTGCACTCAAATCATAGATTAGTTAAGTAAATATCCTCTACCAATTCTTAAATTGAGACATTTAATCTAATTGTTTACTTTCTCGACTTGCAGGTACTTTGAGAAGCATACCAGTCACACATCCTACCAGGTGAGCAAGGATTATCCATTGACGAGAGCCCAATACCAAATACCAAACAAAAATGAAGCAAAATCCGCCTCTACCACAACTCAGCCACACTAATACTTTCTCGTACTAATAATATATCCTTCGTTTGTAAGAGATTGTTAATCAACTCATAAGCTTTCTTTTTATCTTATCTTATCTGTTTCTGCTTTTCATTTGTATCGCCAAATCAGTTGTTCCATTTGTACGTTAGACGTATGCCAAGTCCATTGATTCATGATTGGCTCTCATAGATCCATGTTAGAATCCCATCTATGTTACATTCATTAGATGTTTTTGGTTTCTGTGCACCAGTGTGTGCTGTATTTACATACATATATATAGAGATGGTGTGTGTTGTGGGTGCTATCATAATCATACGACAAGCATATAGCCGATATATTCGCTATATATATGCATATATATGTACATATATATTGTGCATATATATACGTATGTGTATCTGCCTGTATGTTGTACTGACGCAACTTTCATTTGTCACCCCCTCTCCAAACCACTCGGCATTTTGGGCACGCGGCATTGCAGCGAATCAAACGAACTGATCTAACTAATGTACACACGTAATTCGAGTAACACTTGGGATAAATCTACATAGAAACCAAAAACACCGGAATTCACAATTCTAAATCAAACAACTACAACATCAATAATAATAATAATAATAATAACAATCGAAAATGTGAATCGTGTTCCAAATTGAAAGAGATATTGTTGTATATTTGCCTAAACGGAAGATCATTTTTATTAAACATTTTTCGTAAGTGCATAGTTTTGATAAACGAACAAATTTAGTGAACTTCAATTGCCAGACCAAAAAAAGAACAAAACCAAAGAAGCAATAGCAATAAACAATTAAATTAGTATATATAACAAACAATCCAAAACAACAACAACAACAACACTGCGCATATTCAAAAGTAGCCTTAAAAATCAAATTGAACATAAAACTCGCATATGACTAACAACAACAACAACAACACAAACGTGCCTAAGCCATAAACAACACTAACAATTGGATAAATGTAAGCCTAAAGAGAGTGAAGTGAAGCAACGAAGCAAGGAGCACCAAGGAAGGAAGGAAGAAAGCAAGGAAAAGTCTTTAAAACTCCCATAAACAAACAGAGATTGCAGTGCTTCGGCAACATTCTGAAGGTGTTGCTGCACTCGACAACAACAGCAGCAGCGAGAGCAGCAACAATAATTTTAACAACAACAACAACAAACATAACGACGGCGACAACGACGCGACGTCAGTTAAGAAAGACGCGGCCGCGCGGCAGGACGAGCACGACGCCAACGCCAACGCCATCTATGACGAGCGGCAGCAGCGGCGGGAGCAGCAGCAGCAGCAGCCGAAGCAACATGGCCGTTGATTTGTCCATGCTAACAAATAGCACCAGTAGTAGCAGCACTAACAACAACAATAACAACAACAACAATAGCATCAACAATAACAACAACAACAACATTTGCGGCAGCAACAGCCACAGCCATAGCAGCAGTAAAATTGCAGCAGCCGCAGCAGCAGCCGCAGCAGCAGCAGCAGCAGTCGCCACAGCCTCAGCAGCTGCGATTGGAGTATGTCGCGTTGATGTAAGTAATTAAAGAAAACAACAATCAAACAAACAACAAATCAATGGAAAATTGCATTCGCAACTGGCAAAAGCAAAAATGAACTGAAAAATTGTGAAAGAAAAACTAAAGAAGCTGACGAAAACAAATCAAATGCAAATAGAAAAAAAGAAAACAAACAATAATACATGACACACACACGCACACACTTTTACACACACCAACAACAACAATTGCAACGTGCATATAAAAGCTGAAAAGAATACAAAATTCACTTTACGTTTTGATTGTTTACGTGTTTTTATGTTCGTTTTGTGTTCGTTACGTGTCGCCCACAAATATCTATCTTAGCTGCAAATTGGCAAACGCTCACACACACACACACACAAATTCAAAATTTTCCAAATTCTTCAAATGGCAAACAAAATTTCTGGAAGTGCACAGCCTCAAGAACCCACCAAGAGCAACAAGCAACATCATCATCATCAACAACATCATCATCATCATCATCAGCGGCAGCAGCAGCAGCTGTAAATGAAGTGAATCAACTATGTTTATGAATTGGCTACAAATATTTGATTTAGAGCAATATACCATTATCATAGTAGCAAAATTAATTTTCATACATTTAAGTAGTTTTAATTGTTTGTTTGTTTATTTCTTTGTATTTGTTTTGATTTTATATTTATTATTGTTTTCACGAATATCATATCAATCTCTCGAAACGCTCCCTCTTTCTGTCTCTGTTTTCAATCAATTCCCCCCCTTCCCCTCCTCACCCAATCCGCTTTTTGTTTTGCTTAACCCATTCTCTCGAACATTGGCAATGACAAACAATAACAATAATAATCAATAACAAGCAGCTGTAACAATAAACACAATAACAGCAACAACAATAACAACAACAACTACTACTACAACAACATCCATATCAATATCAATAACAATAACAATAACAATAACAGCAATTAACAACCTGAATCCTCCGAATACCGCAAATTGAGTGTGCTCTCTTTTAGTATTAATGCAATTCCTAAATATTCCAACATCTTATTTGACAGAGCTCAAAGTACAGCAGTTCAAAGCGCGACTATGAACGCGATCGTTCCTCCAATTATCGCGATCGTGACATTTCACCTGGCGGCGGTGGTGCTGGCGGTGGCGGCGGCGGCGGTGGAGGTGGCGGTGGCGGAGGGGGCGGCGGTGGCGGTCCATTGAATAATGGCAACAGTTACCGTTCACAATCACCGGACATAGATTCACCATCATCGCGCTCGCATGATCTGCGCGACCGTAGCGATCATCGGAGCGGTGGAGGCGGTGGCGGCGGCGGAGGCGGTAGCAACGATCGCTACAGTTACATACAAAAGATGCGTGATCGGGATCGCGATCTCTACAAAAAGGATAAATATTCCGGTAACTATGCAAATGCACAAACATTCCTAATATTTCAATCCAATTCTCATACATTGATTTTTAATCGTTGCAGATAAACGTGATCGGCGCGGCAATGATCGCGACTCGGAGTCATCGTATCGCACGAATCACGACAGGGATCGTCGTGGCGGTGTGGCAAAGCTATGCTCATCGCGCGAAAACGATAAGCGCTCCGGTTCCGATGATCGGGATCGTGAGCGTGATCGTGATTTGCGCGACAAGCGTGACAGAGGCGCCGATCGTGATCGGGATATGTACAAGAAGGACAAATATGCAGGTATGCAGTCAAAGCATTCACAATTAAGATCGACAATCTATATTAATAATTACGCTCTTGCTACTCCATCAGACAAACGGGAGCGCAGCGATCGTGGCGAACGTGTGGCGCGCTATGGCGACTGGAGCGAGCATGTGAGCTCGTCCGGTAAGTATCCGAATGGATCTAAAACGATGTTGTCTATCAATATTAAATCAATTTCGCATTTGCAGGCAAAATGTATTACTATAACTGCAAAACTGAAGTCTCCCAGTGGGAGAAGCCTAAGGAATGGGTAGATAGAGAAAGGTAATCATCCACTGCAAATCTGTCTGGTAAAGAACAAGATTTATGAATGATGCTGCAGATAGAACAAAGACGTTGCTCACAGCATAGATTTCACAGAATATCTCATATGTCAGACTTATCTTACTTATGATATATATGATTGATATATAGGATTGCGCCCATAAATGCAGGCAAATCATTTATAATATATATATATATTGAATTCATTTTAGAAATTTGCCGCGTGATCAACATCGTGAGAAGGATTACCGCGATAAGGATCGGGATCGAGATCGCGATGATCGATTCTCAAGATCGAGTAAGTCGCTTGCATCACCAGTTGATACAACATATAACACATATTATTCCTTCATTCGCAGCATACAAACATTCCAATTCATCGCGCGACAATTCACGACTGAGATGGAATTACGAAAATGATGGCGGACCGCCCAGCCATCGAAGGCGATTGGATGGTGAGTGACATTGTAGTCCGAGTGGCTCGATCGGATCGTTAATATATGTTGGTTTGATTTGGCTGCAGGTCGACATAACGATAATGCTGATATGGACATTAGTGGCGACTCGACGCCCACCTCGGAGGCCAGTTATTCGTTAAGCGGCACACCCACCACGCATGGCGGCAGCGTGGGCGGCAGCATGCAGTCTAGTGAACAGTCGTCTCTGATGCCACAGGGCGCATTGGCGGGTGGATTGTGTAATGCACTGCCTCGACTGGCCTCCCATCCAAATACCGGCGCAGTGGTCACGCCCATTGGTGCGCATTATGGTGCCATCGGTGTGGGCGGCACTGGCGGCACTGGCGGCGGCGGCGGCGGTGGTGGCGGAGGCGGTGGTGGCGGCGGACCTGTTAGCGGCGCCACAATGTTGCCCACCAGCGGATTGGCCTCGGTGCCGTCCAACATTGCCAACAGCAGCAACAGCAGCCTTAGAAACTCAGTTGTCGGCCACATTGGCTCAACGTCCAGCGTAAGTTTTGCACAATGATTCCCATTTCAAATTGAACAACCTTTGCTAATTATGTGTGTGTGTGCGATTCCATTCAACAGACGACAGTGCCGACGCTGGCGAATCAGGATCATCATCTGAACTCGAATGCGCCCGGACCGCCTGGCAAGCTGATCGGCGCTGGTGTTAAGGATCAGACAGCATTGTCGCATCGACAAAAGTTACATTTAGTCTTCAGCGGCATGGATGTGCCCCATCATCATATGCTGGTCGCCGGCAGCAGCGCTAGCGGCGTCGGCCCAACGGGCGCAGGCAGTGGCTCATCAGTGGATGTCGTGAATCATGCCTACAATTCGGTTAACAATGTGACTGCTGGCAGCTTAAGCAGCTTAGGCAGCTTAAGGTGAGTGTAGAGCAAAGCAATTGACAATGGCCAGCAACTAAGCATTGATATCCTCCACAGGGACAGCAGCCAACTCAACTCACCGCTGTGCATACCGCATGCCCATCATAGTCTGTCGCCATCGCTGAGCTATACAAAGAGTCCCATACCAACGATCGTGAGTCACACGAACAATGTGAACGCAAGCAATGCCTACACCTGCAATGCACCGTTTGGCCTCAAGGTGGTCGATGGGGTTGCCGTTGGCGTGGGCGTGGTGTCCTCCTCACCGGCGTCGAATGCGATCGGCAATAGCAATGCGATTGCCGGCAGCAACAGCAGCAGCAGCAGCTGCAACGTACCCGGCCTGGGCACTGTCAGCGGCATCAGCGTCATCACCTCCATGGGCAGTAACAGTTTGTGCGGCAGTGCAGCAGCGCTTGGCGAGGGGCCGCCAACGCCCACACAAGAATTAGATTTAAGTGGCTCAGCTTTAGAACAACACCAACATCAACACCAACAGGTGGCTGCTGCAGCAGCCGCCGCCGCAGCAGCCATGGCTGCGGTGCAAGCAACGCAACAGGCGGCGCAACAGGCCCAACAACAGCGCAAACGTAAGCAGCACCGTGCATCCATTACAAATCCAATCAATCATAGCTTAATTATATATCATTTTAATCCCACAATATAGTCGATGGCGCCGGTTCGGCCACGCTAAGCACACTCCAGAGCTGTGTGGCCTCTGTGCAGGCGGCGAATCTGCGCGGCCCGGAAATTTCACCCAAGCTAGCAAAATATTTTCGCGCTGATTTAATTGCGCACGTGACCAACTGGCAGGCGGAGATTTTGGAGCGTCAGGTAACTAGAAGAGCAGTTGCTATAAATCGCCTTGAGATGTAGTTTACTATATGCTTTGAATCTTTGAATATTTTGCAGGCGCAAAAGTGCTGCGAGGATACGCATCTATTTGGGGACATCAACTGCACACGGATATGCGCCGAATTGAAGTGTGCGCGGAGTCTAGTGCGTAGCACAGAGATCAATGCCACTCTGCAAGAACAAAAGTGAGTATATCCATTCGTGGCATACATAAATACATATAGATTGTTGCTAATTTGGTTTTTACTTTTTTTTTCATGTAGAATTATGTATCTGCGCCAGCAAATTCGACGTATTGAGGAGTCGAAGACTCAGAACGCGTTCATGTCGGACGATACTTAGGATCAGGAGCAATTTAGGCTGCGCGTGCATCGTAAGCTGTCTGTCAGGCTCAAAAAGAGCTCCCTTTGGCGCAGCTGATGATGATGAAAGCAATGCCCACCATCCCATAAATCCATGCAGATGATCTGATGCTAAATCAACAATTCGTCTGTTTGCTCAATCCAATGCAGATTCCGGCTGATGAATCTGATCTTGAGCTGGACAGAGCTGGGCAAAAAAAAAAAAACAAAAACAAAAACAAAAAAACAAGAAACAAAAAACTAAACAAAACAAAACAAAAAACATAAAATAATACAAAAAAAAAAAAGAAAAAAAATACACGTGCATCCTATTTTGTTAGCCGCAAGCATTCTCGTTGACCGTGTTGAGCCCTGCGCTGGTGGCACGCAACAGGTGCCAGCAAGCCCGAGGAGGATCAGCATCCAAATTGTAGCAGCTGCAACACGGGAAAACAAAACAAAACAAAACAAATAAACAAAACAAATAAACAAACAAATAAGAAACATGATGAAGAGAAAAACACAAGATACTAAAACATAATTTATAATTAGCAACGCGTAATTAATAACTTAAATAAGCATGAAGCGCAGCGGAAGTGTTGAGCTTATGATGCCGTTAACCAAACACCAACAAACAACAAACAAGATTCAATAACAATCGAAGCAACAACATAGTGCAACTAAACACACAAAAGAACAGAAAAACAAGCAAAACAAAGCAAAACAAAACAAAACAAACAGAGACTATAGACAACAACAAATAAGAGAACATAAATATGAAACAAATTCAAGAAGCAATAAGAAAGAAGCCTCCTCGTATCGAATCGAAGAAATAAAACACCAACAGCAAACAGTAAACAACATAGAATAATACAACAACAAAAGCAAACAAACATAAGTAAATAAAACAAAAAACAAAAAAGAAAACAAAATGCAAGTCAACCTAGTATACTCAACTGCAATAAAATGCTAATTTAACTATATACAAATTACATATATTATATATATATGTATATATAAATATATGTCTATTCATATATATATATATATTTATTATATATACATATATATATATATATAGCTATATATAGTGTATATGAGAAATGTATATTTACAAACAACACAACAACAACAAAAGTGCGTGTGGTCAGACTCGATGAGAAGTCCCGTTTTCCATGTGACAGACGAAACGAAAACGTAAGCAAAACGTTTCGCAATGGATCAGAGAGAGAAAGGAGACGGCGAGGCATGCAGTTAGAGCGAGAGGGATAGAGAGAGAGAGAGAGAGAAAGGGAGACAGTGAGTGAGTGAGTGAGTGAGGACCACACGCTTAGCCTTCATAGTAGCCGCATATAAATATAAATTCGTTAGGGGTATTCATTTTCGACAGTTTCCAAAAAGTATTTTTGTGTGCGCCAAAATTTGTTCAACTTTGAAGCTGTCTTTTTGTTGTTAAATACTAAAAATGAGAAATGAACAAAAATCAACAATTTTGTAAGTGCTTTTTGATAGCAACATTTTGCATATGTGTGTGTTTATGTAAGGCAAAAAAGGAAATTTTGTGTATTTCAATATCTTAATTAATTTGTTTTATTATTATGGATTTGGTTATTTTTTTGTGTGCTCCAAATAATTCGAGTTATAGTCTTATAATATAAATATATACATATATACACAACGCACACACACACACACACACACGCATACACACATACACTGACACACATAGCATCTCGTGAGCGCCTGGCCGCAAGGGCTTCATTTCTAGCTTCTTAGTTCATGTGCGAAACTGTATTTATTTTGTTTTTGAAATTGAATTTGCAAACATTTGTTTTTTATTCAACGCATTAATTTTACAACTATTTTTTTTTCTTAAATTTAACTATAAATTAGTATACATATATATAGTGTATATATACTATATATATATATTAAAAGCTACATATATACAAATATGTATGAATGTAATTTGTCTTATTTAAAAAAAAGTAAAACAAATGGATTTTGAGTTTTTTTTATCGAAACTTGTTTTAAAGTAAAAAAGGAATTCGAAAACAGAAAAACAAAAACAAAAACTAGAGAAAAAAACAAAAAACAGCAAGTTTAATAATATAAATAAATATAAATAATAATAATAATAATAACTACTGTAGATATACATATAATTAAATACAATGGTATATATATAAATATATTTAAATACAAAAAGAAGGTAAAATAAAAATTTATATTACTTAGCTAAGCGTCGAAACCGAAAAATATAAAAACTTTTATGATTAAAATTGAAATTTTTTCTTATTGGGAATTGGCATTGGAGATTGAAATAATATATCAAAGTGAAAATATGTTAACGGCATATTGGTAAGAGGCTCGATAAGCTTATATTGTGTACGTAACCGAATACGTATGTATATGACGTATCGCTAATATAACATGATACTGTAAACTTAATAGTTAACAGCGAGGTCGCCTGTTGTTACAGCAGTGTTGGTATGAGACGGAGAGCTTGCACAGAGTTGCCGTGGCGTTATTATCCGACTGAGTTTGCGTGTTGGTAAATTCCTGAATCCTCAGGCTGTTACCAGTCTGTTACTCTGCGAGAGTCACAGCTGTTGCTGAGTCAGTGAGAGTGAGATGGCTATAGAGGCCGGCGTGAAGCGACTAGAGATGGTTTGATATTCTAAGCAGGGTACGCTGCTATAAAATTAAACAATTAGAATAGAATCTTGCCATTCTGACAACTTTTCAACACTTCTGCATGTGTTACTACTAAAATTGGAGTATTCTATGCTTGTCTATACTCAAATGTCCATGTATATATACAGCACCCCGATTAGCAGCAGCCTAATTGATTTAAATATAGCGGTCATTCACTCGCCTCTCAGTCGTTCTCTCAACGCATTTGCCTTGTTAAGCCGGCGTAGCTCGAGCATTATTCCAATTAGAATAAGCGTTGCCAGAGTGCAGCTGTGTGTGCAACGACTAGCACACATATGGATACACATACATACGTATGGCTGTTTACTACACCAACGTTTATTCTAATTAGATTATGTGTAAGCATTATATATTATTATATTAGATACCTTATGCTTATGTATATATTGCGCACATTTTGCTGAGCTGTAAACATATTTGAGCTTAACATTATTGATGTACTCGTATACAGGTACATATGTATGTATACATATTTTATATTCATATATTCACTTTTCTTAATTTACAATTGGAATTCATGGGAATCGCATGGTGGATATATTGGGCAAATGCCGCTTACTTACAAATTTAAGTCCATAGTATAATCGGGGCTAAAAAACTTTACAAAGATATTAATAACATAGTAATGCATGAAATAAATTTTCAAATTTCAAATTGTCCGTCAATCAGTCAATCAATCTCGTCTGGTCGATGTGCTTGCTTGAACTGTCTTATTTAGGTTAGTTGGCTAACGAATCTAATCATATTTAAGGTTAATGGCTTCCACAGTTCAAAGAATTTTATACATGTGTGTGTGTGTTTGTATGTGTGCCAGTGTGTGTGTTCGTTAAGGGTATTAATTACTAAGGAATTGTTGCCATAGCTGTGCGTACAAAAGTATGCAGTGTCATTTGAAAGCAGACGTTGGCTTTTAATTCGAATTAGCTTTTACAGTCCAAAACAAAAAGAAGAACAGCAGACTCAGTCGCAGCTGCAGCAGCAGGAGCATCTGAGCTTTTTGTCTCATTCAAAGTGAAAGTTTGCTTTACAATAAGAAAGCTTTAGGCATATGCCGGTAAACCAAAGAGAAATAAACAAAGAGAGCGAGAGAGAGAGAGAGAGCGTGGCAAATGCCGCTTGAGCTTTTGCTGCAAAGTAACGGCATTTAACCCAGCAAACAAAATTCGCAGCGAAGCGAATTCAAATGAATCCTAAACGAAGCGAGCCTCGTGCGAATGAACACCAGAGGACGAACACAAGCACGAAGCAGAAAAAGCCGACGCTATGTTTACGCCACACACAGTGGCTATGCACCGTTAGGCCCCCTCCTTTGCTAGCTGCGCATTTGGCATCTGCGGGCCGTCAGAGGACAGCGCGAATGCCAACAAGTAGCAGTTCAGCATCGACAACGCCAGCGTTCGCTTGCGTCTAGCTGAGGCCAGCGCACCAATCCCCAAAAAAAATAATACAAATCAAATCAAATCAAATACATTACAAAATAAAAACAAATTTGACGTAAATTAAAGACGCGAAAATTCAAGTGAACAATTCGTGAAACTCTCTCAAAAATAATTCAAAAACTTACCGCGCAGTGTACTATCATTATTATTTTCAATTTGTTTTCAGTGTAAAGCCAAAGGCTTTGAGTAATATAAACATAAAAAAAAAGAACAGTAAAGAGCGGTAAGTGGTTCCTAGCGGCAACTGAAAGAATAATTGAAGTACATAAAGCTCTCTGGTTCTTAGACGAGGTAAGACCAGCTTCTTTTCATACATACATATACGATATATGTATATATTTTTTTAAGTGTATTACTTTGTGGATTCAAATGTGAAGAGAAAAACATAATAAAACTCGCCTAATGGAATTTCTTTTCCAATTAGTAAATTAATCTTGAAATTGTTGAAATATGAACTGAAAATGCTAGAGTCCAAAATGTTTAATATAAAATTATAGAAGAAAGGGAATCACTTAAAGATAGTATTTTTAAATTATTATTTAAAATAATTATTAGTTGCCTTTCTACGTTCCTAACATTTTTATAAACTGATTTCTGAATCTAATTCTCATTCAGTTAGTTCAGTTGAGAAATTAGTCGATTTTTGCATTAAGGACCTTAATACACTGTCTTAGGGACGACAAAAGCGAGTATATTGGTGGGCATAAAAGACATTAAAGTATGAGCTAAGTAACTCTATGCAATATTTAACTCTTATTTGCAAAAATTCTTAGCCAAGTTGGTTCCTCACAAAATTTTTCGATCGATCTATTTTTGGCATTGGGTATGGCCAAGTCGGGCATATTCCACTACCTAACTGGGGCTTACTCTTGCATACCTTTTCACAATGTGTTCTCGACTGTTTTGTTGCATTTGCAATTGCTGAGCTGTCAGCTACAGCCACAGCTAGAAACCACAAACAAATAAGGAAAATACGAGCATAACCACATGAAGTCAATTGAAGATATGCGTGTATCTACATATGTACATACATACATATTTCCATATGATAATTGCAATGTGAAATTGATAATAATAATAATAATAATATTTATACAATCACATTTTTAAAAGCAAGGCTTTAAGGGATTTATCTTTGTCAGAGTTAAAGCTTTATTTGGAATATATATCGAATAATTACTTTGGTGATTATAATATCCTATCATAGGCTATGTATGAGCCAGTTTCCACGTGCCAATGGGGCAATACCTGATGTATATGATGTAAAAGTTCTATGAATTCCTAAAATTCTTATGGTGGAAATTCGATATCCAAAGATAAAGTAAGGTCATCTGATACCCTGTGAATGAATGCTCTCTATCTTATTCAATATTAGTCCCATAAATACTCTGTGAATACTTCCTTTTAAGAATACCCTGTAAAATATCGAAACTTGAAAGAATATTCTGAAATACCCTATGGAAGAATAGTCTCTACTTGAACATCTTCTGCTTTACCTAACCTCTATTCGAATACCCTATAAATTAAGTCAGTCCTTAGTCACTTCAGTTAGCCATGATTTATCGCTGATAGATTATGCCATTGCCCAGTGCTTACTCTAAACAAGCATCGAGCATCGAGCCCCAAAATATTCGACTAGTGGGCGTGGCATGGCATTCCATTCCATCATTCGTACGGCCGTAATTAAATAATGTGAAAAAAGTGTTCGCTGGCTCCGTCGTCGATTACTCAACTGAAAGTTTCGCACTTCAAATGTCATCAGATGATTTGTGTTGTGCGATGCTTGACATTTGTTGTTGTTTTCTATTTTTTTTTTGTCGCCTCTGGCCCTGATGCATTTCTTACACCAAATTGCTGATACTTAAAAATGGCGCGCAGCGTAAAGCCAAAAAGTCAAACGAGCCAATGGGAAAAGTCAAATAGCAGCAAAGCATTTGACGTTTGCCAATGTTGACAATTTGCATTGGGCAATGCCAACGGCCATAAATTTGACGCCACCAAGACCCGGACCCGGACCCGCAGTCGTACACGGACAAAAGCTAACCGAGACTCCGGCTTGGCCAGCCCAACTGGAGTCCCTTGCCCACTGCCCCGTGTCTGGCCATTTGGCTGGAAAGGCGCGCACAGCAAACAAGTTGGAATTTTTATAAATTACTCAGCTGTAAGTAGATCTGACCCCATTGCCAGCGACAGCGATGCGTTTCAATATCTACAGACATACATACATACATATACATATATATATGTAAATATATTTGATAATTTTTCAACATTCTTCATTTAAGAACGAAGTAAATTTTTCATGATGCATATTAAAATTGAGCATTCGCTTTCATTTTGCTGAGTTTGAGCTGAGCTGGAGCTACTTGAGAGATAAAAGACGAAACCTAGAAATGAATATCTAGAACATAGTATAATATAATTGTATTAAGACATATGAATATATTATATTGAAATAACTCTGTGAATAAGCATTCATTAAAAGTTTATGCCAAAAATCAAATAAAAATAAGTTAGAACGTTGCAGACGGGCGTTAACGACTGCAGAATTATCATTCACGGCCTAAACTGTGATATATTCAGTTTCAAGACTATACATTCATACAGGAGTATATATGCTATACCTCAAAAGCCATGTTCTCTGAGATACGTCTAGAGAGTTCGAATTGGATCTTAGGGCATTATAATTCAAGAGTATATATTCCAAATTTCACGCCTCTAGCTACAAACAGACGACTGGACGGACATTGCACAAAATCAATATACTCAATTTGCTGTCGTGAATGAGTATCAAAACTATATATGATACGAGGTCTGCTCTGATGGCTCTTCAATTCTGGCGCGTTTCACAAACTGAAGCAACGAATCTTGAACAAATTTTTGGCTCAGATAACAAGACACTAATGATCAGACTTGGCCGCCTCTGGCATTTTCTTGTACCTCAAAACTTAAGAGGCCGATGAGAGGACAATGTCGCGCTGCAATTGAGCAGATAATGAAGCCACGCAACTAAATGAACAAAATTAATTTAATAATTAATCCAATGCATATGAAAAGACTTTACTGGGAACCAAATGGTCATTTTTATTCACTGAATCCATTGAAAATGGCAAATCAGGGTATAATGGTTTTATCAATGTATGTAACAGGCAGAAGAAGGCGTGGCAGACCCCACAAAGTGTGTATGTATGTATATTCTTGATCAGGGTGACGACGAGTTGAGTCGATTTAGTCTATTTCTTCTAAGTATTTCCTTTACGTATTTCCTTTACGCAATTCCTCTACGTATTTGCTTAGCGTATTTCCTCTACGTAATTCCTCTACGTCTTTAATGCTTATAATTCACACACTTTACTTCACTTTATTGCGCTGACCTCCACCAGGCCTGGACCACTGAAGACTGACTGAAGAAATGCTGCAGCTGCTGCCCTTTATATAGGGTCACTTTTACTCAAGCACTGTCTCTTTCAAATGTTGAGCCCAACAGCAGGTAGCACTCGTTACAGTCGTGCTTCAAGTGAGCAATGGGAACGCTCTCTGCTGCTGTGAGCATTCTAGCTTTGTTTTAGCTAAATATAAATATCAAATGAATACTGCAACATATACATAGACAACTTTAATGATCTTCTGAACTTATTCTCTCCTTGATTTTACTTTTACTCAAGTACTGTAGGCATGCATACGTGAATAAATAAATCCTTTTTTTTTCTGCGAATATTTTTGAGCAGCCCTCGTTTATATAAAATACATTTAAATATATGTAAAATATTTAGAATTCATATTTATTTATTTGTTATTTTACATTATTTTATTTTTGTACACTCGTACACTTCTCTCTGAACAATAGAGTTCCAAGGCTTCAAAATGTCTGCAGATTTTTGTGTTATTGTAACAACGTTTGGAGGGTTCAGGATTGAAGTGTTGACAGCTCTTTCAAGCCCCTTCAATTGGGACTTTTGGCTGGCTTTTTGGCATACCCTGTAAGCACTTGAAGAGGGGTATATTGAAAATAAGGGAATACTAAGCATGCAAAGATAGAGATTTATGGATATACTGCTGATATGTATATATAGATGTAGTCCTGATCAGCTTGACTCACAACTTCAAGTGTATGTAAATTTATCGATAACCCATATCTGTGCAATCGATAACAATCGATTTAGTGTTAGATTATAACTTTGAACCCTTTATGTTAATGTAAATTTATCGATAAACCTCATATGTGCTATCGATAATAATCGAATTAGTGTTAGATTATAGCTTAGAACTATTTTTTATGTTATTTCGATATTAATCGAATTAGTGTTAAATAATAACTAAAACTCTTTATGTTTATGCCAATTTATCGATAAACTACATCTGTGCTATCGATAATAATCGAATTTGTGTTAGATTATAGCTTGGAACTCTTTATGTTTATGCCAGTATATCGATAAACCACATTTGAGCTATCGATAACAATTGATTTCATGTTAGATTATAGCTTTGAACTGTTTTTTTCATTTCAAAGCCTCAATTGGTCAAGTTTTGGTATCTAGTTAGGGTATCTTTCAGTCGATCAGCTGCAGCTGTAGGGCACTTTAACTTGCTTCAGTGTTGACCTTGTGCGCGCTTTCGCATGTTGTTGATTTTCTCTTGCTTCCTCCTCCTTTCTTTTTTTTGGCATTCAAATTATGTGAATGTATTTCATTTTCATTTGCGACTTGCGCTTGTTTTAGATTTGTTGTTTTATGGCTTGACCATTTGCCAGCATTGTGTGTGGTGCTGGTAGTGGTAGTGGTAGTGGTAATGGTGGTGCTGGTCATAGGGTGGTGCTGGGCCGCCTGTGGCTGCGTGCCTGGCAAACATTTTCAACAGGATTTTCCAATGGTTTTTTGGCAACTGCACTCAATTTTTATTACCTAGCACTCGCATTTTACTTGGCCTACTCTACGCTCTATACATAATTCTATTAAGGCTGTACCCAAGGGGATGGGGCGGTGGTGGGGTGCCGGCTAAAGTTAGGATTTTTCATGGTATATGCTTGGTCAATGTTTTGCATAGTGGGCAACATTTGATATCTGCCTTCATTCAGCGTGGATGCCCAATGCTTCTAGTTGACACCCTGCCAGGCTGAGTTAGCAGTACACACACACACACACACACACGCACACAGGCACACGTTCACGCACTTGCTGTTATAATTTCATTTGAGGTTTAAGCAACGGGCCTCTGGTTACATTTACATTTTTATTTCCTCTCGGACGCATCCATTGGGGGTACGTGAGATGTTCTTGTTGTTGTTCACGCACTTTTTTGTTGTTGTTGTTGTTGTTGTTGTTGTCGTGTCGCTTGACTCTGGCCAAATGCTTTGTATGGCTAAATCTATGCCTGATTTAAATGTAGGTCTTGGCCCTCGTGCGCAGCTCTTTCAATTCCACACGAGCCGCGTGACATTCTTACAAATTACATTTTAAGTTATGCCCTTAAATCTGAGCAAGAGCTTTAAGAGAAAAGGAATATCCATATATATATACTATATACATATATAAGTTCAAACATCGTCAGCAATTGCCTGAAGTTACACCTAGCACCGGCACTATATCCATTTCCCCGCCGATTTCCCCCCATTTCCTACCATTTCCTTAACTCATTTCCCATTCTGAACTATGTCGTTTGCCGTGTGTTTTATGAGGGTTTACTGTAGCTAAAAAAAAAAAATCAAAATGAATAAAAATGGCAACAACGACCATGAAATCGTAAACAGTTGATTCCGATTTTCATTTTCATTCCCATTCGGATTTGGTTTTGTTTTAGCTTTGGCTTTGGCTTTGGCTTTGGCTTTGGCTTTGCTTTCGGGCCATGGCCCAAACAGCTTTATGGCCATGCCGCCTTGGGATTGCCTACATGGTCCACAGCCACTTATGCCTTAACTTATTCAAAATGATTTTTATAACTGTTATTTAAATGATTTCTTAGCTTAGTATCTCTGCGATGAGTCGCATGGGAAACATTAGGCGCTGAGCGTTAGAATGAGCTGACTGCTAAATTATTGGCTACTCTACCTGACTGCTTAATACTCGCTAGCTAATTAGCTATGAGTTGATTGATTGTAGAAGATTCTATATTTGCTTTGTAGGATATAGTTTAAGATATAGATCTACATTTATATATATGTATCTCTATCTCTATCTATCTATCTCTATCTATGGGATAAATCCAAGTCTCTAATTTCAGTAATGCTTCCTTTTAGAGGATTTTAGGATATCTCTATTGTATAGTTATTAGTGTTAATAATTGAAATTATTGGTATTTCAATAGAGCAATAGAGACTTAAGACTTGGAAATACCTGCACTACTTAAACAACCTGAAATCTCCTTTTGCATGCCTTCACTACATCTTCTACCTTCGTTTGATAGAGTTTTCTTTAGGTTAGTCCAATCACAAAAACCTAGCCTAATTGAGTATTCCCAGGGTATTAGCGAGACTCTTTGGGATATGGCTTCAGTTGTAGCGGGTCTCAAGTCTTTTGGATTCCCAGTTCTTGAAGTGATATCATCTCAGCTTTCATAGTGTATCATATTTAACTATAAAACACAAATAATATACTTTGACTCTTAGTTATTAAGTAGAACGTTAAGCGAGCATAAAAGTTGATAATTTCTTTCAGTTCATTAACTTTTCATTTTGGTTTGGTTTATTAAAATCATTTTGTGATTGCATTGTTTCTTTTTTTATTTCAGTAGGTCTAACTAGTCAAAAATTTCTTTTGTTTTTTAGATAAAATTAAAACGTGATTTTAAATATTTTCCTCGCTCAAAGAATATGGCGAGCTATTCAAGTTTTGCATAGATCCTGAAAGGCTATACTTATATCATACATATGTTATATTATATTATATTATATTATATTATATTATACTATATTATATTATATGGTATATTATATTAAATTATATTTATATATATTTCATTTAAAGATGCTCTCTAATCCTTTATAAACCATCTGGGGCATCTCTGCTGACCACATTTCATATTGTGCTCCATCGTTCATAATGAAATAGAATTGAAACCTTCGAGCGTCGCGTCGCTTTGAAGCTTAGTTCTGACTGTGATGATGCTTGTATTAAAACTAATTAAATTAAATGAAGTTTTTGTATTAAGCTCTTATCAGGTTCATTTGGTTAGCTAATAAAAGGGACCTGCGTTTCGCACAGCTAATTTGCATTTGCGGTTTTGGCTTCTTTTTTGCCATCTCTTGCTCTTGCTCTTCCTCGTCCTCTTCCTATCTCTCTCTCTCTCTCTCTCTCTCTCTCTTTCTCTGCCCTCTTCTTCTGCTCTGTGGCTCTCATCCTCTCTCCTTGCGCTGCGTTTTAAACACACTTTGATTATCTTGTGCGCGCCAAACCAGGACTCCATCTGCTCCCGCCACGCCCACACCGTAGCCGTAGCCGTAGCCGTAGCCCTAGCCAGGGCACAGCATCGTGTTGCTATCAGGGCCCGTGTCGGCAAATGGCAAATGGCAAATGGCAAATGGAAGGCAGCACTACGGTACGGCGGGCATTGGCCAGGGTATCGGGTAGGCACTGTAGTACCCTGGCCCGGGGTCGCCTGTCATTGTCGTGCGCGTTGGCATATGTCACCAAGGTGTTGCCGTTTGTTTTTGTTTTTCTAACTTATACAAAATCCGCGTGGCTTATGTATGTATGTATGTATGTGTGTATGTGTGTGTATGTGTGTGTGTGTATTAAATTTGCGGGCATGGCATTGAGGTTTATGCGTGCTTTACATACATACACACATACGCATAGAGTAAACAACTCAGATAAGGCATAAGCATGTGTGTACGTATGTGTATGTGTGTGTGTGTGTATGTGAATGCTTTCTTTTTTTTTAAGTTTCTTTGCTTTATGAACTGAAGCTGCTTCACTGTAGTTTTTAAATAAATCAATTTTGTGGCAATTCAATTTGGCTTTGCAGCGGTTAAAGGCTCTTATTTTTTAGACACACATAGGCACGCATGCATACAGTACTTGAGTAAAAGTAAAAGCTAGGAGAGAATAAGTTCAGAAGATCATTAAAGTTGTCTACATACATATGTATGTATGCAGCAGTTGTCATTTGGTATTTGTATTTAGGTAAAACGAAGTTAGAATGCTCACAGCAGCACCAGAGAGCGTTCCCATTGCTCACTTGAAGCTCGATTGCAGCGAGCTCTACCTGCTGTCGGACTCAACATTTGAGAGAGACGGTGCTTGAGTAAAAGTGGCCCTATATAAAGGGCAGCAGCTGCAGCATTTCTTCAGTCAGTCTTCAGTCGTCCAGGCCTGGTGGAGGTCAGCGCAATAGAGTAAAGTAGAGTGTGTGATCGATCAGCTAAGTATTAAAGACGTAGAGGAACTACGTAGAGGAATAACGTGTAGGAAATACGTATGGGAAATACGTAAAGGGAATATTTAGAAGTGATAGACATACGAATAGTGCTAAATCGACTCAGCTCGTCACCCTGATCAAGAATATACATACATACTTTGTGGTGTCTGCCACGCCTCCTGCTGCCTGTTACATACATTTCAACAAAACCATTATACCCTTATTTGCCATTTTCAATGGGTTCAGGTTATAAAAATAAAAAAACGTATTGGATACTTAATTAAAATATATATAAAAAAAATAAATAAATAAATTATATTATAATTTACTTATATTTATATTTCTTATACCTTGAAATGGCTATATGTATATATTTATGAATTTTATTTCTATTATTATTTGCATTTATTTTTTAATTTAATATTGTTTATATACAATGATTTGTTTGCACACCTTGAAATATCTCGAAATGCCTCAACTCTTTTGTTGCTTATAGTGTTTTCTAATGTTATTTGAAGTTTATGCATAAAATTTAGCGTAAATGGCTTTAAAAATACGTTTGCATCCCTCTGAGCCACGTCGACTGCGCTAAAAGCATTTGCTATTCACGGCCGCGTTTTAGGGTAAATTTATGTAAATAACAAAATCACAAAATCACAAAATCCTTAAATTGTCATTAGCTAAGCCTTTCGAGAATCGCGCTGTTTGCTGTTTTTTCCCCCCTTTTATTTTTATTTTTCTTTTCTAAATATTATTTTCGTTGATGTACCCGGCCGCAGCTTCGTTTGCCCAGCATTTTCAATTGCTTCAGACCCAAAAGCCAATTAGAACTTCTCAGATTGCAGCGCATGCCACGCCCCCCCAAAGGAAAAAGTTTCAAATACTTTTACGTTGCTTCCGTAATTAATTGGCTAATGCCAAAAGCTAATTAGTCAATTTTTAATAATATTAACCAAAATTTTGTAAACTGATTTTGAGTGTAAAAAATTGCCATAAATTGGAATAATGTAAAAAGGAAATAAGATTAATATTTACAAAAATCGAATGGCTTAGATAGAAGCAATGATTTAGCTTTACAGCTATTACTGCTTTCGTTTCAGGGGTATTTGCTAGTCGAGCACACCTGCGCTCAGCTTGTTATTATAATTTATGGCTCAACCAGCTCAGCTGGGCATACCTAGAAAAAGCGAAAAGTGTTGTGTCAATTGACGTACGCATCCGGTTTGTGCTGATACCCTGGAAACTGACGAAAACTGACGGGGGGTATATGCAAGTTGTGGTTGAAGTTTGAGCAGGCAAAGTAAATCTAAAGATGAGAGCTTGAAATAAAGTAAAAAGTCAATAAATCGATAAATGTATATCGAATTATCGATAGTCTCTCATATATGTATACATATTTCACATAGGCATATAGATATATGTACATATATAACATATAACATACAATAGTATGTTATATGTATAGACTGAAGCCCGCCAGAGTATCTGCTAGTCTAGCATGCCTGCTTAAGTTTGTTGCTTGTGTCTTTTTATTCGAGCGGCTTGATTTGCTTTCCGTTTCAGTTTTGGGCCTAACTCGGCGAATGTTTTGCTTGTTTATCATGGCTCCAAATGTTGCAACATATCTACATATGTATATGTATGTGTGAGTGTGCTGTGTGCGTGTATGGGTGTGTTTGTGTGTGCATTTCCGTTTCCGCTTGCGATAGTTTCCTTTGCTGTTGTCGGATTGCTGATGGCTTGATTGCGACTTTATGGCACGCAATGCTGTTGATGCTTTTATTGCTAAAGACCTCTTCTTCTGTGTCTGTGCGTGTGCGTGTGTGCGTGTGTGCGTGTGAGTGGCACATTGTGGTGCTAAACGTATCCAAGTCGAGATACTCTGGTCATCTATGGCGCACAAATGATGTGCCAATAAACTTGGGCGCCGCTCAATTGTATCCAATAAAATTCATCTTCAGCTTAGATGAGCAGCTAGAGCGTGACCACGCCCACATTCCTAAAACACATTAACTAAAGCAATGGGCAACAGCAGCAACAGCAGCAACAGCAGCACCATCTGCGTTGCCTTAAGCCCTTGTCAAATGTCATGTGGGTTTATCTCTTTGGCAACGCTTCAATTGTCATTAAATATTGCTGCTGTTGTTGTTGTTGCTGCTGCTGTTGCCTTCAATTTTGAGGCCTTGTCCAATGCTGCGTATACTTAACTTCAATTGAACTTAACTTCGATTCTCGAATGAATGAGTTTTTCTTTTGTTCTTCTTGAATGCCCCTTTACTTCTCTTGTTATTTATCATCAATTCGCTCTCTATCTACCTCTGTGTGTATATATACATATATATATATATATACCATAATTCCGTTAGCAACTAGTTGGTGCCCAAAACTAACGAATGCAAAGCACGTCGCACGCTCTCGACTCGCTGTCTATGGATATGTTCAGGCAGCGAGCGCAAAACTTTAGCGCACGGTCTTAAACGTATTAAATTGAATGGTCAGAGCAACAACAACAACAGCAACAACAACAACAACAACAGTAACAATGAGAACAACTAAACACTCAAATGGTACACCATGTACTTGTGTGTAAAGCGAATATTCTTCGTATCTTTGCTGCAGCTGTTGTGGCTATGACACTCAAGCAGAACGGATTTTCTACAAATGATGACAACGCCAGCGGTGTATGTGAAAGAGAGAGAGAGAGAGAGAGTATCATGTGTGTGTTTGTCAAGTACAACAGGATGTGTTGCCACAGCAATGCACAGCACAATTTAGTTCCTGCGTTTATCATTATCAACAACTCTGGTTGTCCGTTTGCTTACCTCTTCTTCTTCTCTTAACGCTCATTGTTTATCTACTTACTAAATTAATGGAGCAAGTTTAGTTTTTAAAGTCTAATCACAAAAACAAATAAGCAAATTGTTTGTTTGTAGTAGAAAATGAACGAAGTTCGGTGTGAAATGGATTTTCTTTGTGAAAATTCTTGAAACTTTTATGTTTTAGCTACAAAAAAATATTCATTTAACCAGAAGTTATTTAAAATGAGAATTCCTTATACATATATTAATTTGCCAAATGTGACACGCTAATGAGTGCATTTTACTCACACTATGAGAAAACACTCAGAGAGCAACCGATTGCAACGGTTCCTTAACGAACTCACTCGCGATCGAGTCGTAACCGTTTCGTTCTTGCTTTGTTTCACGCTAATGAGTGCATTTTACTCACACTCAGAGAGCAGCCGATTGCAACGGTTCCTTAACGAACTAACTCGCGATCGGCTCAGCAGTCGTTTCGTTCTTGCTTTGCTTCGCTCTGATTGCTCGCCGACCGTTGGGTTGAGTGAAATGAGAGAGAGAGAGAGAGTCTTTTGTGTGTGTATTGGTATGTGTGCGGTAAACATATCAATAGCGTACGTAAATTGAGTGTGTTGAATGTGTATGTGAAGTGCGTTTGCATTGAGCTTTTGAGCTATTACTGAGTTGCTTTGTGCAAGCGTCACTCGCATCTCTCTCTAAACGATATTCGTTTAACTCAACTCAACTTAACTCAATTCGCTCAACAGAAATCGAGTCTTTTGCCCAGGGCGAGAGCGAGAGAGTATGATGTCTTTCGGTTGATCTCGCGAACAGAGCGTAAGTAATAAAACAATCAACTGTTATTTGTTATGCTATGAAATAGATATCGATATCTTCTCAAATCGTTTACAATTTGTTGCTCTACATTTTTATTCTTACATTGGAATGCCTAATCGGACCTTTAACTTCTTTTACATCAACTATATAGAATGTAGCGACCATCTGCAGTCAACTTCCGTTTTTATATGCATACCACTAATAGCGAAAGCTTGCTTTTAAGTTTATTGCCTGGCTTAAACGCCCGATTGCCCGTAGTGCTTAAGCATTAAGCATTAATGACTGCTTGACTCCGTAATATGAGCCCCATGCTTAACTCTTGTGGTCTCCATCTATAAAATTCTGCAACGTTTTTAACATCAAGTTGTTAGCAGCTGCTGCCCTGTCATCTATTTATCAGTTTCTTCTATCACTCTTTATATCCATTGAAAATTACACTATAGGGTATAAAGGTTTTCTTAATATGTATGTCACTGGCAGCAGCAGTCTAGAGAGCGGTTCGGTAGGTATTTAAGTATGTATGTACATCTATATGTACCAAGTTTGACCCATCTTCGAGTCGTTCACTTCCGTCTAAAGCCTTCTTACGTGTTATATTCATGAAGTGCAGTAATACTCTATGATATTTATATACATTTCCTGATGGAGTCCATTGAATCTCGATGGTGAGCAAGCTCTAAGGAAGTTGAAGAAGAAGTTTAACTACTTTTTTTTAAAGAACTTCGTTTTGTCTTCTTTCATCTTCATCAGAGCATTAACGCTGTTTATAAAGCTAAGTATGAAGTAATTGAAGAGACTCTATGAACATCTTACATTTTATATACATATATTTTCTGATAGTCTTTCGTATACCTACTTTTGTAAATTGAAGAAGAAGAGGTTTGCCCATTTTCTTTAGTCAATTAACTTTCGATAAGGGTATTTCAGCTTCGTATTTCTGCATATGTTTTTTTTTTATTCTTTTGTTTCTCTTTTCTGTTCGTTGCATTTTGTAGGTTCCTCTTTGTGTCGCTGGTTTGTTGTCTGTTGCATCCCAATTAAAAAAACAACAACAGTTTTTCGCTCTTTCGTTTCGCACTTCCGCCTGCTGCTGCTTCCTTCTTCTCCTCTTCTTCTTGAGCTTCTTAGTTGTCGTGGCTGGTATTATGATTGTTGTCTGCCATTTCCCTCGACTGGACTCGACTCGGCTCGACTCGTCTCGGCTCGGCTTGGCTCGGCTCGTCTCTGTTTAGGTGCTAATGGCCGGCGATTTAAGTCGGGAAGTCGAAACGAGCTGTTGGTCTTGTTGCTACGGCTTAAAGCTTTAACAACTTGAGCTTCTGAACTGAATGTGATTTTCCATCTAACATAAATTCCAAGTGATTAAAGCACACACACACACACACACACACACACACACAAACACACAATCACACATGCACACGCTGGAAACAATGGAACACTCTAAGCCTAACTAAGTGCTCGTCGGCCCTAAAGCGTTGGCCATAGAATTTTTGCGTATACCCTGTAAGCAATTCAAAAGTCAAGTAGCTCAGCTCAGCGCAAAATTGAATTATACCTACAAATATATTTTTGGAGATTCTTGTAATATGTATATTCAACTTAATATGTTTATTTATTTATTTTCGGGCCTTTTTTTTGTAAAAATAAATTATAAATAACATTTCTCATAGGATATCTACATTCTTGGGCAATCTGTAGTAGAGATTTTTCTAGCCGCTTTCTTTGTTGTTTTGTTGGCTCATGGTTTTTGCGTATGTATGCGATATAGCCGTATGTAAGTCCGTGTGCGTAGCAGATAATTACGCCCAAGGACGGACTGACTTGCCTGGCTGCTGTTATCCTCGCCGTGGCTCTGGCCAAAAGTGGAACGAATCTCATGATGTGACAACTGAAAGTTAATGTGAAACGTGAACTTAGTTGACATTAAGACAAATATTAAATGAATTTTGCAAAATTTTTAGTTCTCTTAAATCAAAGTTTATGTTAAAGAAAGCAGAGCACAAATTATTCATATGAGAATCACAAAGAAGGGTAAAATATGATAGAAGCTCGGAATCATAAAAAGAAAAATTGAAGCATTTAACAATGTTTGATTAGCATTTGCCCATTTTATTTACTATTTTTATTACAGACCATTTATTATTTCAATAAAACATGAACATTGAATTTTATTTTACATACTAAAATTGTTGTTATTTTTATTATTTTTTGTATTTTTTTGTCGGAATTTGCATACAACGCGTTGAAAGGTAAATCCACTTAGAGAACATTTTCATAAATGCATTTTGAGGTCGTTTTATGAGCCCTCATGATTGAGAGCAGTTCGAGTAGAGAGGACACAGCTAGAGAGAGAGAGAGAGAGAGAGAGAGGCAGAGAGAGCTCGTAAATATTTAGCCAACATTGTAACCAAATGCCATTCGGCTATCAAGTATGCAAATGAGCTGTCTACATTGTCAATTCACGTCCAATGATTTCATGGCTTATTTTACTTTTTTTCTCTCTCTCTCTCTGAATTTTTTTTTTTTTTGTCGACCTGTCTGACAGCCACAAATTGATGTCCGACATGATGTGCAGATTAAGCAGACTATTAAGCGAGAGATCGAGATCTGAACAGTAAATTATCAAATGTATTTAAATAGATATGAGTAGGCAGATGTCTTTAAATTTAAAGAGAGTTGAGAGTTGATCAAGTTTTGTTAGCAGATTAGAAGATTTCGATAGAGAGAGAGGTAGATAGATAGATAGTTAGAGAGAAAGAGAGAGAGAGAGAGAGAGAGAGAAAGAAAGAGAGAGAGAGTCATATAGACAGACAGAAAGACAGTTGGTCACACGGAGAGCGAGAAGAACAGACAAAGAGATAGACGGACTAAGAGGCGGACGGACAGACAGAAGGAGAGATAGATGGACAAACGGCGAGATGGATGGACAGACAGGCAGATAGACGGACAGATGAACAGACAGGTTGAGAGATAGACTGACAGAAGGACCTACGGAGAGGTAGATGGGCGGAGGTAAGTTGACAGACGGACGGAAAGGTGGACAAAGGGATGGACAGAAAAAGATAGACAGACGAACAGACAGGCATAGAGACGGACAGATAGACATAGAGATAGAGGAACAGACGCATGAACCGGACGGACAAACTGACGGACGGACAGACACAGAGATAGGCACCCTATGTGCCGGATGCACTGAAAGAGAGCCGGACAGACACAGAGATAGGCGGACGGACAGGCGGAACGACGGGCAAACAGATGGAGACACAGATGGCTAAACGGAAATAAAGACGGACAGACAGGTAGTAAAACGGACATCAGAGAGTTACCAAAAAATACTAAATACTAAATACTAGGAATATATCCAATAGGCAAGTGTTCACAACAGGCGCGTAGCCAGAAAATTTTTTCGGGGGGGGTTTTCAGCAAATATTAAATACACATATTCGTACTTAATAATATAATGGATGACCTTTATTTCAAATTTTTTTTTCTATAAAAGAATGTCTATTTTCCGACTTGTTTTCGCCATTTCGTTCAAAATATCCTCTGGAGTGACTTATATTTTAGAGTGGATGTTGAGCTTCCGACTATTTCGGGGGGGGTTTGAACCCCCGAAACCCCCCCCTGTATACGCGCCTGGTTCACAATAAACAAAATTTACAGTAGTTTGGTTAAGCCTTTGGCCTGTTGGCAACAATTGAAGGAAAGCTTCTTTACCCGGAATGATTAGAAGAAATAAATGTGAAGTTCTTAGCTCTTCGGCATGATAAGCTGATATATTAATTAGCGCTTAAGACCCGAAGTGCTGTTTATTGCGGCCATTTATGGGTAAACATGGAGCAATTAATTATCCGCAATAATTGCAGAAAGCCATAAATAAATGATTGTCCTACCGTCCGGCGGACGGTCCATTCCATGTCCGTCCGTCCGTTCGTTCGTCTGTCCGGACGCTCGTCCGTTAAGTGCCATTGGCAATAAATTAAATTTTATTGCGTATTGATTACTTGCGGCGATTAAACAATCTTTGTGCGCCTTTACGTCGATTTCCATGTGCAGCCGATTGACAATTGACTTCAGTTGGCATTCGTTTGTTTGTCAATAACAGCAATGGTAACCAAATTGGCAACAAACATTTTGTTTGGCCTTAATCAATGGCAACAGCAGCTAAAGTGTCAAAAAGTCACAATGTGCACGCCTCACGCTGGCTTTAATCGTAGGTGACGAGCTTAACAAATGAGTCAAAAATGTTCACCGCGACACACACACACACACACACACACACACATACACACACACAGATATAGATTCTCCCATGGATGATTGATTACGCCAGATATATTAACTGTTTATTTTGTTGTCTCCTCTCACATCAAATCTCATTCTCTCCCTCTCTCTCTCTCTCTCTCTCTCTCTCTCTCTCTCTGTCTCATCTGTTACACTTCGGGATCCATTTGATTTTCATTATTGTGCGCTGAAATTTTAATGAGCTTTTGATGCGAAATACACGTTAAGCAGCATGCCGCATTATTTACGTTAAATACGTTAAATATTTAAGTGGCCCAGTTGTTTAAGCCAAATTGACTAAGAGCTCACATCACACACGGCTCACATCAAGTTGACTCGCATTGAAGAAATCTATAGATAACTCTTTTATGGAACACTCAAATCATTCGAATCACCAGGAATCAATCTGTAATTCTAGCAAAGGTTTTTGATGTGAGTTAAAATAAATGAATCAATTAAGTGCATAAAAGAATGCATTCTAAAAATGAAAATGTGATTTTGAAAGGAAACAAACTATACATTGGGGAATTTTAGAAAATGTTCCGGATTTGTGATACCCTCAACCTATCGGAAAATGGGAAATCCTTTGAAATTAGAGTTTGCAATGTCAAGGCATAACCAAAATAGTTTGAATAAGTCGATTTAATTATTGAGCTATGTTGATCTCTCTGTATCTTACTGATCTCTCTCTATCTCTCTATCTCCAATTTTGATTATACAGTTGAGTTGCGATAGTTTGAAATGTTTGTCTTTTCGATTTGCACAGAAATTCAATTAATCGATAATTATCGTGAAGGTTTTTTTTGAAAGTTGTTTCGATTTAGCGGGGTCCATAGATAACTAGCTCTCTTAAAGTCTTTCAAGGTTCATGCAGGCATTATATTTGGAATGGTCCACAGCTGCATCCAGATCAATCTGGATTACTTTTCTCCTAAATGATTTTCGGAATAAAACAAGTCTCAAGTAAACTTGTCTTGTTATCAATTTGATTTGCCTTTAAGGCCAATCTCAATTGACGTTATTATTACCAACTGTGCTGAGCTGCAGCTCGGTAAAGTTTCGCCTTGGATCAAATGGAAATCGTTTGAAATGCGCTTGTCAGACAGACGCCTGACTTCACGCAGCATAAACTAAACTAAATAACTAGCCAAGGCCGGCAGCAGTTGGTGCTGGGATCCACATGCAGTTATATAGTCTATATATACCATATACTATATACTATCTACTATATATTCTATTTTGCCATTTCGACTCGCATCCTAGACAGTTTGGTCAAATAATTGTCATGCGGAATTAAATTTTCGGCTTCGGATTTGCATTTTGTGTGCGTTTCGCCATAATATTTAAATAAACTTTTGCATTCGACAATATATATATAGATATATATGTGTGTATGTGTGTGTGTCTGTGTAGATTTATGTGACTTTCAATTGTTCGTGCATGCAAGCGAGACAGCATAGAGCCATATAGATAGAGAAAGAGAAAGATAGGGATAGAGATGGAGTGAGAGAGAGAGAAAGGCAGATAGAAGAAATAAAAATAAAGTTAAGGAAATTGTTGTCGCTGAGCCAATTATGGCAATTTCGCTGGTTGAACTTTGATGGTTCCAACCATTTCGATTCTTCAATTATGCAAATGCTACCAAAACAATTCCATTAAGGCATAAATTATTGCGTACATTTTAAAAGAGCAACGAATGCCCCCAAACATGCCAATGCAGAAATGAAACGAAACAAACAAACAAAAAAAAAAGTGGGGAACAGAGCTCGACGCGAGTGTGCGCGACTAGAAGCTGGCCTGTACCAGCAAAGAGTTGGTATTTCAAGCATTCAATTTACATATTGTTTTTCACACATTTGACAAAAGTACTTACACACACACACACACATAAGGAGGAACTCCTCTTACTGGGTCTATCCTTTGGCTGGGCTTTACCATGGGAACCCAAGTATTGAATAACTTCTCTTCTACCTCTACTTTTGTAATGTTCTAAACACCTTTCAAGATTTTTTCACGACATTCACACGTCTATACCAATTTCTGGTACTCGAAATACAATTTTACATATGTTTGTTATAAGATGGAGGTAACCAAAATAAAAATTCCACATATCACAAATATTTACAAGAATTGTGTGATATGATTATGCTTAAACAATAAACTAAAATGATCGATTAATATCGATAATCGGAAGAAGCAAAATGTAAAGCTCAATCTGCTTGCAGGAAAATGCATTTAAAAATCTGCAGGAATTCTAGATTTGAAGATGATAGAAGATCCCAGCCATGGCTAGATTGTTTCAGCTTGTAGTGCCAATTGAGTAGGTATGCCACGCCTACTGTTGCCTCTTACATACATTGTCACAAAGCCAAGATACCTTGCATTAGCATTGCCCATGTTTTTTTTTAGGGTATTCAGAAAAAAAAAAGAAAGATAAAATTCAATAGAGAAATACGGTATTCGAATGGATTTCACGACTTCAATGAATGTTTGCATAGAAGACGATATCTATGATTCGATATTTGATTCGAGCATCAGATTTATTTATGCATATTTCGAACGGATTTGGACTATAAATAATGATTACTTAACATGCATTGTGTGCTGCATATGGAATGACGTGAACGAGGACGAGGACGTGGGGAGGATGAGGACGTGGATGAGTGAACGTGGCCAGTGCAATGCCACAGAATTAGGAATTGGGCGCCAGAGTGCTGCAGCTGTCGAGTCGAAATCGAAATTGTGGCAGTGGCATTTGCATATTTTGCAGATTGGCCCAAACAATCAGCATGTTGCACAGTGTCGAGCTGTCAGCAGTGGCAACTGGCAGGAGACTGGGGGGCAGGAGGCGGCTGCCTGGTGGCAGAGTGCAACAGTTGAGACAATTGCAACTGTTGGCTGCCGCCAAATGGAATCAAGCTGAGTGCTTTGAAAGACATCAGCTTGTGTGTGTGTAGGTGTATGTGTGTGTGTGTCTATGTGTGTGTGTGTGCGTGGTTGGGCATATGAAATGTTGCAGCAGTGTTGCAGCAAGTGCAACATTTGGGCTCGTTCATATTTACTTCAATGGCAATGCAAACAACTGCAGCAAGAGCAGAAGTTTTCGCACACACACACACACACACGTTAATATGAGAACAGCAATGAAATTAACATGGACTCTATGTAGTGAGAGGGCAGAGACAGAGAGAGAGAGAGAGTGGGCACACTGCCCTACTCAACTCAATTGGATTGGGTAACTGTTCGACCTTATGCCCCTCCGTGAGCAGCGCGTTGTCGTCGCCAGATCACAATTTGTTTACCTCCCACGTACCACAGGCAGCGGCCCCAGCCACGCCCAATCGAAGCGCTCACCTCAAGCGTACGCGTTCCATTAAAAAAGTTTTTATTTCGGGGTTCATTTTTGTATTTATTTTTTTTTTTTTATTCATCATCTTCTTGCGTGTGTCGCATGTCAAACAATTTCATGAGCGACAGATTTTTGAATAACCTTTGTGCGGCAAAAGTTTCGTTACACAACACACACAAACACACATATTTATATGTATGTATGTATATGCATGCTAGGCAAGATGAATGTGTTAATATGGTTTTTACGAGGGCAACCACAGCTCAGCAGTTGGCTAAAGTAATTCAAAACATTTGATTTTATGTCGTGAGCTTATCCTATTTGACTTGAGTAGATTAGATTGTTTCTGCATAATTAAGGAGAGAGAGAGAGAGAGAGAGAGAGAGAGAGAGAGAGAGAGAGAGAGAGAGAGAGAGAGAGAGAGAGAGAGAGAGAGAAACGAAACAAATTAGAATTTTGCAGTCGAGCATTGTCGACTGTAGAATACTCCATCAGGGTTCAGATAGACATAGATATATCTGTCATATCTTACTCTTATATATTCTAAATTTTAACTTTCTGGTACTTCAATTAACTTGGTTTCTGAAATACCGGGAAAATGCATTTTGCCACGCCCTTATGTTCCACATTTCAAGTCCAGGCGGACAGACGAAAAGACGTACGAATATTGCGCAAAGCCAATATACTCATTTCACTTTCGTGAATGACCATACAAATGAAATGAAATAAAATAAGCTAAGATATAAAAATAAATTCTGCTTGTTAAAACATTAAAGAGATTAATTTTTACTGTACTAGCCTGAGCTAGCTGTCGAACCTGTTTTTTTATTTATTTATTTACCTTAAGATATTATTATTTTTTTTGTAATCTATATACATATGTTTATTTTTTTATTTATTTATTTAATTATTTAATTAATTATTTATTTATTTATTTTTTTTTATTTATTTATTTAATTATTTAATTATTTATTGATTTTTTTTATTTATTTATTCATTCATTTATTTATTTATTTATTTATTTTATTTATTTTATTTATTTTATTTATTTTATTTATTTTATTTATTTTATTTATTTTATTTATTTTATTTATTTATTTATTTTATTTATTTTATTTATTTTATTTATTTTATTTATTTTATTTATTTTATTTACTTTATTTATTTTATTTATTTTTTATTAATTTATTAATTTACTTATTGATTTATTTAATTATTAATTTATTTATTTAATTATTTATTGATTTTTTTATTTATTTATTCATTTATTTATTTATTTTATTTATTTATTATTTATTTATTTATTTATTCATTTATTTATTCACATATTTATTTACTTACTTAAATATATTATTAGATCCTTAAATAAATACAACATTTTAAATTTAAATTATAATTAATTTATTATTATTATATTTTCAGCTTGCAGCTACTAAACTTTAACTAATTGTTAACTCATTTAGTTTAATCCAATCAAAAATACCCTCAAATGAATTTCGAATAAGCCTCGGCTTAGTAATCCCCATAGCCATTCCATTTAATAATTCATATTTTCAAAATACCGGAAAACAAATCACATTCACACACACACACACGCACACAGACATAAATTGAAAATATTTAAAGACAGTGTTTGGCTTGCAGCTTCATCCGAGTGGGCGTCGAGTCCAGATGAAAAAAAAAATTTCCGAATACAAAATATAAAATTCAAGGCTCTGCAATTGTCGGGTCAAATAATATGCAAAAATTCTGGAACCCCAAAGGTTGCCGACCCGGCACCAATGCTAATGAGATGCGCAAATTAAGGCTGACCGCAATGAGTAGCAGCAGTGGGCGTGGCCGCAGGGGGGAGCACAGTTTAAATACGAATGGAAAAGGCAGCTGAAAACTCTTTCGCAGCAGCCCAAAAAAAAGGCGAACAAAAATGGTAGCAAGAGGAATTGTAAAAAATTGAAGAAAAAACAAAAGCAAAAGCAAATACGCAAAAAAAAAGAAAATACAAAAGCAATAACAAAGCGAGGCTGTTGGCATTTCTCATATGCGCCGCTTGCTGCAAAACGGGCTGAAAATATTGTCTTGCCATTGGCAGTTGCTTTGAGTTGGCAATCACACAGTAGCTTCAGGCGGTCTCTATATCGTAGAACGTACATAGTATATCGTACATTGCGTATCGTACATGAATATCGTATATCGTATATTATATCGTATTTTCTGTGTATTGTGTAGCATATGCAGTTTATCGTAAATTTATGGATGCATCACAAAGTCTATAATATACATATTTCTAATATCGTATATCGTATCGTATATCGTATCGTATATCGTATCGTATATCGTAATGTATACCGTATCGTATATCGTATCGTATCGTATATCGTATCGTTATCGTATTGTATATCGTATCGTATATCGTATCGTATATCGTATCGTATATCGTATCGTATATCGTATCGTATATCGTATCGTATATCGTATCGTATATGGTATCTTATATCGTATCGTATATCGTATCGTATATCGTATCGTATATCGTATCGTATATCGTATCGTATATCGTATCGTATATCGTATCGTATATCGTATCGTATATCGTATCGTATATCGTATCGTATATCGTATCGTATATCGTATCGTATATCGTATATCGTATCGTATATCGTAATATATACCGTATCGTATACCGTATATCGTATATGTATGACAGCTACGTGCATATGACTTACGATTCTATGACTTATACTTATAAACAGTTTTTTTTTATTATACATCATGATAATTCATGATGTAGGAGTTGCCCTCTGCGGATGCCGCGTGCGTGCCCCAAGTGAGTCGCATATTTACGGCAAGTAAACGTGGCTAAGGGCGCTGAGATGGCAACTGGCAACAGGCAACTGGCAACTGGCGCTTACCTGTTGGCGTCTGCCACTGTTGCGATTTCAATTATTTTTCGCACATTGTTGACTTTGCTCGCAACGCACGCAAATTGAAAGCGAAGCAACTAAAACAACAGCAAAATCAATGACAGCCCACACAATGCCAAACTTGAAATACCCTTTAAGTAATAGAGACTTACTGGTTACAATGGAAAGTAAAGTGAATATCGTATAGGTCGACCTCGATTCAGCTAGTACATTTTGGCATGGAAAGTTGAGATATTACGGCTTTGGTTTGTATCTTCCATTATACGAGATTTATTTATCATATAGTAAGAGTTTTCACTCTCATATATATACGATATATAGATCAAATAGAAATTCCACTCTTAAATATATACGATATATAGAAGAAGTAAATTTTCTTAAATAAATTAGCTTCCGACTTAAGTCATCTGGAATACTGGAATGACTTAGTTATGAGGAATACTGGATAGCTGGAAAAAAAAAGGGATTTTATTATACATAGATACATATACTCGTAGAGTGAGATGAACGATATTTTCTGCACTTCAGTATCTTCCCATATACAATTCTACAATAGATGTTGCAATAGATAAACCAGCGGAAGTACCAGAACATGCCATATGAAGTGTTTAGGGTATAGGGTAAAATGTAAAAGAAAATAGAGAAAACATGTTTCAATGAACTTTAGCTTTTGAGCTCATGAATTGAGCTGCAGCGATGCTGGTCGAACTTTTCGGATTTTGATAGCCATTTATTATCCTTAACTCGCCCCAACGCCCCAACGTCCCGGGCTGACTGATGCAAGCTGATTAACACATTTCGCTGAGCTGCATTTGTTTTGGTGCTTGATTTCGTGTAAATCGTGTTGCCACCTCGAAGAGTGCGCTCCATTTGTCAAGTAACAGCAGCTGAGTTGTGAGTGTGAGTTGTGTTTTATCCTGAAGGACATGCCGCTGTCCCCTCTCCCACTTCCAGCTAGGATTTGCTTTCCCTTCTGCGCTTTAACTCGTATTTATTTCATTTCATTTATTTGTGCTATCGCGCATTGTGGCTGCCAAGCCGGAAATACAGCGCGTTGCAGTTGCAGTTGTTGTTGTTGTTGCAGTTGTTGTTGTGACAACACTTGTGAGCACAAATGGCATTGTCTATGCCAAGTTGCCAGCTAGTCGAGCGCAGCACAGCAAAACTTGGCAACGTTTCGTTTGTCTCAACGTTTGCAGCAGCAGCAACAGCCGATGTTGCACATGCTGCACATTGCTGCTCGATGGCTCCTCGTCCCGCTGCCCTGACACTAGCACAGCTGCCTAAGCGCATAGCCTTGGCTGGCGCCCACTTAAGTATGCTAAGATTTCCGTTGCGCTGGCGCTGCGCTACTTTATTATAGCAACAACAACAACAGCAGCAACAACAGCAACAATAATAACAAATAAATATAAATAATGAAATACAAAGTCATTTCTCGCTGACAATGATAACTCTGTCCCTCAGTCTAGCCCCCGTACCCCTCACTCTCTCACTCTCTCTGCTCTTTGTGTCTGTGTGGGCGTTGGGCATGACAGCTGTGATATGTCTGCTCATAAGCAAGACCAACAGCAGGAGAAGCAACAGCAGCAGCATTATTCCAGATATTTTGTATTTGTCGCTGTTTTGGTAGACAATAAAGGCAAGAGAAAACACGCACACGCAGCGCGAAGCGAAGGAAAGCGGGGCAGAGTGAAAGCAAATCACTCACAAAATAGGCAGCAGGAGAAACCATTGCGTTCGGTGGTGTTAATGTGGTTCACAGCATTGACACATGCCAACGCCGACGCCGACGCTGACTTCAGAGTCTGTGGGGAAATGGCGAGTGTCGTCTATAGCTGGAATGATGCCCCAACCTACTGCAGTCGAGCTGAATAATAAATGCATTCAAATTATGCTCATAATTTGGCGAATTTCCTGTGAATTCAAGTTTTATAGTTATTTTTGTAAAGTAGTTTAAAGATGAAAGCGAGGCAGGAGAAGAAATGGGAGAGAAAGAGTTGGAGATAGATAGAGAAACTGGGAGAAATATAAAAAGAAATATGAAAAAGGAAGCAGAGAGAGAGAGAGAGAGAGAGAGAGAGAGAGAGAGAGAGAGAGAGATCGATAGAAAGACCGAGAGGGAGACAGCCACTAAAACAGAAAATGAGAAAGGCAATGTATGAAGGATTGAGCTTGGTAGGAAGAAGCTATGCAAACTGAAATAGAGAAAGGAAATTAAGAGCGAACCAGAGATAGACAGCAAAGGCAAGAAAGAGAGAGAGAGAGAGAGAGAGAGAGAGGAATAGGTGGCAATCATCAACAGAAGTGGAGGGTACTATCAATCATCAAAGACATTCGCTCATTTCCATTCCCAATCACGTCTGATTGGAAAACATTTAGGGAATCCGCTTATGAGCATCTCTCGAGCCTAGGTATTCCCACACACACACACACACAAGTCAAGAGCTTATAGGGCTGCTCATAAGCCACTAGCAAGCGAGAGAGGAGGGGGGAGAGAAAGTGTGAGCTGAAAGCTAGTTTCACTTAATGTGAAATACGAAATATTGATGAATAAATGTTTTTATTTGTTGTAATGCGAGAATAAGAGGGAGGGAGAGAGAGAGAGAGAGAGACGCAGCGAAAACATTTTAAATGATTATTTGGAATCTCTTGTTGCCTGCTCGGTGACTGTTTGGCAATTGTTGTTCATCAACAATTCCCAACTTGAGCTCCCTATACACATGCTCCACACCTACACGCACACACACATCTATATGCAAATGCTGAGAATAATAGACACTTGACTTGAATGACAACGGGAAACGGGAAGGAGCTCGGGGTTCCTTGCTCGGTTTGCGACTCGATGGCAAATCAAAGGCAAAGCCGCAGACCGACGACTTTAGTTTACTGAAGTGCCACGCCCACCACATATCCATTGGGATATATTGTTAACAGAACTTGAGGCGAAATACAAAAAAAGAAGAAAAAAAAAAAAAGAAACAAGTAAGAAGGCTCTAGTCGAGTCTGATCGACTAGGAGATACCCTGAACCCTCCGAGCTGATATTCCAATCATGCTAAATTTTTTTTTTTTGCATACATACATAATTATGCATCCATACGCACGCATAAGTCCGCGCTCTGCTAAGTAAGCAGCGACTGCGCTTGGGCTGAGCTGCTGTGTTGGCACCCCCTCCAGGGGATTTCCAGCTGCCTGACAAAAGCTGAATGCTACATCACTCAATAGCAATAGCAAATTGGCAATAATTTCGTTTGTAGACGTACAATCTTAACGAAACTTGCAGAACGTAATCATAATGTGTAAATGTGTGTACATTCCAAAGTACAAGTCTCTAGTATTTGAAATACGGAGATTTCCCCTGGGCAGCAGCCTGACAAAAGCTGAATGCTACATCACTCAATGGGTACATCCCCTCCCAGGGGAATTCCCTCCCAGGGGATTTCCCTCCCAGGGGATTTCCCTCCCAGGGGATTTCCCTCCCAGGGGATTTCCCTCCCAGGGGATTTCCCTCCCAGGGGATTTCCCTCCCAGGGGATTTCCCTCCCAGGGGATTTCCCCCGGGGAGCTGCCTGACAAAAGCTGAATGCTACATCACTCAATAGCAATAGCAAATTGGCAATAATTTCGTTTGTAGACGTACAATCTTAACGAAACTTGCAGAGCGTAATCATAATGTGTAAATGTGTGTACATTCCAAAGTACAAGTCTCTAGTATTTGAAATACGGAGATTTCCCCTGGGCAGCAGCCTGACAAAAGCTGAATGCTACATCACTCAATGGGTACATCCCCTCCCAGGGGAATTCCCTCCCAGGGGATTTCCCTCCCAGGGGATTTCCCTCCCAGGGGATTTCCCTCCCAGGGGATTTCCCTCCCAGGGGATTTCCCTCCCAGGGGATTTCCCTCCCAGGGGATTTCCCTCCCAGGGGATTTCCCCTGGGCAGCTGCCTGACAAAAGCCGAATGCTACATCACTCAATAGCAATAGCAAATTGGCAATAATTTCGTTTGTAGACGTACAATCTTAATGAAATTTTCAGAACGTAATCATAATGTGTAAATGTGTGTAAATTCCAAAGCACAAGTCTCTAGTATTTGAAATACGGGGATTTCCCCTGGGCAGGAGCCTGACAAAAGCTGAATGCTACATCACTCAATAGGTAAATCCCCTCCCAGGGGATTTCCCTCCCAGGGGATTTCCCTCCCAGGGGATTTCCCCTGGGCAGCTGCCTGACAAAAGCTGAATGCTACATCACTCAATAGCAATAGCAAATTGGCAATAATTTCGTTTGTAGACGTACAATCTTAATGAAATTTTCAGAACGTAATCATAATGTGTAAATGTGTGTACATTCCAAAGCACAAGTCTCTAGTATTTAAAATACGGAGATTTTCCCTGAGCGGCTGGCTGACAAAAGCTGAATGCTACATCACTCAATGGGTACATCCCCTTCCAGGGGATTTCCCTCCCAGGGGATTTCCCTCCCAGGGGATTTCCCTCCCAGGGGATTTCCCCTGGACAGAAGCCTGACAAAAGCTGAATGCTACATCACTCAATAGCAATAGCAAATTGGCAATAATTTCGTTTGTAGACGTACAATCTTAACGAAACTTTCAGAACGTAATCATAATGTGTAAGTATGTGCTCACTCCAAAACACAAGTCTTTATTACTTGATTTACGTTTTTTTCAAATTGATGGCGAAGGGGGCGTGGTATCCGAAATCTGTAAATTACAAAATGTGTATATTCGTAAATTGCATATACACAGTAAATCTGAAGTCTCTATGTTTAATAGTGTTCAACTTAGGCTGAAAAGACAATATCAATTTATCGATTATCCTCGATAAAAAAGATATCGAATGAGTTATCGAAAAAGTATGATAACGTATGATTTCAGCTCTCTAGCTCTTATAACTTCTAAGATCCTTTTGCTTATACGGACGGACGGACAGACGGACAGGGCTATATCGACTCAGCTCGTCGCCCTGATCAAGAATATATACACTTTATGGGGTCTGCGATGATTCCTTCTGCCTGTTACATACTTTTCACAAAACCCATATACCCTGATTTCCCATTTTCAATGGGTTCAGGGTATAAAAAGAATAATACAACTAGAAGAGGAAAACGAAAACCGTAGAAATTTTCACTTGGCATCAGCAATGAGAAAGAGTGACAATCTGAATACCCTATAAAGTGACTTAAAAGTGGGCGTGTCGGTGGGCGTTGCTGCATTCATTCATTCAAATGATCTAATTAGTTATGCAAACGCAGCCACCGAGAGCTAACTGGCCGCAGGGCACGCTCAAATATGCAATCGGTTATGGTTCTTTCATTTCTTCCCCTCTCTCCCTCGTCTCTCCACCCCTATCCCAATATCTGTCCCTTTCTCTTTGTCTGTTTGGCAATGGGGCAAACAATTGTCCATTGATTGACAAAGCGGCCGGAAAGCGTCCGTGCTGCATGTCCCACCCCACAGCGTCCAGTTGGTGCACTGCAAATATATATTGTACATAGTAATATGCATATGAAAGGGATTCGAATGTCGTACGCAAAAGTTGTCTGAAATTTCTGCAAATTTATTAAATTTAATATAAATGCGACATTTGTTTGCATTGTGATATTATAGAAGGAGTTGAGCCAAGTCAGGTGACTCTCAGAAATAGCTAATCGAACATGGAAATATACATACATATAATGAGTTTACTACCATAAAAAACTGTTCATTAGATCAGCCAATAGAAATCATGTTCATTCGCTCACGCCCTAAGCAAGAGTCTTCATTTTTTTTCATTCTCCTGTTGAGCGCCTTGAGTTGACCTACTCGTTAAACGAACATTGCTTAGAGAGAGAAAGAGAGAGAGATACGATTGACCTTCGCTCTGTGAGCAAAAAAACTCAATGCAAACGCAATTTACATTCACACTCACATACACATTCAACACACTCAACTCACATACACTCTTGATATGTTTAGCGCACTCTACTCTCGCTTACATACTAATACATGCATAAAATACGACTTGCTTCATTTCACTCAAACGGTCAACGAACGACCAGAGCGAAAGAAAACAACAACAAAACGGTTACGAGTTGATCACGAGAGAGCTTGTTGAGGAACCGTTGTAATCGGTTGCTCTCTGAGTTTTTTCCTAGAGTGTGAGCAAAGCTCTGAGCAGACATCGAAAAACACTCAATGCGAACTGTGCTTATTGAAGTGTTTACTCTCTCAACACACATTCTCACTCAGCACATTGCATTCGTAAGCTATGAAAATGCTTTGCCTTTATTTACAATTTCAATAGAATCTTAGAAGTTTACCTAAATCAGAATCGTAATTAAAAACTGTTTCACACATTCACATCTTGCTGAGAGTTAATAAGTCACATAGGATATGCCGCAGTCGAGCAGACTCAGTTTCGTCGGACTGTCATATGCAGTTCGACGCAAAGTTGCGGCCAGCCTGACCAACACGAGCCGTGCCGGATGTGAATTCTAGTCGCTGGCGATCTGGCCCAGCGCAGAGCAGGCGAGAGTGAAGAGAGCGGCACGAACACGGCGAGAGCACTCGAGAGCGCTGTGGGACTGAAGTTAAATTGAGCTGCCAGCGAGTTGCCAAAGGACACTACTGGCGGCTGTCACTTGCCGCTGAAGTGGAATGACGGATGCCGTGCGGTACTTGCAATAGAATGCAATTGCCGCAGAACAAGCCCGGAATGGCCATTCCGTCCGGCCTCCTGCCGCTCTGCCGTGAGCTGTGGCGCCCCAGTTTTCCCAGCTCGACTTTGCTTCTGAATAAATAAAGAGGCGCAAATTAAATTTGAAATTTGTTGCCATGCGAGCGCCAAGGGGCGTGCAGTGGGGCAGCGAGTGAGCTGTAAGTGAAATTGCGACGGCGACGGCGACGGCGACGGCGACGGCGACTGCAGCTCCCAAGCGATGTAAACAAACGCAATCGACTGCAAGTTGCAGCTGCAGTTGCTGGCCGCGATTATTGTCAATCACAACAACTTAATGGATGTTAATTTCACTCTCTCTCTCTCTCTCTCTCTCGCTCTCTCCCTCTTTGTCTCTTTGTATTGCTTCATATTATCTGCAGCGCAGTTTGATAAGCAAAAAGTTGCTCGCAAAGTGCCAAAGGACATTCATTAGAGCTTCTACACGCAGCACGCAGCACGCACACACACACACACACATAGGTATACACATAAGCATACTTAATTTTTTTTTATGTTCCACGACAGCAGCAGTAAATTTCTCACATAATTTGGCGTTTCCTTTTATATTTCGTTATCTTCATATTTCTAGCTTTACTTATTTCATTTTCTTCTTCTTCTTTTTTTTTTACAGGGTATACAGCTGGCAGCTGTATATGCGCCACAGTAGCAAAAATAAATTCGAATTGAAAGAAAATTAAGAATTCAGTTTAATAACAAATTCTGTTTTCTAGTCAAAATTCTCATTTTTAGACAACTTTTTTTTTTTTTTTGCTGCCACAATAAATTCAAATGCAATATTAATTGAGCTGTAGCTTGGCTTAATCAAATTGTGATTTATTTCAAAATACACAAAAATAAATTCAATTTGGATTTTTGCAATTTATTTTTCATCATTCTAAGTCTCTTCAATCTCCCTCTCTCGTTTTAAGCATTTATTGCCTCTCTTTGCAGTTCTCATTTTTTGGCTAATTGCAGAGTATGTCTACAGTCGAGCACACTCGGCGCAATTTAATTTGCCTTTCGTTGTTGTTGTTGTTGTTGTTGTTGCTTAAGCATCATTTACTTGGCCAGTTGGCCTGCTCTGGCACTTTGACTTTGACTTTGGCTGGAGTTGGCTTAAAAGGCAAAAGGCCAAGTCAAGCCAAGTCAAGCCAAGTCAACCAGCCAGAGTGGGTGGCGAATGCCAACTTCCATATGCGCTATACGTTCTGTTGTGCCGCCGCTTATATTTATGACAGGGCTCCTCGGCCCAGTTATCAAGGTCACGCACCATTGAGCGTTATGCTCCAATCAACGTTCAGCTGCACTGGATGACACGACATGAGAATATTTCGCTTATGTCGTTCGACATTTCATGGATTCTCATATAAAAAAAAATATAGTTTTTTATAGCTATCACACGTAGTGTCTCTCTCTCTCTCTCTCTTTAGCTTGACTAATGATCTGTTTATTTGCAGCTCGAAACGCAGTCAACACAATGCAGACGAATGTCCAAATTGATTCGAAGAATCTGCGCAGCAACGATGACAACTTTCGTTCACGCAGCCATCACATAACGATTGAGGTGAGTGTGCCTTGGGGCTAACTGTAATTAACAACCAATTTAGCCCGTTGTGGCAAGCAAACAATTTATGCACCAGCTCTGACATTGACTCTTGGCCGTCTTGCATTCAATAACAATTTGTATATACATACATATATTAAGTGCACAAAATCTTCACAACTGTGGCCAAGTCCATTGAGCCAAACCTGCACAACAGCTGCCAAATGCTCAATGGGCCTGGGGGGCGTATGAGTTATATCTGAGCTTGCTGCTGGGACTAGCAAAGCATTTAAGGCATCTTTTCATTAGTTTGACAAGTGATTAAAATGAAATTCTAATTGAAGCACAAACACACAAACACACGCACAGATATATATATATATATACAATATATGTATATATATACACGTGCACATACACACACAAACACAGCTGCGAGTAGTTGGCGATGTTTAATTCAAGCAAAAAATTCACAATTTGAAGCTGCAATTCGTTAAAAAAAAAAATTAGAAGATTTTGAATATTAAATTGAATAAGTTGAATAACAAATAACTCATTAAGTATAAAAACTTAATAGACTAAAAAAAATCAAATATTAATAAGTAAAAAAAAATAAATAAAAAATAATTTCAAAATTTAGCTAACAACAATAAAAAAATAAATAATATACAATAATATATACTAAAAAGCCGAACGCCTCTGTAGCCTGCACTTTATTTAATAACTTGGTTTTATTTTTGTAAAATCATAATAAAATAAACTATAAAATTTCGCATATTTATTTATTTAATAATATGAAATGTGAAAAAAACAGAATTTGCGCTTTCAATGAATAAAAGCACATTTGCAATGAATGCCAAAATATTGTTTACTGGGTTATCAAGCGAAAGCTAACTAGCTGAAAGAGCAAAGTTGAGCTTTGTGCAGACAGCAGCCGGCACATAAAGAGAGCGAGAGAGGGCGAGTGTGAGCAGAGCAAGCTGTAATTGCTTTAATTAAGCTACAGTAACTCAACAATGTCAACTAACTGTTTATACATACATATACTCTAATCAGTTTAGAAACAATTACATTTCAATTTAACATGATTAACGGTTAATTATAGCACATGCAAGTGAAGCAGGAGTCAAAGCAATGCAACAAGTGTTTCAAGCTTTGCGGCAAATGTGCTGCTGCTCTCTCTCGCTGCGCAGACGCGCTGCCTCTGCTTGGGCTGGAGCTTTAAAGCTGTGCAAAAGCTTCGCCTACAGCCGCTGCCATGGCACACAGCATCAGTCAGCTGCGCTGCACACTGAGCCCAAAACTTGAGGCGAATATCACCAAGGAGAATCATCTGATTTTTGTTGTTGCTCCTGCTGCTGCCTCTGCTGTTGTTGCTGCTTCGTTGCTTTTCTCAATGAATGAATGGTGCACCCCGTCGGCCGCTGCCGTCGCTGTTTGTCGAGCAACGTTGGGACGTGGGTGCTCGCGCTGTCGCCGTCGTCGTCGTCGTCGTTGGTGTTCATCAGTTGGCAGCGTCGTCGTTTGCCGTCAGTCGCTGGCAACATTTTGGCGCGTGTTGACATGCTAACGAATTTCGGTTAACGCGTCGCGCGAAGCTTTTACCGTTAAACGCTTTCAGTTCAGTTTACCGTTATCCGCTTGTCATACGCTTCAAATCAAAATTGTAACCGTAGTAAAACAACAAACAGTTGCAACTTGGCTTGCCTTTGGCCTATTCTCAGTTCCGTTTGTTTGTTTCTCGCAAATATCGCAAATACTTGGTTTTTGTTTTTGTTCGTTTCTGTTGTTGTTGTTGCTGCTGTTGTTTGTTTGTTTTTTTCCTTCTCGTGCTGTGTTATTGTTATTGTTGTTGTCATCACGATTGTTGTTACTCTTCTGTCTGCCATATATTGTTTGTGGCCCAAAACCGGAGGCAAAAGTATTTTTAAACAGAATTGCTCTTGCATTATAAAGTATATACAGATAGATATGTATATAAGTATATACTATATATGTATATTTTTAATGTAGGGCTACTCATAAAACTCTTTCATCAGATTTTGGGCGGGCATATCCCTTTGTTCTGTGTGTGTGTGTGTGTCTGTGTGCCGGCATTCTGTTTGGCGCGTAAAACGGCGTCTGTTATCAGCGAGGCTGCTTATCAGGTGCACAGGCCACTAAATCACTGACTCGACACACAATAAACATGTTGCTGTTGCTGTTGTTATTGCATTGCTCTCGACAGGCACACACACACACACACATGCACACTGGAACAAGAAATAAAACACAAAGCACTTGTCTGCTGCATGTAAACGGAATACATAAATATCAAAAATGTGCGAACATGTCCTCAGCTCTCTCTCTATGTGTGCGTGTGTGTGTGTGTCTCTGCGCTAGTGCGATTATCATTTATTGTTTACATTGTCGCTGCGTTGGCCAACAACTGGCAACAATGGCAACGCGACACTGACGAACCGTTAGAATCTGTGACCGGAAACGGAAATCTATGTAATGGCATTTTTAATGCGTACAATCGCTAAGCTAAAATGCGTTTTTAATTTGGCATTTGTCAGTGCCTAACGGAACCCTATGCAAATATACACACACACACACACATACATGTATGCCCACACAAGCATAAATACATACATAAATTCATATCACATAGAAGTGCTCAACTTTCAAATGGCACTTTTGCAGCACACACACACACACACACACACACACACACACGTTGCTGTTGACAGCACTTCAATTGTTGCCAACTTAAAAACTAAGGCAAATGGTTTATGACATCAAGTGGTTGCAGACGCTCAAGCAACAACAATTTTTGTTGCCTACTTTTGAGCGCTTGCAGCAAAAAGTTTCAGTTTTTCTGTTGCAAGCGCAAAAAGTGAGTGGAAAAAAGTGTGAATTGTGTGTGGAATTCCAACAAGTTAGATTAAATATATATATAAATCTTAATTAATTGTTGCAGAGTTTGTTTTTTTTCTTTTTGGTAAATGAGTGTGAAAATGAGAGAAATGTCAGCACAGTGTAGGTAGTTGGCTTATACAAAGAAATAATGGATTGAAAAGCTAGTCAATATAGATGTATAAATTGTATTTTGTATAAAAAAACTGATGGCAAAATTAAATATAATAAAACAAAATACCTAAATTATAGAGAATTGCTTGAAAAGTTTAAATAAAATTAATGTTATGAATATATTGTACATAATACTAAATATTGAACGAAAAGCAATATATAAATAATAAAAAATAATTTTTAAAAAAATGTAGAAATTGCCAAACCCAATTTAAACAATTTTTTTTAAGTATCTTTTTTATTTAATATTAAAGACTGAAAGACAAAAATTTAATATAATTTATATTTTTATCAAATTTTATTTTTTAAATTTATTATAAAATATTTTGTATAAAAAAGTGAAACATTTTTCTGTTTTTAACAAAATTAAAAAAAAAAAAAAATATATATATATTGTATTTTTATTTTTTTTTTTTTTGTGTATATATATATATATATATATACTATATATAAATATATATATAAATATATATATATATATATATATATATATATATATATATATATATATATATATATATATATATATATATATATATATATTATTTATATATAGTATATATATATATATATATATATACACAAAAAAAAAAAAATAAAAATACATATATAAAATAATATTCAATATAAAAAAAAAACATATTTTTTTAACATTAAAAAAATCAATAAACATAAATATATATAATTTATTTTTTATTTTATTTGCTCAAAAAGTTGAAAATTGTCTGAAAAGGCTTAAATTTACCCTATTTAAATTGCTAGAAAAAAATATATAAAATTATTAATTGGTTTTCCCCATCAGCATCAGCTGAGCAGAAGCATAAAAACAACTATAATTATATTGATATGCATATAAAACATTTGTGTAATATGCCAACTACTCCAATGACATTGGCCATGAATCGTTAAGGTCAAGCGTTTGCAGCTTGTTGCATGCGACGGCGATAATCGTAAATATTCATAAATATACACAATATGTATATACATAAGAATGTTGTAGAGAGTAAGGGATAGAGAGAGAGAGAGAGAGAGAGAGAGAAAGAAATAGGGGTATAGAGGGAGCGCAATCAAGTCTGTGCCCCGCAGGCAGCAGCAGCAGCAGCTCTGCTCAGTTGGCGTGAATAAGGGTCTGGCAGGAGGTGTCTATGTCGCTTTATCTTTAACAAAATTATGAATGCGAAACAGACCAACTGCCAATTTGCAGCAACAGCAGTTCAGTTCAGTTCAGTTCAGTTGAAGGTTTGCTAATAAAAGGCCAGTGGCACTTGGGCCAACCCAGCGCCAGCGGAGCCATCGACTCAAGTGTGGGCCAAGTGCAGCTGGAGCTCAATTCAAATGGGATTTTGTTTCATTGTGCCAGGCTGCAATTGAGTGCGTGTCGCTCGCTGCTTTCTGAACGGGCCGCAAGTGCAGGGGCCGCACCTTAGAATTGGTCAAGAGTCGCGAGAGACGTTTTTTTATCAGTCCGCCGAAAATGTGGAAAGGCAAGAGGGAAGCAAATCAAAGAGCGAACTGTGAGCTCCTCTAACTTATTGAAGGCAAGCAGAGACAATGGGCATTGCCATAAATCGAGGGTAGATTACGGTTAACCTTGCAGAGTGAAACAAGTTACGGAAGTCATTTGAGGGTCGAGGCTGTAGGGTATCTAAATCCTGAAAGATAGTTAACCTAGTACCTTGTTAGCCTAGTGTCTAAATCAAGTTAAGTGCTTATTTTGGTGCGAGGGTGTTCAGAGGGTATCTCTTAGTTATCCATAGTTATCCATTGTTATCTATTGCTATCCATAGTTATCCCAAGATACTAATGAAGCTACAGGGTATCTCTCAGCTCAGCATTTTCACATAGTTAGCTATAAATCAAGGCCAAGCAAACGCACTCATTTGGCTGCAGTTAGAGGGTATTTCTTTATCTATAGTTATCCATAGTTATCCTTGATTATCTATAGTTATCCCAATATACTAGAACTAGTTACAGGATATCTCTCAGCTCAGCACTTGTACATAGAAAGACTTGATTGCAGTTAGAGGGTATTTGATAATTATCTACTCTCATATAGTTAGATAGCTAAGCATTTATACATAATTACAATTATCCACAGTTATCCATGGCTATCCACAGTTATCCATAGTTATCCTTGATTATCTATAGTTATCCCAATATACTAGAAGTAGTTACAGGGTATCTCACAGCTCAGCACTTGCACATAGAGGTGTGCTTAAGAGCTTAGACACATTTGATTGCAGTTAGAGGGTATTTGATGGTTATCTAGGGTATCTCTGAGCGCAGCATTCACACACAGTTGGCCTTAATAGCTTGGCCAAGTTAATGGAGTCATCTGGCTGCCAATGGACGACTCTTGTGAATGCGCTTTTGCCCTTTTTGCCTGTTTTTTTTTTTTTTTTCTTTGGCTATTGCCCACTTAGCAATTCAGGCAAGTTAAATTGTACATAAGCGTTTGAGCAAATAACGCGAACAGCCGCAAAGTACAACAGAAAAATCTAAAGAAATTGTTTTAAATGGCTCAAAGCCGCCTTGGCCATTTGGCAAACACTTTGGCTTGAGGGGAGGGGGAGGTGGAGGTGGGAAGTTGGGGCCAGAGGCAGCTGTGGCGGATCTTCTTCTTATGGCGGGTCACTGACTGCGCTAGACCAAAACAATGACAATGTGTGTGTGTGTGTGTGTGTGTGTGTTTGTGTGTGTGTGTGTGTGTGTGTGTATTTGTGTGTGTGTGCTGTCATTGCTGCTGTTGTCGCTATTTTGGGGCACTCAGCTAGATTATCATATTACATTTGGCTTTTTATGAGTCTCTGCTTTGATCACACGCAAAAGTATGTGTATGTGTGTGTGTGTGTGCCATTGGAAATGCCTAAAGCTGTTTAGCTCTGTGTGTGTGTATATTAAAAAGCTGAATTTTGCTGGCTGCTATGGAATTTGACTTGATTTGTTTGCCTTTCACTCAGACCTTGGCCAGGGCTGAAAATATGAAATGTGTCCTGGTTTACCTAAGGCTTCTGCTTGGTTGCCCACAGGCGCAAATCGAGTTAAACTTGCAAATTGGGCTTGCCTAAGGCACACACACACACACACGCACACACATATGTATATGTGTAGTGTTTGTCTAACTAAAAGATAGTCCACTCAAGGCGCAAGTTCTTGTTGTTGTTGCTGTTCACGCCTAAAAATAAACGGTCACACACACACACACTCTCCCCCTCTCTCTCTTCCTCTCTCTCCCTCTCTCTCTGTGTGTGTTTATGTAATTATGTAAGCCACTTAGGGCAGCTCAGTTTTAATGCAGTTAAAAGTTGTCAGCACCTTTTAGGCATAATCGTGTTGATTTAAATGTTTGTCGCTAGCCGACAGCAGCCAAAGTAGAACAATGTCACAGTTAATAACAGAACAGAACGCACACACACACAAACACACGCATACACATTTGGCCATATGCTAGAGCAGGCCAATGCCCAACATACACACACACACACACACACACACACACACACACACAGCTCTCGCTCAACTTTCTACAGGCAATAAAACATTTGCAGCATCATTTTGTGTTGCTCGCTTTTTGGGCTAAGGCAGCTCCGAGTACAGTAAAGCATGTTAACACTTTGCTGCACAACAACGAGCATGTGTATGTGTATGTGTGTGTGTGTTCATCAGGATTCATAAAATTTCAATTAGGTGCACATACACACATTCACAGCTCGTTTATGCCGGAAGGGTCTGTCTATGACTGTCCGAGAGCTGTGTAAGTGAATGAATCACAGCGATCGATGCAGCACTCATATAAAGAAGTTTAGTGAAAAAGTGATTCACTAAAGAGAGGTTCATGAAAAAGGCAGTTTATTTAAAAAATCGGTTTGCGAAGAGAGAATTACTTAAGAAGAGGTTTACTAACAAAGAGGTTTACTAAAAGAGAGGTATACTAAAAGAGACGATTACTAAAAGAGAGGTTTATTAAGAGAGAGGTTTACTGAATGAGAGGTTTACAAAAAAAGAAGGTTACTAAAAATGACTATATCGATCCAAATGTAGCCGCAGATCAAGAATATATATGCTTAAGTCAACTCTCTACACTTTGCCTTATAAACTGTTATAAAAATATTTTAAAAATAATGAAATTTAAATTAAATGAAAAGAAATACAAATTAAATCAGGTGAACAGATATTGTTAAGGGCATACAAAATGGAATTGAATAATGTTGATAGCTCATAAATGCACTGAGAGAAACTAGTAAATGCAAAAGAGTTGAAAAATGGGAGTATATGGAAATTAAAAGCAAATGAAAATGTAGTGCGGAAAATGAGAGAATATTGAAATTGAAATTAAATAAAAAATATATAGATAGATATTGTTGGGGATATTCCGATTGAGTATCGTCTGATCTATGCAAGAAACAACCTCTTGGCTTAGCGAATAGAAGAAACTTTTTCTACTTCTAGGTAAAATTTACTTATTTGCCATGGTATATAATTGATCTACATTGTCAAGTTATTCCCCCTTAATCTACACTCGATCTTTGGTATTCTTCGCTTAATACCATTTTCATTTATTTGATCAACAGAAAAGTCAAAGGTTAAATTACCTAGCAACATTTAGTCAAGTGTAAATAAATATGATTATTCAGCTTCGGTGATTCACATACAGTTGAAGCTCAGGCTTATTAAATATTCATAATTGCAGTTGCATTTCATGTAACTTTTTGGCATTGGCAGCGCCCGCGGCTGAAACTTAATTTAAATAAATAATTGGAATCTGTGCGAAAAGGGAAATTAAGCAGTAAATCAAATGATGAAACATTTATAAATATATAATGAAATGCACTTTACATACACAATGATGGCTGGCAGCATTGTCACACTGCAAGCTCTTCTATGTGATTCTCATTTAGCTAATACTTTATTACTGTCTCTCTCTCTCTCTCACACTCTCTGTGTAATTTATAGAAATTCTAGTAAAACTCATGCAAGGCTTCCATTGTTGTATATGTATAGCTATAGCGGGTGCTCACTGTATTGCGCTTGCCGAAACTATGTATATGCCAGCTTATATTGTCTTCGTCTCCATCTGCTTGCCGTACTGCCCCGCTGCGCAACACACACACACACACACACACACACACACACACACACACACACAGTGCATATGAAAAGTTGTGGTCATCTATTTGTCTCCAGTGTCTTCAGTGTGTGGCAAGAGAAGGCAGCGACGTAGTCGCATTGTCCTGTCTGCTCGAATTCATTGTTGTCTCGCCTCGTCTGCTCTGCTCCTCTCTTCTCCTCTCTGCTCTGCTCTGTCGTCTGGCTACCTTGCTATGCTGGCTGCCCTTTGCCAATGTAAACAATTTAATTTGCTTAGTTGGCGTAATATTCGCCATCAATAAAAAGTTTTTTTTTTTGGGGGGAGAGACCCCAATAGATAAGAAGAAGAAGAATAAGATGTGCATTATGTGTGTATAGCTGTATATATGTATGTATGTGTCTCACACACAATGACTATCGATAACAGTTCGGGTTCATCTTGGCCTTGTATTGCACAATTCATTGCTGGCTGGCTCTGCAATTGAGTGGCAAAGCCCACTTGAAATAAATCTAAGCAACACCAGACGCACACACACACACACACACACACACACACACACACACATTGTTTGGGCCCAACATTAAATCGTTATGAACAACGCCTATTGTGTCATGTGCGCTCTCTCTCACTCTCTCTCGCTCTCTCTTTCGCTACCCTGCACTTGTTGTTCGAATTGTAATTGTTAATCTCCTGCATTGATTTTCCACTTGACGCCTTTGTGTGTGTGTGTGTGATATTTAGGCCAGGTTCTTGTTGGCCAAAGTAATTGAATTAACGCTCAGCCATTGACTGATGAAGTGGCTTCCTTTCACCCAGGGCCACGACAAACGTGCTTCCGTCTCCAACGATGTTTCTTCAAAGCCGGCCAGCTGGCCGACCGTCTCTGGTTACGTTTTCTCAATTAATTGCATTCGTTGTCAGATTCTGCGCAACGTGGCGTATGATTAACGCATCGACAACAAGTAACAGCAGACAAAAGATACGCATTGATCGAAGCTGAAATACCCTGTAAAGTCGAAGAAACTAAGATGGGAGTTAGATAGATAGTTATATAAACATATGAATGATCTTAAGGGTTGGAGAAGTAAATGCTGAAAAGACTCAAAGTAACTTTTCATTTGATTTACCATCGTCATAAAAACATAAAGATATATTCAATCATTCACATTCATAAGACTTGACTCTATGAGCGATATCATCATAATAAGAAATATTTATAGTCGAATCTGTTTATCTGAAAGCTGATCAACCGAATCCAACCCCTTGAAATTGGATAACCATCTGATGTTATCCTCTATGAGGGTATTAAGAGCCAGCAATTATTACTGCTTCATAGCGTCATTTACCCTGGTCGAGCACAGCTCGTTGGAGACGGCTGGCTGATGGGTTCTGATGGCTTTTTAAGAACGCGTTCGTCATCAGCCGTCTGACATCAGGGCCGACAAGGGCTTCATGAATTACTTATGAAACGAGACGGTGGGCCTATCTGGACGCAGTTTCCTTTATGAACAATATGCACCTAATTGAATACGTTTCGCTTTTAAGCCAATAGTCGACCCAGGCGAGTCGAGGCAGCTGAACCTCCCATCTCCCTCGCCTACCTCCACTGGCTCCTCGGGCCACCCACCTGTCGGACCACGCTCCAATTGGTGCGCTTTTATAAGCTCTGCCCATCAACTGGATAAAAAGTGGCAAGCGAAGTTTTAAAAGTGCAGCGAACGAGGCAACATTAGCTAATTGCAAACAGAGCGATGAGAGAGAGAGAGAGAGAGAGAGAGGGTTAGAGAGAGAAAGGCTAAAAATAAAATTTGTATATTGTTATATATGCTCTGGTTCTATATAGCCTGCCATTTCAAGGAATACTCACAGAAGGGTGAATAATATAATTATTAAGCACGCCGCTCTATGCGATTCTCAGTAAAAGCTCAAGATTAAAGCTTACATTTCTAGCTGAAAGCAAAAAATTGAGGTCTATTATTCATTTAGCATTTATAGGGTATACTCGTGTATTCGTTCTTTTACCTTACTGTTAATAAAGCCTCTCTATGCAATTCTCAGCAAAATCTTATGACATCAAATGTGTTTTTCTTGCTGAAAATAAAAAACTTTAATCAGGTATTATTACTCAATATGCATCTATAGGGCATACACTAGCTTACCGCCTCTCTCTGCAATTCTCAATGAAATCTGAAAAGTAAACTTTGACTTTACGCGTGTTTTTCTTTCGCAGCATGAAAAACTTTAAATGCGTTTGAATATTTCCTGAAAATCCTAAGGGTATACACTAGTTCTGTTGCCCTACTGCGCATATTTTGTTGTAAATATAATCTATAGAGATTAACTCTGACAAGCCAGCCAGCAATAGATGAAGCTGGACTGATTGTATATGCACAATATGGCTGGAGAACCCTAGCAGGATGGGCCAGAGTTTTGAAATATGCAGCAGCTTCGCTTTGACATGCTTATCATGAATCATTTGGCCAATTCATGAATAACAAGCAATTATGCGGGTCGATACCAAAAACAGCTAAGGAGCCAACGAATGCAAATCAACGTAACTCTAGGAGGCTAGGTGCTTATGTGTGTGTGAGTGTGTGTGCGGGTGTGTGTGCGGCAGACAGCTGTCAGTTGAGCAGCTGGAACTGATTTATGCATCGCATATGGCATTCAGGTCTGGGGCCCAATGCCCAAGCTCAATTTCACCTGGTCATCAAAAGGTGGGCACAAAAATAGAGCAGAAGATGAAGGAGAAGATGAAGAAGAAGAAGACAATGTGCCCTTCTATGAGTGCAGGCAAGCCTACTTCAAAGTCTTGAGTCAAAGCAGCTTTTTTGATGTGTTTTTTTTCTTTAATTTTTTATTTGAACTTTTGCTTGCTTTTGTCATAAGTTTCCGCTCCTCCGCCCGCTCTCACTCTCTCTCTCTCTCACTCTGCTGGAGTGTATGTGAGTCGGGGTAGAGTGCAATAATTTATGCTAAACGCACGCCCCGCTTTTCAAGCAATTTCATTTAATTTTCATTAGCAAAAGCCGCAAATTGGTAGCAACAGCCGAAGAAACTTTGGCCCGAAAAGCATTTTTCATTAATATTAAAATATTCAAATTAAGAGCGAGAGTGAAGGCCAACATAACTTGGGAGGGGGGGAGGTGGGCGTGCCCATGGCCGAGGCCGTGGGTGGGCAACAATACCAAAAATTTGGCGACTATATTTTAGCATTTAGCTCAGCCAATGCTAGTGTCAAGCAACGTGTAACAACTTTTTGACACGCCCCCCCTCCCTCATGTTATGCAGCCTTTGCGTAGTCAAGGAAAATTTCAAATTCTTAGATGCTTTTTCTGCGCAAATAATTGTAATTATGAGTATTTTCATAGTATTTGAATATTTCAATTAGGCAAAAATGAAAAATAAAAAAATAAAAAAATAAAATTCCAGTTAAAGCCCTTTTGAGCCAAGCAAAGACAGTTCCTTTTCCTTACTTAACTTTACTTCTTGTTGTTGTCAGCAAATTGGTCAGGCTTAGGCTAAGGCTTTTGCGTTGATTTTAATTAAGCAACATCGTCAGTATATATAAAGTCCGCGTCCTTGCCCCTGCTCCTGCTCCTGCTCCTCCTGCTCCTGCTACGATTGGTAATACCGAATCGGACCTTGTGCTGAAATCTTAGCGACCCTGGCCATAAATCAAATAAACGCCAACTAAGCCGAATAAGTAAAGTGAGCAAAAAGTATCAACTACAAATAAATAGAGGCTCACAGCGAATGCTGAATACTCTAACAAATGGGGATCGACATACTAGATACTAGATTATAAATAAAACTTAATTTTAAATATAGTTCTTTGTTCGTTATGTATTTCCTTTACGTAGTTCCTCTATGTAGTTCCTCTACGTATTTCCTATACGTAATTCCTCTACGTAGTTCCTCTTCGTCTTTAATGCTTAGCTGATCACACTCTACTTCACTTTATTGCGCTGACCCCCGCCAGGCCTCGACGACTGAAGACTGACTGAAGAAATGCTGCAGCTGCTGCCCTTTATATAGGGTCACTTTTACCCAAGCACTGCCTCTCTCAACAGCAGGTAGAGCTCGCTGCAATCGAGCTTCAAGTGAGCAATGGGAACGCTCTCTGCTGCTGTGAGCATTCTAACTTCGTTTTACTTAAATATAAATACCAAATGAGAATTGCTGCATACATATAGACAACTTTAATGATCTTCTGCACTTCTTCTCTCCTTGCTTTTACTTTTACTCAAGTACTGTATGCGTGCGTGGCTATGTGTGTGTCTATGTATGTGTGTGTGTGTGTCAGATAGACGCAAATAATTATTGAAATATCAGTTCAGGGTATTTCCTAGTCGAGCAGTCTTGACTAGAGCTTTCTTACTTGTTTTTATTTATATTTCTTTTTATTTTTTATTTTGTTATTTGTATATTTTAAATTATTATCAAATATTTAACATATATTTTGAAATATTTTTTGTTTATTATTTTTAGTTAAAAATTTTATTTTTTACCTTTTTTTATTTTATTTATTTGGTTACTATTTTTTGAAATATTATTTATTTATTAAATTTAGTTAAAATTCCCAGCTGAAATCAATTAAGTGCACAAACACGATGTGTGCATCGATATGCCCGCTGTGCATGGTCAACTGATACGCGCAGTGGATTGAGTGGGCAAATGGGCGGGGCTGTATATAATTTTTTTCTTTCTTTCATTTTTATTTTTTTTTTCTGGCGGCATGTCTAGGTTCACGGTCAGAGCACATGATAAAAATTGACACCATTTGCCGGACTACGAAGAGCGAGAGAGGGAGAGAGAGAGAGAGAGAGAGAGAGAGAGAGAGAGAGAGAGAGAGAGAGAGAGAGAGAGAGAGAGAGGTAGCGGTAGTGAGTGAGATTGAGAGAAAGGAAACAGTGGGCAGTAAAAGGCCTCGCCTGCGTTTTGGTCAGTAATAAAAATGTCATTGCATTGGTGTGAGTGTGAGTGTGCGTGTGTGCGTGTGTGTGTGTGTGTGTGTGTGTGTGTGCGAAAGTAATAAAAGTTTAGTATGTGACACATTGTGTGTTATATCCTGATGTTGATGCTTGTTGTTTATGCTGTTGTTGTTGTTGTTGCTGTTGTTGTTGCTGCTCTAGCTGTTGCTATTATTATTGTCGCTGTCGTTGACCCCCCACATGCATTAGCCCAGAGTCAGGAAGTTGGCACTTTAGAGCACTGCGCCCTGGGCCATACACGAAAGGCTTTAGATCCGAGGCAATATTTTGCCATTTGCCATTTGCCACTTTTGCCATTGGCCATTGCCAAATGCAGATTATGGCTGGCTGTGTATTTGCCAATTGGTAGTTGAATGAGTCGAGGCCTCACTGTACCAAGGAGCAGGAGTGGGATGCTGAGAGTGTGGCTGTGTGGCAACGATTACGCGTATTTGCTTTGTGTTTCTTGCTGGCTGTCAGTCGGACGGCGACATTTGCCTTGATTGATTCGATTTGACTTAATTCACGCATATTAATCATACGCCCCGTGGCAACTGGAATGAAAACCAAATCAAAGCCGAGGCCACGCAACGCAAACTGAATCAGCAGCAACAGCAGCAACAACAACAAACAGCAGCTTTTCTCAGTAAGCAAACAGTGCTCGAGGCTGCTGCTGTTGCTGAAAAAGTAATTATGCATAAAATATACAAAAGCTGAGTCTGAGACTGAGACTGAGGCGAGCTGGTGTAGGCGCAAGGTCCTTGCTGAGTTGAAACTGGAACTCAAATTGGGACACGTAGGCAGGCCTAATGAGTACTAAGTACTGCCTCGACTGTCCCAGCTCTGCCCCAGCTGCCAGTTGCCAAGTTATTTATTGATTACGTGTCATATCACTCATACGCCACGTTATGCGACGCTGCGTTGGCTACGTTTCGATTGAAATGTAACGGAAAATGTGAGACGTGCTGGGCCAGAGACGCCAGCGAAACTTGTGCAAATAATTAAGTGCGCTTAAGTGATTTGCCCGATGGAGACACAATAAAACTGCCAGCAGACGCAGCAGCTGAGTGAAAGGGGCAACGGTAGATGATGGTAGATGACGATGATGATGATGATGACGATGACTGTGACGATGTGGATGACGATGAGCATGACGCTGCCAGCGGCACAAGTCACTTATCAATTTTGTTTCACACACATACATATAGCAATATATATGTATATGTATTTGCTCAGCTCTCAGTCCGTTGACCTCGTCCCCCCCTGAAGGCAAAGCCGTTTGAAGTTCAGTTCTGACTTTTGCATTTCCTAATCAAAACTCGTCATATTTATTTACTCACATTGAGTTCTAATGAAACAGTGAGTGCATATATGCCACGCCCACGCAACAAATTCTATTTACTTTAGCTTCTGTTTTTTAATTGTAATTTTTGGCGAGCGCTCTGTTTGATCCCATTGATATGTCAAATATTTGAATAACTGTAATAGCCCTATATACATATTACGCATTTGAAATAGACAAGCTGCTCTCTCTCTCTCTCTCTTTCTCTCTCTCTCTCTCTACTCAATTACAAGTCACAGAAATCGAACATCAATTTAAGTGCATTAAATTCGGCTTCGATTCGAGGTCGGCATACGAAAAATTCCAATAGTTCGAACTTACATTTGTGGTTAGCTTGAGGCTCTCTCTGTGTGTGTGTGTGTGCGTGTGTGTGTGTGGTTAGTTGAGTTGCGGCCTTTGATCAAAATGTGAGAAATTTTTCGAGGTTTTGTTGGCTCAACAAATTTGCACGAACTGCTCAAACAATTGCCAAACTGAGTCGAATCTGATTGAGAGCGAGCGGCTCTCGGGCAGGAAGCGTAGGAGGCGCGCCCAGAGATAGCTTGGGTGTGGATAAGCTTCTGTTTTGCAGCCAGTTTGAGTGCTTTGTTTGACTCTGGCCTCGGGCTCATCAACAAATTGCAGCACTTTTGTTGCAGCGCATAAATCCCAATGGCCTGCAGGTAATGCAGGTAACCCAGACCAGACCAGACCAGACCAGACCAGACCAGTCCAGAGCCAGGGCAAGGCCAATGGCAAGGGCAACTTCCCAGCTGTCCTGCAAGGACTTTGCTTTGTTTTGCCAGATTCTTTGGAAGGAGGTCGCTCGGCAAGTTGCTATTGCCTGGCTGACGCTCAAGGTTAGCGCGGCAATTAATGTTGCAGTTACACACACACACACATACACACACACACACACATGTACAGCTGTCGGCAGACACGTGGGTATTAAGCATGCATATCTCATATGCCAGCCGGGCGCAAATAAATATGAATAAGTCAGCAGTGCATTTTAATTAACTGCCCGCAATTGTTGTTTGCCCTTGTTGCATGTGCACAGCCAGCAACCCCCCACCTCCCCTGCGACCACCCCCGCGTTCAATCGCACTCGCGTCCCAGGTGCATTCAGCTGCATCCCAAATTGTATCAGAGAGAAACATGAAAATCTGCAGCTAATGGAATGAAACACGATTCAGTTGCAGCAGCAGCAGCAGCAGCAGCAAATATTAAACTGAATTAAACAACAGTGACTGCTAACAGTATGCACACAGCTATCACTTAGCCAGATGCAAAGCGTTGTAAATAATTCATTTTAGATTCTAGAAAAGTGAATGAATGCAACTATAATTTTACAAAAAAAAAAAAAAAAAAAATAAATAAATAAATAAATAAATAAATAAAAAAATAAATAAAATAAATAAATAAATAAAAATAATAAAATAAAATAAATTAAAAAAAAAATAAATACATATGTATACATAAAATAAATAAAATAATAAATGTCATTATCGAGCTACAATCTAAAGATCAGGGACCGCAAATAAGAGTTACGTATTTAAAAAAAATTGAGGCTCAAAAGAATTCCCAAGAAGTGAGAGAAAAACACACGAAGAGAATTTTTTTTATGGCAAATTCAATAAAAGAATAAATTTTTATTTGTAATTTTTTATTAAAAAATTTATTTTTAATTATTAAAGTAAAGATATATTCAAATCGATAACAATTCTATTCCGATAATTAACTAGAAAATGTTGTAAGACTATACTCTCAATTATAGATACTTCAAATATTAGCTCATCTCATCTGAACTGTCTCCCATGCCGAATCATAGCTAGCTATGCAAAGTTTACCAATAATCGATAAATATCGATAGTCTGTCATATAGGCTTTCAACAAAAAACCCTTTAAGACTCTCAATTACACATAGCTAGCTAGCTATTATAGCTAACAAATTATCAAATTTATTACATTCACTCTTTACAGGGTATATCGCACACATCACTGAGCTTAACCAAAAAAAAAAAAAGTTCTACTGACTAGCAGAACTGTGTCGCTCCATCCAATTAGGCAGGGTAATTGCTTTTTACATTTCGCATACAGCTCGACTAATTACCAAAAATCCAAACAATTTGATTGCAGTGCGTTGCTTTTTGGTAGGCAGTTTGGCGTTCGCTCGAATACTTCTGAAAATTTTCGTCAATAAAAAAAGTTGTTAAATCGCGCGCCAACAAAAAAAAGTTACAACAATATCAAATTTCAATTATTGCATGGCCACGCCCATAAGCACCCCCAGTATGCGTGTGTGTGTGTGTGTGTGTGTGTGTCGGTGTGTGTGGGTGTGCGCACATGAATATGGCCAAAAATTGGAAAAGTGCTCGCAATTATGAACTGCGGCCCAAGACGCGACGGGGCCACCAAAAATTTCTTTATTTTCTTTCTGACAACTTTGGCAGTTAAAGTGCTTCTCTCTAGCGAAAGCTCACTTCTCTCTCCCTCTCACTCTCTCTCTCACTCTGGTTCACCCTCTCTTGTTGTTGTTGGTTATTGCAATTTAATTAGAAAAAAACAAAGTGGAAAATTTTGCTTTAGCAGAGCTTCTTAATGTGGGCGTGTCCATTTGGCCTTGCGGTGAGCTTGGCTTTGTGCAGACTGAGGGCGCCTAGGCATGAGGGATGCTTCAGCGTGAATAGGGGCAGCGACTGGGGCTGGGGTTGGGTGTGTTTAGTAACTAACGAAGCATGGCATTCGCCATTTGCCTTTGGCTTTCGCTTTCCCTTCACAAATATGCTGCAAGAGGAAAATCGCGCGTAGCGCAAATGATGTGCGCCCATTTTTTTGGAGACAAAGCCGGCGGGCAACAAAGGCCACAGCAGGGCAGGCAACAATGTTACATCTAACTGTATATAGTATGTTACAGCTGCGGTTGCTCTGATACCTAATGGTTTCAGCTTCTCTCTCTCACTCTCTCGTTCTCTGTGGGGCCATGTCAATTATTTGCATTTCGGTTTCGTTTTGATGTGGCAACTGCCATGTCAAGGAAAGGTGCTTCGATGGCAGGCCAGCGGGCGACGGCCAGTTGTTTAAGCCGAGTTGGTTTTCAGACGGACGAGCGGCCGAGCGGGTGGGCGAGCGGGTGTGTCGCAGCATTTGGCTGGGAATTGAGGCGCTCATGCATAATTTCTGTGCCGCTCTCAAACTGAGTCTGGCCACAGCCATTTGGCTGCCATTTTAGCATGCCACAAAACTTTTTGCCCGTCAGCTTGGCATAAAAAACCAAAAAAACACAGGAAAAAAAAAACAAATAGTCGAGAAAACCAGTTAAGTGTTGAGCGGTCTAAAAGTTACAGTGACGACTATTAAATACCCTGTATTGACCGCATATAGAGTCTATATGACTCCAGGTGAATGGTTTCAACAAAAATTTCAGAGATATGCGATAATAATGTAGAGTGAACGACTTTAATAATACAGTGTCTTTTGATATGAGGAATAATTAAAATAAATAAGTGTGTAAAAGATATCTCTCTGCTTACAAAAGAAACACACACGCCAACACACATGCATAGACACACATAGGCATGCACGCATGAACAGGCACGGACTCAGCATTTGAGAGACACAGTACTTGAGTAAAAGTAGTGCAGAAGATCACTAAAGTTGTCTATGTGTATGCAGCAGTTCTCATTTGGTATTTATATTTAGGTAAAACGAAGCTAGAATGCTCACAGCAGCAGCAGACAGCGTTTCCATTGCTCACTTGAAGCTCGACTGCAGCGAGCTCTACCTGCTGTTGAGAGAGACAGTGCTTGAGTAAAAGTGGCCCTATATAAAGGGCAGCAGCTGCAGCATTTCTTCAGTCAGTCTTCACTCGTCCAGGCCTGGTGGGGGTCAGCGCAATAAAGTGAAGTAGAGTGTGTGATCGATCAGCTAGTGGAACTACATATATATTTATATATTCCACACGATATACCCATGGCCCGCCGTCAAATGAAATCACAGGGTATCAAATGAAAATGCTGTAAATGGCAGGCAAGCGAGAATCTGGAGTTGCAATGGAAATGAAAGTGGAAGTGGGAATGGAAATGGAGAAAAAGGTCGCAACATGTGTAAAACAACGAAGGCCAAGCCACACACACACACACACACACACACACGAGTGCGCATAATTATGGAACGCACTGTTGGCGCTTGAGCGTTCTGTGATTTGCATATTTTTATGCTGCAACGAATATTATGCACAATATACACACACACACACACGTACACACATAGCAAGCCGTTATACGTTATGAATATTGCGTATTAAAATGCAAATTAAACACAAATTAGCACGCCTCCAAAGTGGGCGTCGAGTGTTGGCACAAGCTGCTAACCCAGATATTCCCTATATAAATGTGTGTGTGTGTGTGTGTGTATCCTATCTGACATGTGTCGCCTTGCATTAGGCGTCGATGCCAATGGCAAGAGCGCCTCAGCTTTATCTCCCTCAAGTGCTGACGGCTTTTATGGCAGCGGCACAGTGGGGCCACGCTAAGTGCGAGGCTGTCGCGCACTTGACCGCCATCACTCAATTTCAATTTCAATTTACTGGACAATTCGCTCGGCAATTATGTCAATCATCTGACAGCAGCAGCAGCAACAACAACAACAACAACACCTCGCCCCTGCATACATATACAAACTTTTTACGAACGGGGCGTATCTGCTCTCAGCACCAATTGAGTTAGTGTAGCCGGAAAAGAGGCAGTAACAATTTGATTACCAATTGTGCTGGGCCATTAGGGAAAGGCATCATAAATATTCCCAATGCACTGCACTCTTTAAAGACTAAAGACTAAAGACTAAAGACTAAAGACTAAAGACTAAAGACTAAAGACTAAAGACTAAAGACTAAAGACTAAAGACTAAAGACTAAAGACTAAAGACTAAAGACTAAAGACTAAAGACTAAAGACTAAAGACTAAAGACTAAAGACTAAAGACTAAAGACTAAAGACTAAAGACTAAAGACTAAAGACTAAAGACTAAAGACTAAAGACTAAAGACTAAAGACTAAAGACTAAAGACTAAAGACTAAAGACTAAAGACTAAAGACTAAAGACTAAAGACTAAAGGCTAAAGACTAAAGACTAAAGACTAAAAACTAAAAACTAAAGACTAAAGACTAAAGACTAATATATTTTCATCAATTATTTGCTATTTACTCATCCTTTGAGTAACGTTGAAAATTTGTTATGCAAAGCTGCTGACCTCAGGCCCTCAAGAGTTGATTATAATAAATCCAAATTTGTTTCATAAAAAACTATAATTAAAATATTATAATTTGCATAATCGAATCAATTTAATAACATCCAATTATGCATTGCATTCAACTGGAATGTTTATTTTTATACATTTCATGCGTGCAATTAAAGCTGAATACCTTGTGCGCAGTGAGTGCGATGGGGTATGATGGGCTTACTTAATAGAGTCTGTAGAAGAGGAAGATGTGGTCGAATGCTGAATTTAAATTCTTGAAGTAATCGATAGCATTTCGATTCAAATCGATAGCAAATCTTGCATACTGAAAGATTTACTTTGCCAGGAATATGGCATAGGGTTTGCTAGAAGATAAGGCCAGGAATATTAACTACTGCAATATGCTATAAGATTTTGAATATGATATGTGAATATGATGGGGTATGATGAGCTTACTTAATAGAGTCTGTAACAGAAGAAGATGTGGTCGAAAAGTTAATTTAAATTCCTGAAGTAGTCGATAAAAGATATAGTGAAAGTTCTACCCTATGTCATAGGGTTTGCTAGAAGATAAAGCTAGGAATGTTAGCTACTGCAATATGGTATAAAATTTTGGGTATCTGATAGTCAGGAGCATGTTTCATTTTCAAACAAACAAATGAGAGATAATCGAAAATCCTATTAAAGTTTGTACACTAACTTCGATAACTTTCAAATAAATTGAAATTGCTGCTCAGCTTGTTTTTGGAAAGTAATTTGCCCCGTTCGGCTGCTATTATATGGTAGCTGCGGTGCACGAATGACAGAATCCATAAATGCATATAGTAATAACATTTTATACTCTTTATAACGCTGACAACTTGCCGGCATGTGGCATGTGTGTGTGTGTGTGTGTGTGTGTGTGTGTGTGTGAAGACAATTTTCGCTTTTCTCTCGCGTTGTCACCTGGCCAGCAGTGGCACTGACAGTGGCTGTATCCCATGCTCTTGCTGCTCGTAAAGCGCGTGTAATTCCGTTAATACCAATTTCAACGCTTACAAATTGCGCATACGACGCGTGTGGCATGGCAAGCCATGGCGCGGTTTGTCCTCTGCAACGAACAAGCGTTACACATTTTTTTCATTCACATTTTTTTTGCTCCTTAGGAAATGAAAATTTCAATACGTCAGCAATGGCAACGTCAACCACACCTCTCAGCACGAAAGGCAACAACAACAGCAACAGCAAGGGCAACAGCAAGACGAAGTACTCAACCCTCGCTCGCTGCTCCCGTTGTTGTTGTTGCCGTTGACTGTTGTCATATGTCTTCCGGTGTTTATTGACAGACGTGGGTGCCAAATGCTCACCGAGGGCAATATGGATGTGCCACGCATAACTTTGCCCAGTGCCAAAACTTTAATTAGCGTCTGTCCTATGCGAATTGACAACGACATTTGATGCTCGTTCACAGTTGCTCAAGCGCATACAAATTAAATTGGATGTGCGCTATTAAAGCGACTTAATATTGGCTTTGGCGCAACCTGAGCCAACTAAATATAATTCCAGACGGTTTTGCATTTAAAGTATATGCAAGAAACTAATGCTAAGACTCCCCAAGGTTGGGATTAACATGAACGAATATAATTATTCTTTGCGCTCATAACTACTTATTTATTTGTTAATATATTTTTAAATATTTTGTTTAAGTTTATTGCTCATTCTATAGTATTTTTAAGATACCCTGGGAAATATTTTTGAATTAGCTTTCAGATTTTTTGCAAGTCTTAAAAAATGTTTGAATGTTTTAAAAGTTGTGTTAAAATATAATGTAATTTTTTTTATTTTTTTAACCTCAATCTTAAATTTTAAAAACCTATTTTAATAAAATTTATTTTTAGACATTTTGACAGTTTTAAAACTAATTTTAGAATATCACATGATTTTTGTAATATTAAAATTAATTACTATTAAAAAAAAAAAAACTAATAAATAATGAATTTTAAAAATTTATTTTAATAGAATTTATTTTTATATGTTTTGACAGTTTTAATATTTAAAAGTAATTTTAGAATATAACATGATTTTTGTAATATTAAAATTATTTATCATTAAAAAAACTAATAAAAAAAAAATAATTTTAAAAATTTATTTTAAGAGAATTTATTTTTTAAGATTTTTCGGCAGTTTTAAATTTACTCTAAAACAATAATTATTATCTAAAAATGATGGTACTAAGTTATCTTAAAATATTTTATTAGTTTTTTTTTTTAATATTTCGATTTTTGTAAAACATTAAATATGTTATAATTATGTCCATATATTTGTATATTTATAAAATTAATTTTTTCATATTAATATTTATTATATAACTCTAAATTAAACAAAAAATTAATAATAATAATAATATTAATACAACATATGCAAACATATACTATATATTTACTTTCAAATGAGCTTAAATGTTATCTAAATGGAAATATTTTCTATGGTGGAAAACTGTAAGGCTTTTCTCTTCAACCTTCTGGAGCGCTGCATAGACTTGGGAATATGTTTTTCTAGACTTTACATTTCGATATGATAAATTTATGTTTAACTTACGAAATAAAGCAATCTAAATACGGAGACTTCCAAATCTTGAGAGGGTATTTGATAGTTGCGTTAGTTGACATGTATGGCGCATGCAACACGATTTCAAATCGTTTTTGCATGCGACATCTAGTGAAGGGTGAGGTCGTGAGTCGTTGACTCGATCGATACAACCCCTAGGTACGACTATTTATAGAGTAAGTCAATTAAAGGCGATTGCGTTTCGAACGTGTTTTTCAGTTTTTGCGAGCACAAAAGTCAAATGCAACAATAAATATAGTAACGTATTATTAATAATCAACAATATATAATAAATAATGAATAATGCATAACTATTGCTAAACGAGTACAATAAAGAATAAAGAAAACAACAACAACAAGCGTGTTTCACAACAACAACAACGAGTTATATATAGTATATAAAAAAAGAAAATGTCGGTCGACTTGAGTGTCCAACAGGAGCCGACCATATCCGTGATAACCACAGTGCCGGTGGCACAAAATGGCGGCGAAATGGATGCCCTGCTGCTGGGCCGCATTGGGGTGAGTACAACAACAAGCAACAACGACAACAAAATGCAATTTAACAAAAAGAGAAAGCAATAAACAACAAAACAAAACAAAACAAGACAAACACACAAACAGCTTACTGAAAGCAATACAAATACTTGAATATTTCACAACTAAACTTAACTAAGTAGCAAAATGCGTGACATCTAGATCACATGCATATATATATATATATATTTCTTTATATATATGTATATATGTATCTATATTTGTTTGTTTCAATAGAAAAGTGCGCTCACAACTTTCTCTTAGCTAACAAAAAATATTTGACTTGGCTTTCGCATTTCGACTTGTTCAACTTCTTGAGTTATGCTACTCCATATTGTCATGCTCTAGTCATGTCCATTTCACACTTTTTACTCTGGTATTTTTCTATGGCAAATACTACTACTCCACTAGCTGCAGCATTTTCCATTTTCCATTCTCCATTGTCCATTTCCATTCAATTTTTGTCACACTTTACACAGTTCTCTTAGCTTTCTTAACTCTTAGCTTCTTAAATTCTAGTCTTAACTGAAAGTATATACTAGTTGCAATTACTTCTATGCTTCTATGCTATGCCTAGCATAACGTATGCTATGATCCAACTAATATCACTTTTACTCTATCTATATATATACATATAGTATGTATATGTATTTATATATTTAACAAATTGCCATTTGCGTAAGTATTGTAGTCATTCATGAATTGTAAGCGTTTCCAAAATCAGCACAGCCAGCCACGCCCACTGCTGCATCGAAGGTACACATACATATATGTATATGAATGTATGTATGTCTCAATCATTGTAATTGAATTTAGTTGCCTTCAATTTTCAGAAATTTGAATATGATTTCATTTCTTTTTTGTTTTTTGTTTGAGAGTGAAAAGTTTTTGTTTTTCTTTTTGTGAAAAGTTCATTTGTTGCTAATTGCTGCATTTTAATCAGAAAACGAATCGAACTTCAACTTGATCAAATGTT
>JAWNOM010000484.1:10512500-10777500 GCA_035045965.1 Drosophila aldrichi | reverse complement strand
GTGTGTATCGCCGCGCTCTGTGGGCGGAGCTTGCGCCAGCCAATGGCAGAGCCATGCGCAGACAGAGAGCGAGAGAGAGATAAGCAGCGCGAGCGAGAGATGAAGGTGTGGACGCTCTCAGATACTTTGGCATGGCTGCAGGCGCTTTTGCCTTTGATTAGTCAGCGCTCAGTGCAGTTAGATGTGTGTATGTATCTTACAGATACACAGATACAGATGCAGATACATTGTTATTGTTGTTGTTGCCTGAGTTGGCACGAGATCAGCGAGGCGACAATCACGCGGTCCATGTGTCACGTGACACGCTGACAGTTGCAGCTGCATCTATATCTGCATCTATATCTGTATCTGCATCTGTATCTGTATCTATGGCTGCATATGTATCTGCAATCGCATTGGTATTCACAGCTCTGGCTGCAGCTGCCTTTGTGGGTGTACGTCTAGCCCATTCATGAGACACACACACACACACACACACACATACAGAGTGCACTTTTCTGTGTGTGTGTGTGTGTGTGTGTGCTTTATCTGGCAAAGCTGTAAATATTCGCGAGATTTACAACGCCAGCAACGACTCCGGTCTCCGGACTCCGATTCGCACTCGGACTCGGACTCGTACTCGGTCGCGTATCTTTTCGTCTGAATCGGCATCGAGTGTTTTGTTAGCTGGCATCGCAGCATCGCATCGAGGCTGTCGAGGCTCTGGCAGACGCACGACAACTCGGCTCGGCCATAACGCATCCGCATTAACGCAATCGCAACAGCTAATCCAGCCCGGTGCTCGGTACACACACACACACACACACACACACACACATACACACACATATATATATAGAAGATACGCGACATTTAATATAAATACAAAAGCAAAGCCAAAGTCAAGAGTTCGCGCTGTGCTGCTACCCATTGTTGCCACTTCGCCTGTCAACGTAACTCACAATTGAATTGTTCCTTTGTCTACTCCAGCTCCAGCTCCAGCTCCTCCGCCGCCTCTACCTCTACCCACAGCTCGGCCAGCAGCCGCTTCCGATTTCGTTTGCAGCTCGCATAATTGGCATACGCTCGAGGTCAGCGTCCAACTCCAACTCCGACTCCGACTCCGACTCCAGCCTCAGCTCCAACGTCAACATCAACGTCAACGCCGCCGTTTGTTGTTAACCGCCAGCACAGGCAGCAGGCAGCCTTCTGGGGACATCCTGTCCTTGGGCACCCGTTTGGCCCATCTAACATAAATATCATTGTAGCTCGAGATGCTGGTGCCGCCGGATATGATGGCCGCCCAGACGCGCATGATTTACCAGCTGAATCGCTTCTGCGCCGAGCGCGTCCAAGCGCGCATCTTCAAGACGGCCACGGCCATCCGTGAGATCTGCAAGATTGTCCAGGACATACTCAAGGAGGTGGAGCTGCAGGAGCCCCGCTTCATATCCAGCCTGGTCGAGTGCAATGGCAGGTGAGTGGGTATATCCAGTATCTCTACTCGGATTATCTAGACAAACGAAGCCTTTGAGATTCTTCCTAAAATTGATGTTATTCAGGGTATATATTGAGGTGGAATGTTATGGTAAAAAATAATTAATTATAAAGAGAGTGGGGAAACAGCAGAATAAGTGAAAACCGAATGAACGGTAATACTCTAAGTTTCTCACAAAAAAGATTTTCTCTAAAAGTTCTGGAACAATATTTCATATGTATTATAGAGAAATTTCAATTTAAAGTCGTATTATCTAGTATTCAGGATTTTTTAGCTGTTTTATCTAATTATCAAGCTATGTTCTGTGTATTTTTTTCATCCTCATCAAAGACTCGATGGCCAGGACATAGATTTTAAATTAGGATCTCTAACACTTTGAAACATATATGACTTATAACTAATATACAAATATATTCCAATACTTAAATACTCAATTCAAAAACGAATGTAGGTAAAACAATGGGTCTTGACTCAAAGCATTTCTCTAATTTGATCAACTTTTGATTTTAATTGCAATCTAAAAATTTAGTCAGATTTTAGTTGAGATAATATATGACATATATGTAAATGTATATATGTACATTTATAAATTAATATTTAAACAGATTTTAGTTTAGATATGATCTTATATAGTATGTATGTATGTACATCTATGCAAAAATCTACAAGTAGAGGTTGGTTCCAAAAATATCGCCAAATCTCAATGCCATATATAGTATCAAAGAATTTGATATCTCGTATAAGCACCTGGAATAATAAATTATAATCAAAAATTATAATTTATAAATTTATAGCATATATGTTGATACATATATCATTAATCCTTCACACTTACTGTTGCACTCGGCGGGTAGATGCAATCGATATTGAGCAGTAGGAGAAGTCGAGGAGCATGACTTGACAGCAATGACATCGCATGTTTCATGCGATTCAAGAACCAACTCAGTGTTGCCGTTGTTGTTGCTTGTGTTGTTGTTGTTGTTGTGCGATTATAGCAGGTGAGGCAGGAGAGCGCTAACAGGTATCAGGCGACCGAATTACGCAGCTCCAATTGGCAGCCATTGATTAGACGCAGCCGATACCGAAGCTGAGTCGAGGATTACAATACGTTTCTGTATTTATGTGTGTGTGTGTGTGTGTGTGTGTGTTGGTTCCATTGCAGATTCGAGGGCGTCGAGGTGATCTCACCGAATGAGTTCGAGATCGTGCTCTACCTCAACCAGATGGGCGTCTTCAACTTTGTGGACGACGGCACTCTACCGGGCTGTGCGGTGCTGAAGCTGAGCGACGGCCGCAAACGTTCGATGTCACTGTGGGTGGAGTTCATCACAGCGTCCGGCTATCTGTCGTCGCGGAAGATACGCGCACGCTTCCAGACGCTGGTGGCGCAGGCGTGCGATAAGAGCATCTACCGGGACATGGTCAAGATGATGGGTGATACGACAGAGGTGAAGCTGCGCATCCGGGAACGCTTCCTGGTGCAAATAACGCCGGCTTTCAAGTGCTCCGGCATCTGGCCGAGATCGGCGGCCCACTGGCCCATGCCGCACATACCCTGGCCGCATCCCAACATCGTGGCCGAAGTGAAGACGGAGGGGTTCGATCTGCTCTCCAAGGAGAGCATCGTCATGCAGAACAAGAACAACAATGCGGCCAGCATGGAGGGCGATGCCTGGGTGCTCAGCTTCTTCGAGGCTGAGAATCGCCTGCTGCAAGGTGAGTGAGCGGGGGCAGAGGGAGGGAGATGCGAGAGAGATTTAATAATCTATTGGCAACTGAGATGATAATGATGATGGTGATGATGATGATGTGAATCTTCAAAGGTGGCTGCCGTCGTCGCTGCTTGAGCATACTGAAGACGCTGCGTGACCGGCACTTGGAGCTGCCCGGCAATCCGATCAGCGCATATCACCTGAAGAATCTGCTGCTCTACGAGTGCGAGAAGCATCCGCGTGACTTCGAGTGGGACGAGGGCTGCATTGCGGACCGTTTGAATGGGATATTCCTGCAGCTAATCTCCTGCCTGCAGTACCGTCGCTGTCCGCACTACTTTCTGCCCAGCCTCGATATGTTCAAGGGCAAATCCCCCAGCGCCCTGGAGCAGGCCGCCAAGCAGGTCTGGCGTTTGACTCGTGAGATGCTCACCAATGCGAATGCCTTTGAGAAGTTGTAAGCGCAAAAGTGAGAAAGAGAGAGAGAGCGCGTGTAATTGTATGTATGTGTGTGATTGTAAATCTGTATGTGTGTGTGTGTATGATTCAAGGTGCTAAATTTTCATTGTCACAGCGCAGCGATTGCGCTGATCTGATAAGCGAAATGCCATCACTGGCAGCCATTTTGTGCCATGCGTGTGCCTCGGTGTGTGTGTATGTGTGTGAAAATGTGCGCATAGCTGCAAAAACAACAACAATAGCAGGCGGCGAAACCCGAAGTGTTAATGCAAAGATGCGAGATAAGCCGCACATTGCCCACTCCTCAATCCAAATTCGCTGCCGCTGCCGCTGCCGCTGCTGTCATTCCCATTGCACGCCTGACTGCGCTTAGCCGGCGAATATTGTTTTTAATAACTCGCCGCTGTTCGCATGCTTCGCCCAATGGCCAAACACAATGGCAGCAACAACAACTGCAGCGAAATAACAAAGCAAGGCAAAACGTAACGCAAACAGTTACACCAACAACAACAATAACAGCAGCAGCAGCAGCAGCAAAAGTGAAAAGGAGATACAACAACGAAACATAAAAAAAAGAGCATTTTTGTCGGCTTCGCTTTGCAAGTGAGCTCAAGTGTGAGGCGAATCCGTTCTCATTATCGAAATTGAGTGCTCACTCTCTTAAGTACTCGAAATACCAATACATACAAAACAGCTGTATGTGAACAAAAAGCAGCAACAACAACTACGACAAACGAATACTTCAATTACACATATGTACATATACATATACAAAGTATAGCCATGTATTTACTCCGGATTAATATGTCAAGATATTTGTTGGACTTGAAAGACAGACAAAAAGTTTTTGGACAATACACATCTACATACATATATAGATATTTGTCTTCCTCTTTGAGTTATCTTACACATATTCATATGTAGTAAATGTAAGTGAACATTTTATTAAATTATATTACATTTTTTTTTTTTTTAAATATACACATATTATATAAAGTTAATTATTATACTTAGATTGCTTAAGAAACAGTTGGATGAAATAAATTTTAAAATAGCCCAAGGCAAATTTTATTTACTTATTTTTTATCTACAAATGTCTCACAAATACATATATAGAAGTATGTTTGTATGTGTGCATAAATGTATGTAAATAGATCAACCAATACTATTAAAGCGACTACAAGGCGAATTGGCTACGCTGAGCATAGTTGAAAATGCAGTTCGCCGCAGAGCGCAAGTCTGAGACACACTAATACAGAGGCAATTGAGATTTAAGACTAACGGATGAATTGGTTCTGCTTGCTGCTAAAGTAAGAACAGGCAAAAGCCTTGAAAAAGCTGCGTCACAAAGCTTTTAGCTGCATTTACATCCTTGGAGTGAGAGAGAGGGAGAGAGTGAGAGGGAGTGAGAGAGACAGGGAGTGAGCGAAAGACAGAAGAGAGCTCATTAAAAGTTGGTAGCTGTTTGCCATGCTGACTGTGAGTTAGTGTTATGAGTATTGCTCGATCGCCAAAAACAAAAACAACAGCAACAACAGCAACAATTTATTTGTTGCTCTTAGTGCAGGACAGCTGCAGCGACAACTGAGCATCAATTTTATTACCCTTATTTATGGTTATGTTATTCCTGGGGCCTCCAATGAGCGCTGTCCTTCTCCTCCTGAACCTCCACGGCCGCCCGCTCCTGCTCCTGCTTCGTCTTCAACCTCTGCATACAGACAAAAAGTTTTCAGCGAATGTAATCGATATTTTTTTTTTTGTTTGTATTTTTGCTTTGGCTGACAAAAGATGTTCCGCTGCGAGAAATCCATTTACGTATAAAAATATACATACATATGTATGTATATATGTGTGTGTCTTACCCAAGTGCGTAGTTTAATCAAAGGTAGAAGGGGGCTGGGGCGGCAGAGGTTGGTAGGCTGGTAGGTTGGTAGGTTGGTAGGTTGGGGTTGCTGCAGAGGTAGCATAATGCGATAGCTAAAATAACAAATTATGCTGAAGCACGCAGGATCATATTACAAACATATTGTATAGCTAACCAGCCAAGCCATTATGACAGAGAGACAAAGAGCATGGGAGTGCGGGGGTGTGGGAGTGTAGGGGTGGACGCCCCTGTGCTTAAGCGGGGCGTGGCAGCAGTTATTGTTGGCAATGGGAAAAATAGCATCAGGTGATTTGCGGTCGACGGCTGCGCACTTGAGGAGCTGAGGGGCAGCGGGGATGGGCTGCAGGGGGAGGCTGCACTGGGGGTGCCACGTGTCCGAGAGCCGCATGGACCATGTGAACGGCCGCAGGCTGCAGATAAGGCACGTTTATAAACTAGAGTGTAGAAATTAGACAAATGTTAGCACAGCCTTTTCCCTGCGGCAGGAGGCGGGAGTAAAGCACTGCTGGCAGGGATCGGGGAAGAGCGCCCGAGGAGAGCTAGTCTCGAGTCTGTGTGTGTTTTGACAAATTGTACATGAAATGCAATTAAGACCAGGGCCCCACAACAAAAGCAGTAAAACAAAGCGCACCGAAATCCTTTTCGTTTTCCTTTACGGGTTTTTCGTTTTCGATTTTTGTTTTCGTTTTTCGTTTTTGTTTTATGTCCTTCTCGCAATCCTTTTCTCTGCGACCTGTCACAACTTTGCGTAAAGCCAAAACGACCCAAAACACTGAAATGTCGCCCTTTGATTTGTTTGCCTTTCATTATGCTCGGCTCTCTGTGACATTTATGTAATCGCTGCCTTCGTCTCATGGCTCTCTCCACCCTCCACCCTTGAACCTTCGCCCGTGGGCGTGTCGCGCGTTGACAGGCAACTTGGTATAATGCCCGCATTGTCAAGGGAGCTCCTTTTGTTTTAATTGTTTACTAATGATATTTAAATTAGTGCTCTATATGACCGCGAGCGGTTTCTTTGTATTATTCATTTCAACTCCTTGTTTTTTTCTCTCTACTGCGCAATCCTTTTCATTCTGGCTCTGACACGCCCCTCGCCAGGCTTTGTTGCTTGCAAATGTTAGCCTGCAGCCATGAGCGGATGTTAAGCTAACAGCCACATGAGAAAAGTTTCCTTCCTTCCTACTGAAAGACTTGAGCACCTTACTCCCGTTAGTTTTCGTAGATCCTATTAAGCACCCTTTCAATTTTATACTTTTAACTGAATCGTATTTACCCATCATCATCCCATCAACAATTTCCTACTATTTTTCCTACCAAGGACTGCGACTATCGCAGCTTCAGCGGGTCAATCAATCAAGATTGACCGAGTGCAATGCATGGAATATCGCATGCAGAGAGCACTTTGATTGAAGACATGCTGTAGCTGGAGAGTCGTGGCTGCCTTCGAGCGCGGCTCCAGTCTGTAGGGGCAGGAACTGGGATAATTATGTCGTCATTATCAAAAACACGTGGTGCAATTTAACAACATGCCACAAGGAGTACGCCGGAGCCACACGCCACAAATTATGAATATCAAAATGTGCCCAAGATAAACGACACATGAAAAAGGCAAAAGTTTTCAATAGAGAGAGCGAGAGCGGGGTGAGCAGAGCACTGAGAGTGGGGATTGGAAAATTAGTTTTCCACGCATCGCCAGCAAACACAATGGAGCATAGAGGCTGAGGGGGGCTGACAAAGGTGGTTGGGGGCAGCTGTGGCACCTACACACGATAATTTATAGCAGATTGTCGCCTGCACGCTAAGAGGAAGAGTGGGGAGAAAGAGAGAGAGGGAGAGGAGGCGAGGGAGTGGGCTGTATCGCTTCAATAGATGAGGCGTATTTTTGGATGGGCATTTGCATTCAATTACGGCAGCTGCAAGCCGGACAGATTTATTTTTATGCACGCGCCATAAACGAAGCCCCAAAATGCGCCACAGCTGGCCGAGGTGACGGGTGGTGGGGCAACGGGGTAGCGTCGGGTAGGGATAGGATTGAGGCTGGGATCTGGCGTTGGCTGCGCTCAATCATAATTATGTGATTTGTTTGCGACGTGCAGGCGAAAGAGTTGGGCGGGGGGGTGTTGCCGTTAAGTAAAGTGGGGGCGGGCGGCGACTAATTAAAAGCGAACGCCCAATGCCGGTGGGGAGGGGGAGGGGGTTAGGTGGCAGAGTCTGTGTGGTTATGTGGCATGTTGACGTATTGTCGCTTGTGTCGGCGTTGTGCAAGTTATGACATTTTGATTTGAGTTGCATTTGATGTCGCTCAGCCGGCGCTTGGCAGCTGATTTATGCAGCAGGGGACGAACAGGAGAGGGAGGGGGGGGGGGTGGTAAAGAGATGAACAACTAATTAAGATAGAAGCAAAGTTGAGGTCATAGCACAGCTGCAAGCAATTCACAGACGAGGAGCGAAAGGATTGAGAAGCACAGAGGAAGGTCGTACATCAGAGAAAGAGAGAGAGAGAGAGAGAGAGAGAGGGGAAGACAACAAGTGACATAGATATTTTTTATTTGATTCCAAATCGATTAACATTATTAATGAATATGCGCGCGTATTAGAGAAAACCACAGGGAAAAAATCAAGAGAAAAGAAAGAAGAAAAAAAACCAAAAACATGCGACAGAACTGAAAAAGGAGAGAGAGAAAAAAGGTTTCCCAACGAAAACGAAAAAAAATATGTATGTTGAAACAGTTGTGAAATTCCGAGAAATGCCCAAAGCAAGAAAGATTGTCAACATGATCATCAGCGACGGCTTGGTATGGGGAGGGGCGTGGCAGGCAAAAGGGCGGCGGCCAGCGCTGAATGCAGCAGGCAGAGCCAAAGAGTCGGTGAGACGACGAGTCGAAGCAGAACTTTGGAGCAACCTGTGGAATGTCTCAAACAACGGCCAGCAGAGGAGAGCAGCAAGGGAGGGGCGGAGGGGCACAGTCAAGGCGAACGAGTCAAATCAAAATTCAGATAGTATCAATTATATGTAAAGAGATACAGATACAAACAAACACACACACATATGAGATAGATGCTGATGACAAGATAAGCATTTAAATTATTAACAACAACAACAACAGCTGAAGAATATGTATATGTATGTGTGTGTGTGTGTATATGTGTAATTCATTAGAAACCAACAGCTGATGCGATTCAGAAAGTTAATTCGCTTCCCAAGGAATGCGAGCGAGCTAATATCTAACTGCAAAGAAGCTCAACTCGAGCTGGAATTTGATAAATGATAAAATGATTGCTTAACTAAATGAATGAATGACTGATTGTGATTGATTGAAACTAAAGAATCTTGGGCAAGCTCTGAATAGATAACTATAGATAAAAACTCCTGCTGCCTTAGGAAAAATAGCCAAATATTCTTTTCATTTCTACTTTTATTTCAAATAAATTTCTTAACATAAATACGCTAATTAAGTATATTAAAAAAAAAAAAAAAAATGAAAAAAAAAATAGTTAGATAAGCATAAATAACAATTAGACATGCATATGTATGTACAACTATACATATATACATTATATATATATATAGATAAATAACATTGTGCTCTTCTTCCTCTTCCGCTGCAATTTGAATAAATTATGGGACAAGCGCGAATACTATAATAAAATACAAAATGCTGCTCAGTGTCTGGGTGTGTGTCTCTGCTGAACACAAAAAGCGGGAACAGTTGAAATGGCGTATAGTGTGCACAAAATGAGCATAGTTTCAACTGTGCTCGGCCAAGACACAAACCAAGCGAATTGGTTGAGTGTCCCAATTGAGTGGCAATGAGTGATGAGCTTCTATCAGCCAAGACACAAACCAAGCGAATTGGTTGAGTGGCCACACTGAGTGAAAGCTGTGTTGTGTTGCCCGCTTTTGGGAGCAGCAGAGAAAAGCTATCGATGAATTGAACTAGAGGCTAATTGGATGGGCTACTCCTTGCAGTAGTGCGCATGCAGAATATTCTCTGTGCCGGACAGTATGGCGCCCTCGTGCAGCGGACAGAGCTTCAGATAGAGATCGCTCGACTCCAGCGACTCGATCAGAATGTACTCGAGATAGATGCGCGGCGAGGAGAGGATGCGCCACGTGAGCGGATTGAGGAAGTTCGTCTGGTACTCCCAGTAGACGCTGGCGTGTCCCGGCTGCTGCAGATCGCGTCCGGGCAGCAGGGCCGTATATTCGAAGCCCGGCTCGAAGTACATGGCCTTTTGAGAGAACTTCATGCGGTCCGTTGTCTTCTTCTTGTTGCGCTCCTCGTGCAGGCGAATGGACAGGGTGCCGATCTCGCCGCCGTGCAGTGTGCTCTCGTCGTGACTGGAGACACGCACCGTTATCCGATAGTGCGCCCGGCAGAAGGGCGGCCGATCGCTGGTCATCATGTAGAAGACGGGCGGCGGATCCTTCGGCTTGATCAAGCCCCGCGACCTCTGCTCCTCGTAGTCCTGCTGGCTGTGGAAGCCCATGCGCATGCACAGGTGGCCCGGCTCATCGCAGCTAATGCACTTTGCGTCCTTGAAGCTCTGCAGAATAAAAAAAAAACGGATTAATGATGCATGCTCAAGCAGGAGGCGGCTTCCTGTCGCTTACCTCGTACGAGTCGCACGTGATGCCCAGGAAGGGGCACTTGCTCGTAATGCTCTCCATGAAGAACTGCTCGCTGCGCAGGTGATTGCAGCCAATGAACTCCTGCATGGTCATGAAGAAGGTGTTCTTCCGGTTGTTCTTCATCACGTCCTGCAGCTTCTTGTCGCAGCCGGGATTGTCGAAGCCGCCGTTCGGATAGAAGTCGACGTGGCCGATGCGCTGAATGATGCCCAGGCCGCCCTTCATCAGCGGATTGGCGTCCGTGTGCAGAATGTCCACGAACTTTGCATCGGACCGATCCAAGCGCACAATCCTATCGGTGTCCGTGAACAACGGCGCAGCCGGATCCAGGCCCGTGATGCGGCCCAGCTTGAGCCCAAAGTCGTGCTGCAGATGATAGCCCGCATAGCCGGAGAGATGGGCGCCCAGCGAGTGGCCAATGATGTGCACATTGTCCAGATTGGGCATCCGCAGCTCCTCGTACAGCATGTGAATCACGTGGGCAGTGATGGAGCCGACGAGTCGTATATTGGCCACGGCCTGCACATACGGCGGACTCGAGCCGCCGCCCCAGTCGATAATGATGACAGCGCACTCGCCCTCCGCACACTGGCTGAGCAGCGTCCGTCCCATCTCCAGCATCCAGGGTATTCCGCCCGACTCCAAATAGCCGTGCACCACCAAATAGAGCTTCCCCTTGGGATTTATGCCCATGGTCTGCACACTGTCCGGGTCGTTGAGGTCTATGTACTTGGCGTGCTCCATGGAGCGGTCCGTGTAGAGCGTGTAGTGCGGCTCGATCTCCGACGGCTTCTGCGGATGCACGCTGATCGTGCGCGTCACCGTGTTCCATGGCCCATTGATCGGGAAGCAGCCGTAGACGCCGAAACACTTCACCTCGTTAATATCTGTAAATGGAAAAATGGGGAATTCTCAATTAGTACAATGTTGGCAACTGTAATGTGATATGTTATGGCACTGTTAACAAATCGAATTATCATTATGACTGCAAACAGCTGAAGGAGCAATAGTAACTAGAAAATGTTACGAGTCTTCTGCTATAAAAAGCGTGAAGGTTGCCCTAACATTGCTTTAACATAGCAATCACTATATACCTGATGTCATTCTGGACTAAAGAATCTATAAATTAAATAACTGGAAACGACATTGAACACAACAAGCGTAATGGTAGGTAGGTTCTGTTAAGTCACTGTTAGACCTTAGCCAGCTGGCAAACTGCCCTTGTTCTTAGCCACTGTTAATTGACTGTTAGCCAATTAACGATGTCATTGACTGTTCCATCAAGCGCAACATTTCCCATCGACTTCCTTTTCCCGCTGCTCAACGTTGCGTGGCACTTGGAATTCGCTCGACCGATCTGTTGATCAATTGATCAACTATCGAAAGATCTAGAGATCAACTGATGAATTGCTGATTAATTCACCAAATGCCAAATTATCATTGTCATCTTTGCCGTCATTCTCGATTATTGTCTGCCGACTTTTACTCAATACACTTCAAGCTTTGGCTATTTGAGAGATTCGTTACTCCAATTCTTGTATTTCTGTTGATCATTGAGATGTAGAGCCAGCGGCTTGTATGATCTCGTTAGCATATCCATTGAATGTCGACTGCGAAAATCCATTGGCTGTACTACTTTCCGTAGTAGCGTAATAGCTGAGCCGTATGCAAAAGAAACTCATGGAAATGGAATTGAAATGTTTCTTTCTCTTTGTACATAGAGAGTGTAAACATCAAGTCAGAGCAACAGCTTTTAGTAGTCGGCCTGCAAATACCCTGTACTTGCTTATATCGCTACAGAACTTTACCAAAACGGAATCAGTCTAAATCAGCTTTACGTACATGTCTCAAGTTGAGGCATAAAAAAAACACCTAAACTTCTTAATTAAAGTTTTTATCTTAATTGTATGTAATGTAATGTACAAGTCGTTATTGTAAATGCTTTTTTCTCGCTTAGTCATCAAACTTGTTGTATTAATGGAGCGTACACTCATTTTGAATATACACGTATAGGGTATATTAAGTAAGTCTTACTCTGTTTGTGCTTCCTATATTGGTATATAGTACATGTGTATATGTAAAATTTGAGCACCTTTTATATATACAGATATGCGCATTCCATATCGCCCGATACTCTGCGCTATTGACCCCAGACACTACTCGTTTAAACGCTTGAAAATAAGCTAATAACTCAAATAAAGATAGATATCTGTTGATGCGTAGAAGAGACTTGCTAAAGTAAGGAACTAGAACATTTGGAACTAGTTGTTGTAGTATCATTGCTCATAATAGTCCATAGATTCATAAAAAAAAATGTTTGTGGCTCATAGAGTTAGAATAGAGTTGTCCAGTTTGTGCTAGGAGAAGTATCTGGTTCATTAGAACTGTCAAATGTGAACTACAATAGAAAAGGTATCTTGTTCACAGATTCAACATAGAACTATTCATGATTCGTATAAATATGCTATATATGTAGATATATCGAGTTGGAACATTCTAATCTAATTAATAGATTCAGTTTGGAAACATTAGAATTTCTGCTAGAAAAACTAGGTAGAGCTTGACTGCTAGAAACTGTGAATATCTAAGAAATATGAATAGGTCCATGCTAGCATAGGTTTCACTGCACCGTAAGCTTCACTGCGGTTTTTCTATTATCAATTGGGAACCGCAAGCTAAAAATAGAAAAGCTCTGGCAAAAGGAATTTCAGCTGAGCAATTTGGTCGCCGAGATTAGGCAATCGGCGGTGTTTGCGGTGATAGATAGACCCGTTTTCAGTCGATCTGGTCGGAACACTTACCGCTTTTGGGTGCCGGTGGCATATCGATCAGCGTGTTGACGGCGGCACGGCTCGTGTGGTTGGCCAAGTAGAGCATCGTCTGCAGCATTAAGCCACCTGTTGTGTTGGCCACATACATTTCGCTAGCCTAGACGGTTCTTCAGCGCACGTTGTCAATTGTTCTCGTTGTTGTTGTTGTTGTTGCTGTTGCTGTTGTGATAGTTGTTATTGTCGTTGTTCACCTGTTGCTGCTGTTGCTGTGGTGCAGCCTGTCTACATTTTAGGCAGAGACTAAACTAAATCACATTTACACCGCACGTCAAAGTTTTTAGTTCTTTTACTTTTTTATAGATAGATTAACTGGAGAAGCTAAGACAATAGCTAAAGTTATTGTTGTTGTTTTTAATTAAATTAATCTTATCGTAAATAAATCGCGCACTTCTCCCTCTCTCTCTCTCTCTCTCCCTCTCTTCACACACTCTGTAAATGTCTATCTCTATCGGTGTCGCATTCACACAACACTCGACATTCACTTTGGGTCCCAAGTATAAAATTCTGCTCAAGTTTTTTGGCACGTTTCTTTGATTTGCACCAGCCGAGGGGATTAAGAAACAGAAACTGAAACAGAAGTAGACGAAGTAGTTGAAGAAATAGCAAAAATGATTCTCCCGTAAATCCCGTTAATTGCACGCGCTGTCTGTTGCGTATGACGGCCGACAGAGCACTGAGCCAAACAGCTGCGCCGCACGCAATTTGTACGCGGCGACGGCGACTTGAGCTTCGGCCTCGCCGCTGCAGCTGAGCGGGGTATAACGGCACTGAGATAAGCTTTGCTGCCCCGCTCCTCCTACTACTCTACACGAGCATGCAAAGCCCAGGCTGCAAAGTACAAAGTGACGTCGACAGCAACAGCGATGACGACGTCGACGCCAACGTCTCTGTCAGATGCACTTTAAATACGATAAGCGCGACAAGCGAAGATCAAAGTCGCAGCGCCGCCCAGCCAAAAGCTCGCAATGGCTTTGAACTGAAGCTTAAAGCTTCTGCCGCGAACTCACTGTAATAGAATAGCGGAAGAAGCATCGAAACGTGATGAAGCAACAGAGCAAAGACACAACTTGGAATTTGCATATGTATGTGTGTATTGTAGATAATGTCGCCTCCTACAGACTGATGACTGTACAGTGAAGCGCTGAGCGCGCTTATCGCCTGCCAATCGGCAAAAATAAGAAAACAAAACTCAACAGAAATCTCAATTAGAAACTGTGTCAAGCTCTCACAGCTGGCACGCCTCCCACCAGATTCGGGGCGGGTTCAATGCAATTGGCGTCTGTGGTGCTGCGAGGTGCGGCGTGGCGGATGGCTCAGCTGTTATCAGCGATCTGGTTCCGTTACGGATTCGGATTCGGCATTCAGGGCAGCGAAAACACGAGTCCGAAGTCCGTTGGCAAAGGTGTTTACCGGCCTGCCAGTCGCTTGACTTTTCCACCAGGATCTCAATGCGCCATTGACGTCAATGGGCGCTGCTGCTGGACCCAATCGTCCAGAATAAACCAGCTCAGTTATCGCCGCTATCAGCGATCGCTTCATACTACATCATTCTTCTTCTTCTACTTCTACTTCTTCTTGGCTTTGCTTTTGTTTTTATTTTGCCTTGCTGTTTATGCTCATCTCTCTCTCACTCTCGCTCTCTGCAATCTCGCAACGAACGAACGCAACGAAAGGGGAATACCACACACATACACGGGAAGAGATGGGAGGAGAGGGACCTACGGTTAACATTGGTTTAAAAATAGAATCGAACATCTAGGGAAACAAAAATTGACTTAGTTTCCACTTTATTTACTTAGTGCAATCAAGCTGGCACTTCTATTGATTTACATTCTCGGATTACGGCAATATACCACCTGGGAAATACCCTGAAAATCTATTGGAGGAAATAGTTCTTGATAGATAAGGCGAAAGCACGCAGAGACAGTAACCAATATGATTATTTATTATCTCTTGCCGATAAAAGGAGCAGTCGCAAGAGCTCTACAAATTTTTAAATAGATAGACGAATAAATAATAAAATCGAATAAAGCTTACCTTATAGCTGGGGACTAGTTACGAAATTCATTTAGGTATTCCTAATCTGTGGCCACTTAATATGTCTTCCATTTCACCCTCTAATGCCTTATGTAAATGTAAATCATAGATATATGGAGGAGTCACCAAAGTAAGGTTAAGGATAGGTAATAGATGGATCTAGAGATCATCATAGCCAAATTCTACAATAGGGAATTTCCGCATATCGTAGATAAATGGAGCAATCCACTAACCTCTACATATAATGGATAGAGATAGATTGAATAAAACTCTTTTGCATTCGAATATACCTAATTATACCCGCTTATGTACATATATCGCACCTTATGCATTGGGCAAACAGAATTCAATACTGTAATACCCTTATAGAGTATTACATCTGTTTTTCGCGCGAGCTATTATTAATAGCCGAACACACTGATATGATGTTTGTTTTGCAAGCGCTTCAATCAATACACAGTATTTGTTGTTTTCATTGCACTTTTCGATCTGTTTTCCAGAGGGGCCCCATAGATAATCGCCTCCGTAGAGGGACAGAAGGCCGTTGACGTCCGTGCCGACAGTTGCGCGCGCACACACTTGTTTATAGTTGCAAAGTGCATTATTGAATAACGCAGCCGGAGGAGTTCCGCGGGGGGTGGCCAGAAACAGAGAAAACAAATGCCATAATAACATAACACTAGGTCAACAACAAACGAGCCTCCTGCTGCCAAGCACGCCCATAGGCGAACGATTGAAATTTGTTGAGCTCCAATTACGTCAATTTCTTTGAGGTAGCTCCTAACTACATCTAACACGTTAACATAGAGAACTTGCTGAGATTTTAACTGACAGTTAAATTCGGCAGGCAAATCTGACAAATATTCCTTAGATCTGACATAGAAGACATATATTCTACTTGAAATCCTCTATCTCTCACGCGCTGCCTATATCTAAATTAGATATTTATTGATCCGGATAGTAGTTGATCAAGAATTGTTCTACATCATATATAAATTATTCTATAGAACCAAAGCGTAATATGAGAAATATTTTACCTTCATTTGAAAAGTCAGATATTGAACGGGAGAATCATTTATCTATATATAGCACCCTATCATTTTGTTCCTATATGTATTACTCTCAGTCTTGGTCTATTTTACTGTCTTCCTCTGTTTCTATCTTTTTCTCACATTTCATGACTAATCACATAACTTCTATTGATTCTCTCTCTCTCTCTCTCTCTCTCTTGGAAGGTATCTTATAGGTATCTAAATAAACATGAGCTTAACTAACATTTTCCACTAAACAATTATGAAATGTAAATAAAATGAATCAAGCCTTAGGTAAATTCTTGTTTATTGTTTTTTGTTTTTCTGTTGATTTTGTTTTTAGTTTGGTTTCTCATATATGTATATATATGTATATTTGTATATAAAATAAAACATAATAAAAGTACAATTATTAATTATTTTCCGTATGCATCCGGTGATGCAATTTGATCTCACTTTCTCTCATTTATTTGGTTATGGTAGACAATCGTTGGTATATCTTTGTATAGATACGAAAATAAAAAAAAACGTTGCAGGCACTTGGCATAACTTATTGTCGTTAAAATTAGTTAAGGCATATCGCGATGGGTGGGGGCGGGAGTAGGGGCGTTCGGACATCAGTTAGGTACAAAAGATTGGCACTTAGCGCTAAGACTTAAAATATAACTAGTTAAAGATTACAAAAAAAAATAATAAGAATAGAAGAGAAATATGAAGAAGCGATCGCTTGCTGCTCATTCGGAGCGTTGCATGATCATCTCGATCTTGTCGCCGGCTGCAGCGATCAGCGGAACGGTGAGACAGCAGTCGAAATCTTGCGTCTTAATCTCATTGACCTAAGAGAGAGAGGGAGATGGAGATATTATATATGCATCCATGATCTGCTTTGATCTGCTGCACTTGCCTGCATGATGCGATCGAAGGGCTTCAGCTGGCCGCATATATCCGCCGGCCCGCCGCTGCGTATGCGATTGATGAAGACGCCCCGCTCGTAGAGCCCATCCGAGACGGAGAAGCCATAGTCATCGTAGACTCTATCCTTGTGAAGTGTGACATGGAAGATGCGCTGCTGTTGCTGCTGCTGCTGCTGCGATTGCGACTGATCCTTGTTGCTGCCGCTCGCCTCGGTGTTGGTCGATGGACTGCGCGGACGTCGCTGCACCTTGGCATAGATGGCCTGCGTCGCAGCCGGCAGGCTGCAGCTGGAGCTGCTGTTGATGTCGTGGCTGCGCAGTATCTTCAGGTCGACGACATCCCCCAGATGATGCAGCAGGCTGGTGGCATGCGAGAGCGGCATGCCCTGCACCGAGTGCTCGTCGATGGCCAGCAGCTGGTCGCCCACATGGATCTGTCCGTTCTTGAAGGCAATGCCGCCTAAGGAGTTGGGTAAACTGGTATCAGTGGTGGCCCCAAAGCAGTCACTCGGCACTTACCTTCGACCAGTCCGCTAATGGTGATCGGCTTGGTAATGTCCTCGCTGCCCGCCAAGGTGATGCCCAGGAGTCCGCCCTTCGGCTCCAGCCGCACTGTGAAGATGATCTGATGCAGGCTGCTGCCGCTGCTCTTGCTGCTGGAACTGGCCGCCGAGCCATACACCTTGCTCTCCATGGGCGGCGGCAGAGCGGTGCAGTCCACGCTACAAGGTAGAGAGAGAGAGAGAGAGATAGTTGAGTGAGATTTGCATAAGGTGTAACTGTAAGCAGTCACTCACCTGGCATAACGATTCAGCTCGTAGCCGCCGTAATGGGAAGCCTGCTCATTCTCGTCATCCTGTTCGTCCTCCTCCTGCTCGGCCAGCTCGGTGGTCAGGCTCTGCGTATTGGCGGTGCCATTGGCAAAGCCCCGGCCATTGCCCACCGGCCAAGCGCCATTGGAGGGCGGATGCCGCAGCTGCACCGACTGCAGGCTGCCCGTCTCGTCGAGACTCGAGTTGGCCCGGAAGTAGTCCGGCTGCGGCGTGCTCGACTTGAGGGAGATGCAGTCGTTGTACTTGACCTCGCCGTATTTGGAGGCCACATAGGCGCTGCTATACAGCTCATTGTCGCCGGCAACACCAACACCAACACCGCCACCGCCGCCGGCCACCACGGCGGTGGTGCAGTTGCTGTAGATGGGTGGGTTGGGCAGAAAGTCGGGCAGCACCACACGTTTAATTGTGAGCGTAGTGAAGTCCGTTGTGGTGGCTGCTGCCGCTGCCGCTGCTGCTGCTGAGGTTGTTGCCGTGGGCAACTCCTTGAGCAGAGCATCCACATTGAAGTGCTGCACCGGATGCTGATCCACAGCCAGCAGTATGTCGCCCGGCCGCAGCGTGCCGCAGCGATGAGCCGGACTGCCCATCTTGACGTCGGAGATGACCAGACCGCCGTGACTGGAGCCGCTCACGCTCAGGCCCAGGCCGCATTTGCCCGCGCGCAGCAGCTTCACGTTGAACACACCGCTGGAGGGCACCACCGCGTCCGGCATATCGAACTCCACCTCCAGCTCCAGCCAGTGGGCGGCCGCATGGGCGCCGCTGCCGGCACGCCCATCGAGCAGCTGCCGCATGGCCGCCGCGTCCAGGTTGTACATCTTATTGATGGCCACAATACGATCGCCCGGCTGGATGCAGCCGCTGCGATCGGCCACCGAGTCGGGCAGGATCTGGGCGATGCTGACGGCGCGTCCACAGCTGCTCGCTGCGCCGAGCACAATGCCAGCGCCCTGGCTGCAGTCGAGCAGCACCGGAAAGCTTTCGGCGCGGCAGAGGCCGCCCGACAGGCTGCTGCCATGTCCATTGCTGACGGCGGCCACAGCTGCGCCCGTCGCACCACCTGCACCGCCGCCCGCCTCCAGGGGCAGCGAGCTCTTGCGCACGAAACGCTGCCGGCCCGGCCTGCCCGACGACTTGCGCGACTCCAGCGTGCTGAAGCTATACTTGGGACTGCCGAGCGTCGTGTGACCTGTGCGAGAGAAACAAGATGTGACAGCACAAGAATCCACAATAGCCGCTGCTCCACCGTATTTATAGACGCCCAGATCCCACTACTGCGCCCAGCTGTTGTTGCTTAGCCACACTATTTACGATCCTGCCGGGCCGAACTTGGCCAAAAAGCTTTTAGCACGATGCGCCTCAGCTGATGCGATGCTGATGCCATGTGTGAGAAATAGTTCATGGCAGCTAATCCACAGCTTAGCTTATATCTGTGTGTGTGTGTGTGTGTTTGTGTGTGTGTGTGTGTGTGTATTACGCTCTGTTTGTTTGCCCCCGTCGATCTTGCTTAAGAATTTACGGCCCTAAGTAGTCGCCCATTGTCGCCCCCCGAATAATTCGTCTTTCCCATTTGCCCTCAAATACAAATTGATTGGCATTCAATGTGCTCGAAGCGAGGGTAGCCCAAATAGTTGTCACCTATATTGAAAGGCATGAATGAAAAGAGAAAGAGAGAAAGAGAAAGAGCTCTTCCAGGGCAGTTTTAAATCAAAATGAATTTATTTCTACTTACTTCTAGTTGAGAACAACTAACTGTTCGTGCGGCCCTCGCCTCTGTGGATGTCGGCCTCTGCTGTTCATTAGCCGAACGCCCACGCAACGAGACCTTCAAATGCACCATGTTTGGTGGCTTTTGGCATTGCACAAGCGGCCAACGATTGGAGCACTTAGATAGCCAAAAGGAAAACAAGAACGACGGACGGACGGACGACCGATGGGAGCTGACGCTGGGATCAGTTTGGCTCTGGCTTTGGTTTTGCTTTCAATTTTTGTCTTGGTTGCGGTTCGACTTACCTCGTCGCGCCAGCGCATGTGCCGGCATGATCTGCATTTGTGTGTAGCCGCGGCCGGTGCCGGTGTCCAATATGGTCATCACCTCGTCGGGAGTGTAGGCCGTGTGCTCGATCATGGTGTCATCAATGGAGAGCACCTGATCGCCGACAGATAAGGCGCCACAGCTGCAACATGCACAGAGATCGCAGCAATTCAGTTGGCGGTTCTCAATACACGATTTCTCACGCTAGCTAAGGCGCTAAGGCGTTGCCAGACTAGGCAAATGTAGCGACCTGGCAACGCTGAATTGCTAAAGCTATGCACTCGATTGACTGCAATTGAATATTTGCTAAATTCTCATTTCATGTAGGACTCAAATCGATTGAAAGTGTTGCCAGACCAATTCAAAATCACAGTCTGTCAACATGCAGCACGTGTTTAATGTTCTTATAAGACTCAAAACAGCTTTCAGCGTTGCCAGACAGGCCCAACATTACAATTTCAATAGAAGCTCACGTTATTCTCTGAATAATTTATTTTATCATTATAATTTCTTGCTTTCTCTTATAATTTCTTCAATTCAGATAAATTGAGTTTCAATTGAAAGAAACTCTTTTAGAATATACTAGATATATGGCTTAATTAGAAATTATATTGGTTTCAGACTCACCGATCGGCAATACTGGCGGGTAGTATGCTAGCTATATAGATGCCCGATTGAGCAAGTTCGTCGATTTTGTCAGTGCTGCTGCTGGCTGTGCCCGCGGAGCTGCTGGCCGTGCTGGTATAGTTGCATAGCACCAGGCCCAATTTGTCGTTGAGGGGTCGCTCGATCTCAATGAGCAGTGGTCCCATCGAGAACTCGACGCTCTGCACAACAGAGACGTCGTATTCAATGGTTAGATTCGTATAGCCGGAAACGTGACCGCATTTAATGATCTGCTGTGCCTCCGCCAAAGTCTTTCCAATGAGCGAGATCTAAATAGGCAACAGAAAGAGAGAGAGAGAGAGAGTGAGAGAGAGAGAGTGGTAGAGTGGGAGACTTTACGGAAATGACTGAACGGAAGCATCTGTCAGCAATCGTGTCAGCAGGTGTTTGCCATCACTTGGATCACTGGTCACACTTACATTATCGACGCGCAGCAGTCGATCGCCAGGCTTTATCCGGCCGGTCTTATAGACGGGGCCATGCAGTCGGACGTGTGTTACGATCAGCGGATAATCGGCACCACCTCGCAGCGTTAGACCCAGGCAGCCGCTCTCACGTTCCACGGTGATCTGCGCCAACTTCGAGGTGACATACAAACTGTTTTGGGAAGCTGCTGTAACAAATACAAAACATGAGAAACAGAGATCAAGGAGCAGAGGTCAGTATGCAGGTATCTCTGTTTAACTATCGAGCAGTGATCAGTAATCAGTAATCGATAGATCTACGATCAACGCTCATCAATCAGTGATCACCGATCCCGCATCATCGCTCAGCGCTCACTGATCAGCAGACTACTATGTGATCGCGTATAACTCAATGATCATCAATCAGTGATCGCAAATTGGGATCAGCGATCAGCAATCTGTGGTAAGGAATCACCGTTCGATAATCGTTGATCAAGTATCATTGTTCGAATATAGGTAATCACTGACAAATAATCATCAATCAATGATCATCAATCAATGATCATCGATCAACGAGCAGGAATCACGGATTCACACTTACTGCATTCGGGCAACGAGTATTCAATCTCCACGATGGCCGGCGCCGTATCCGCTCCGGTTGCGCACAGCATATTCATGATCTTCTGATTGCTCAGTCCGATTGTTGAGATGCCATCGATCTGGTGCAGACGATCGCCCGGCGCCAGAAAATCAGCCGCATGACCCACTGGATTGAGTGCGCCAATAACAGGTGGATACGATAGATCATTGCGTTCTGTGGGTATTACAAATCGAGTGGGTAAATCAATTTAGCACTTAATGCCGCTCCATGCAACTGTTCAAATAAACACAATGCCAAGAGTAAGTCAAGGGAAAACCCATTAATCTAATCGCTAGACTTTCTGGATTTTGCGTGAACCACCTGGCTTCTATAAACATTGTTGCGGGTAGAGTTCTTACTAAGAACTTCTATTAATTGACTTTCAATTGAATTACAAAGTTTTGATTTACTTTACCGTTACCTGAGATCTGATTCCATTTCTAGTCTTGCTCTACGATAAATTGTTCTCGTTTACAGTTTAGCTACGAGTTTTGCTTCTGAGCTCTACACTAATAATTTTGATGACTTAATCTCACTATATTTTATGATACAGCCACATGATTTCAGATAAGTTGATTGTTGGTTTGCCTATCTGCTGCCTGCTGCCTTGGTCTCCATTACCAATTCTGTCAACGGCTCGTCAGACTCACGCAGTCGCGTCTTCTGACCAAATCAAATAACAGAAAAAAAGAACTACAGCAAAAAACACAGAGAAAAAACAAAAACAAATAGAACAAGTAAGAAAGCTCTAGTCGAGACTGCCCGACTAGGAAATCCCCTGAACCCTTCGGAGAACTGATATTTCAATAGTTCTCCGCGTCTTTTTGCTTACAAAAAACACACACACACATACATAGGCACATATAGGCACGCACGCATAAACACGCATGGGCTGCAGTGTGGGCTTCTCATGAAAACTTAATTGTTTAATAACTTTTTTTGTGGACGTACGTTCTTCATGAAACTTTTAGATTGTGATTATATCATTACTATGCGTGTATATGCCGAAGCTCAAGTCTCTAGTATTTGAAATACGCCTTTTACAAAAGTGAGGGTGAGGGGGTGGATATAGGGGTGGGGGTGAATTATAAAAAAAACCGAAATTCTATAATCTACATATGAGTCTACATTTCAAATTTGGAGACTCTAGCTCAAAAGATGTAGGAGATATAATTTTATAATTGACTTTCGATAAGGTTTTTCATCGATAAAAAAATAATCGGACAAGTTATCGAAATTATGTGATAAACTCGATATGCGCGTGCTATATATGGACATTTTAAAAAAAAGTTGAAGTCTCTAGCTATTGTATCTTCGGAAATCGACGCGTTCAAACATACGGACAGACGGACGGACGGACGGACGGACGGACGGACGGACAGACAGACGGACAGGGCCAAATCAACTTTTCTCGTCGCCCTGATCAAGAATATATATACTTTGTGGGGTCTGCCACGCCTCCTTCTCCCTGTTACATACTTTTAACAAAACCATTATACCCTGATTTCCCATTTTCAATGGGTTCAGGGTATAAAAACTACTCGTAAATAAATGTATGCTTAAAAAGCGACTGGCCGACTTGTTGTTATGACAAACAACGCGCCAGAGGGCAGCCATGGCGAGGTGCATGTGCGGTCGCTGGCAAACTGCCAGGCCGAAAAAGCACTGGGAGTGGGAGAGTGTGGGAGCAGGGGGAGCTGGGCACCCTGCTAATGCCCCTGCCCCACCCACATTTGCATTACGGCTAACATAATCGAAGGCGAGGACAAGACGTCATCGACCAAAAGCTTACGTCAGACGTCCAGACTCTGGCTCAGAGCTGAACTATGCTAGGGTTAAGCTCTGACTGACTGGCTCTCTCTCTCGTTCACTCTCTCTCTCTCAACGTGTCTCTCGCTCTCTTTTCAGCCGCTTGCCTTGGCGCAGTGATGAGATTAGTCAGGGCAAATGATATAAAATTTCTAGACTACAGACAACATCTACGTCCGCCAGCGAAATATGTATTATAATGTCTGGCAGTCGACAGACTCGCCACGCCCGCTGAGGAGAGGATGGGGGCGGGGGCGTAGTCGGCGGCAGATTGAAATGATGATTTATTTTGGCAGCGGCGACGACGACGACGACGACGGCGACGACGACGGCGACGACGGCTGCGTCGCGTTATCGACGCAAACGCGTTCCGCATTCAAATCGCATCGGCCCACTTTTTGGCTGGAGATCAAGACCGACCCAAAAAAAGAAAAATAAAGAGAAAAAACTAAAAGCAAATATATAGAAATTAAACTAGAACCGCAAATTGAAGCACGTTGCTTGGGCAAGCCAAAAAAAAAATTGCTTCTCTAACTCAATAGTTCATCAAGAGCCGAAGGAACTTCAAAAAGTATCTTTAATGAAAGGCTGAGAAAAAAGGGGGTAGTTTGACTAGTTGAATGGAGATTTATATTGTAAATTGTATACAAGAAAATTTACTACATTTATGCATTAAATTCAATATATTATTATGATGCGTATCTCTAAGATATTTAAATTCATAATATTTATTCTATAGATGTATCTATGAGATACTTTCTAGCTTGTCTTCTGAGTCAATTATGCATCTACATTATTATTATCGCTATATATCTTATATTTACTATGCTGCATCTTCTAGAACTCCACTTTGTATCTCTGAGCAACACTTTGCTTCGTATCTTCCAGATACGTTTGCAATATCCACAAGTTACATCATAGTAAACACAAATATAAGACTAAAGCCAAAGACAAGCAAACATAAACAGCACTCACTCATATTTGACAGCTAGCAATTCCATGTTACAGCGTCTCTGTTAATGTTAATGCCAATGTTAAGTCAATGTTTACAAATGCGCTCAAGCGAAAAGTGCCTAAGCTGAGTGTGTTTGGCATATGCAGAGATCGAAGGCTGGCAACTTAATTGAATTGCTTTACATACTATACAAATAGGTTTCTATACTCAGCCATCCATAGATCTAGCTTTTACTATTTTTCAGATAATACAAATAACATACCCTGACCATTAATCATAGCCCTGATTCTCATATCACATTCTTAAGTAAGCCTTCTGAATCTGTTATGTATGTTTATTATTTATTCACTCAATCGCAACCCTTGGCTTTAGATTATCAATTAGATCGAGCATACATAATTATGAAATAATTGAAAAATCTTTCAATCAATTTCAACTTCAACTGACAGCTGTCAGAAATAGGATTTTCTAATTGAGCAATCAAATATTTTGTGGATGCGGGCTTCTGGTTTCCATCCGAGAGGCCCTCAGAATTATTACAGCTGGGAAAATTGCTAACAAGAATAATTTCGACAAACAGTTTCCCTTTCCCTTTTCCATTTCGATTTTCCACTTACCTGCAAAACTGATTGCCAAATGGAGAGCGTTGCGTGGCAGCGTGATCGTTGCATAGGTTGTGCCGCGTTCCGGTGCCAGTCCGGAGTCCTCGGATTGCGCGGGGCTCATCGCTCGGTCAACTGCGAATGAAATGAAGAGCGGGCAAATGTAAGTATATATCAGCATATGGCAGCAAATCAACATCAAAGGTGTTCGCCAGACAAAGACGTTCATTGACCGCAGCAGCACCCAACCCACCCACACACACACACACACACACACACACACACACACACACACACATACACCGCCTTTGCGCCGCTCATAATTTTGCCAACGGCTGTCAAAGAGGACCGCAGCGAAAAGCCTGCACTCAAAGGGAGCTGAGTGGTGGGGAGGGGGAAGGTGGGCTCCATGCATTTCTTAATTTATTCATCAACCAAAAATAAAAACCAAAAAATAAAACAAATTTATATATATACTATATGTAACAGCAGAGAAAACTAACCAAAAGCAGATCAAAGCGAGCTGCAGACGTTTCGCCATGGAATTTTCGCCTTTCCGGCTGACGTAGAACAGCATGCCCTTATGGGCCGCGCCAGGCCACGCCCACCTGGCCAATAATTGCCATCGACTGAGTCACACCAACAAATTTCGTACAAAGCCAACGACCTTCAGTGTTTCAATTAAAATGCCATCGAACAAAACCAAAAACAAATGAACATAAAAAAAACGGAAATTCGAAGAAAACAAAAACTAATTAATCTTTATGAATTTTTCATGTCTTTTCTGGTTTTTGCACGCCTCTCCAGATGGTGTGGCGCTGCGTTTGTGTGAAGTATCTCGTATATAGGCCATATATAGTCCATGTATATTATGTAGTAGGCTGAGCTCTTGTAGTTCTATTTGAATGTAGAGACACAGCTACCGGCATCAATTCATAGAGAAACTCATCTATTTGCAGCTTAGATTCATTGAGCCAGATCTTATGCAAGCCCATAAATAATATGATTGGCATAGAAATCATGGAAATTCTAGAGACTCAGAAGAGTACTCAGAAGTAGATCAAAGCATAGAACGGAGTCTTCATTTCAATATGCATATCCCCCACATTATAAACATTTTCTTAAAGAAATTTCAATATTTATATTATTTGTATTATTGGATCTCTCTCTTTCTCTCTCTATCTGTCCTACTTTGCTCTTCTCCAAGAAAATCTATTGAAAGTAGAACATAAATCTTCTTAATTCCAAATTTTCTATTATTTGTTTTTTAAGCAAACACAGAAGCAACTTCAACTGAAGTTTTCTCTCTCTCTCTCTCTCTCTCTCGCTCTCTCTTTATCCTACTCATTTGTTTATTACTGTGGCTGTCTGGCATCCTTTTCTTTGACGATGTGGCAATGTTGTTCTTGTGGCACACGGCGTATGCGCGATCTGCAACAATTGCGGCGTTGCGCTCCATGTGGGGCCATAGCCGAACAACAACAGACGCGCACCTCAGCCCCAGCACACACACAGTCACACACACACACAGGCAAAACAACTTTGACGTAAACGGCGGTCGCTGCGGACGCGACTTTTATTTTCGAACGCTTCAATGGCGCATAAAGTTTTTCTTAATGCCCGCCCGAGTATGAAAAACAAAAACAATAATTAGGCAAAATAAAAAAAACCTAAAATAACAACAATAAATAAAAAAGAAAAACCAAAAAAAAAAAAAAAAAAACAGCATAAGCCAAAGACAAGGGCGGAGAAGCTAAAAAAAACGTAACGTTGAAATTTTGTGCGTTTCGCTTCATTTGCCAAGTACAACAACAAAATGTATCTGCAAGATACATTTGCGTAGCAATACAGATATACTATATGGCACAGATAGTTAAAATATATGTATTAGATATGAGCATATATATAATAAATATATATATATATATATGTATATATATATATATACATATATATGTGTTTGACTTGGATTCTTAACAGCGTCAAATAGGGTATATTGTCTTTGGTATATGGTAAAGGGGTGGTCAAACCCATGTATTGTATGTAAGTATGTGAATATAATCAATGTATGTATGTATGTATGAGTCAGAAATCAGGTCTGTCCGATTTCAGAAGAGTTCATATAACATAGAACGAGAGCACATTTTCATTGTATAATTACTGATAAATTCGTCTATGTTTATCGATCTATTTGTTATAAATTATTCAAAATATATCTCTACAATTATCGATCAATTCAGCAATTTTCCTAAAAGTGTTGATAAATGTGTTAGAAATTATCGATAAATTGGCTAGATATCCATCAAAATATCATAGCTGCATTACTATTGTAGAGCTCTTCCAAAGTATTCACAGCTTAAGAGTCTTCTTGCAATATCAAATGCTACTACAGGGTATCTGCTAGTCGTGCACTTCGTGCCCACGTTACATGTTTTCATGTGTAGATTTCGAGACACTGTTTGTTTTTTATCTATTTTTTTGTGTTGCCATTTTTTAGCGCTTCTTTTACTTTTTGCACTTTCTGACATTTTGTTTGCTTCCTTTTGGGCCCGTTCGCTTTGAAGTCATTTTACAGTTTTACATTTCTATATTTACAATTCTTCTATTCATTTCAATTTTGTTTTTTCTTTTGTCGCTTTTTTGTTTTTTGTTTTTGCTATTTTTATGCGGCTTTTCATTTTGATTTTCCACGAGCTGCTGCACGTTTTCCTCTTGATTTTCTTTTATTTTGCTTTTTTTTGACATAATTCATTGGATACGCCGAGCGGAAATCATGTCTACGCTTAGTTTCAGCTATATTACAGACATATATATACATACATACATACATACATATAAAAAGATCTACAAATAAGTATAATTATGTAGTTCTAGTCGTATTTTTGCCATTCAAAAACTTTTTGTGACGCTATCGCAGACTTTTTTCATCGATGGCTAGCCGAAGATGTTATATAGTTTTTTATAAACGCCAGATGACAGCGAAAACGTATTCTATTTAAATAGTTTGCATAAATAATTTGTGAAAAGCTCTTCTTCTTTCTCATTAATGTTCTTACACATATCAGAATTAGTTTTGGGACAAATAAGAGTCGAAAAGCGAATCGAGTTAAGCAAGCTGTTCCATTCCATTTTGTTTCATTGTCATTCAGCTTTTGTAGCTGCTTCATTCAACTGTAGTCTGTTTCATTTCAATAATATATTACGATTAACATTCCATTCCGTTCCATGCCACATGTTTCTGTTCTATTTTATTCGTTTTCACTTGCACTTGAACTTAATTAAACTTAACTAATAAAATCTTAAACCCATCCCGCTTCGGTTCAATTTTATTTCATTCTAATCCTGTTCCATTCCATTTTCTTCTGCTGTGCAAGTATTCAACTACACCCCAGACGCTACAATATACATTTAACGTTTAGCACTGAAAGTCTGTTCCATTCCATTCCGTTCCATGCCAGTTGTTTTCAATTTGTTGCGGGTGACAAACTTTTTGGGTGACTTCTTCATTAGGAAATTTGCAAATTGACAGGCAAATTCGCATTGCCATTTGCAGTTCCGTTCAGAAGACATCTGCCTATGGACCGGCTGGCTGGCTGGCTTGCTGGCTGCTGGGTTGACTGTGGACTGCAGAGGGGGGCCTGGGGAGTGGGTGTTGGCAATCATTAAAAACTATTTTGGTGTTTTCCTTTGGTTATGGCTGTCCGCTCGATTTTATGGCCAACTCGCAGCTCATGCAAACGCTTTTTGGCATTTGCCAGCCGCTGTTGCAGTTGCAGTTAAATTTATCGGCGACAGTTGCGCGCAGCATGTTGCAAGGCGGAAATTGTGCTCAGCCGCAACGTTGCATGGGAACTAGTTGGCAATGCCAACTTCCTGGCTATATGCCTAATCCTGGCAATTAAACAGATCACAGATCACAGATCACAGATCGCAGATCGCGAATCACTTGAAATAGACAAAACAGTTGGACAATTGAATGGCAGCACTTGAAGGCCGCCCAAGCGCCAAGAAAACAACTTCAGCTAACACATTGACGGACGGACGGACGGATGGACGGACGGCTTGACTGACTGCTGCGCTGGGGGTCGCTTCTGTTTGCATTTGCGGCACATTTGCAACAAGACATTCCAGCGGACGCTTTGCCACATTTACTTTGAAAATAGACATCATTCAAAATCTCAAAAGAGCACTGGAGTTTCCCCTACCCTCTCTCTCTTCTTCTCTCTCTCTTTCTCTCGTTCGAAGAAGACTCGTTTGTTCGTTTGTTTCACCCTTTAAAATATGTCTGCATACATCTGTTAATAATCTTCAATATGTTGCAAGCATCTTTTGACTAAATGAGTTCATTAGGGGCATTCCCAACTGCCTTTTCAACTGAAAATTGGACATTCTCGCATTTGACAAGAGGCACTCTCTCTCTCTCTCTCACACCCTTGCTCTCCGCTTTTTTGTTTGCCTATGTATTCCTCTCTTTTACTATTTGTTGTCTATATCTATGCCTTATTGTCCCTCTCTAGTTTCGCTTTGTCCGGCTACGTCTATTTCTATCGATATGATTAGATATTTTTCTCTCTCTCCCCATCATATTTCTACCTTTCTCCTAATACCTATTGATCTATCTATCCCTTTCTTGATACATCTCTTTATCTACTTACAATTGTTGCTCTCCCTTTCTTCTTCCTTCTCCCTTCTTTTCTCTGCCTCTTTTCTTCTTGCCCTCTCTCTCTCTCTCTCTCTCTCTCTTTCTCTCGCGAGAGCTACATAGAAGATCATCATCAACCTACAATCTTTTGGTTAGTTAATGTATGTTGAGCATATTTTTAGCTCCGAGACTTTGACACAAAGTTAGATTTTCACTTGAATAGGTATTCCCACCCAGCCTCAAAGAATCGCTGCATTCTCTCCCCTTTCTATTTGACAGGTGTTCCGCTTAACTGCAATGTGGGCCAACGAAATTCGTGGCGATTGATTGACGTTCGAGTTGATGGGGCTGCATTGACAGCTCTCACTGTTTGTTATTCCCTGCACTGGCGCAATAAACACGCCGAATGAAGAAGAAGCAGAGTAGAAGACGACGAAGAACCCAAAGTACTCCGAGTGTACTGGGCCATCGGGCCTAATAGTAAGTGGCCGCGCCTCGATCCAGAATATTCGTGTGTCCATTAACCGGGGCACTTCATAATGGACGACAGTTACAGAGCCGAGAAATATGTATGTCAAAAATGTCGAAAGAGGTCGACTCGCGAGGCGAGGGCAGGGCAGAGCCTAGTCGGTGTGGCCCCCAAAGGGAAAGGCGAAGACAACAACAAGAAAAACCAATTATTGCAAATGAACTCGAGTGTGGTTCCGCAAAAAAATGTCAACATCTGATAAAGCCGCAAAGAGTCGGAGTGGGGGGGGAACACTGTGTGGCAAGGGCAGCGGATGCAGCCAAAGTGCAACAGCCGTTGAACTGAACTGAACTGAACTGAACAGCAATGGGCTGAACTAAGCAAAACTCAGAACTCACAGCTCAACTCAGCTGCGAAGGGAGTGTTGCAATGAATGCGGCATGCAGCAGTTGTAGTTGCAGTTGCAGTTGCTGTTGGGGCTACTGCATTCAGATCCTCAAGTATTTAGCGAGACGTTGACATTTATGCGTTGAGCCCCATAAAAAACACAATATGCAGGGCTGAATGCGAATGCGATTGTCATGTGCAAACTGCCGGAACTAGTTCAAGTGAACAGCATGTTCAGCGGCTGTTAACTGATATTATATGTAAAGTCAAATCCGTTTTAGAACATTTAACATAGTAAGTATGTTAAGCAGCTGTTAATGTCTGACATGCAAAGTCTTCTATTAAGCAAATATTGAACAGCTGTTGAGCATTCTTGAATAACAGCATGTTAAGTTGCTCATGTTACAGTTAAGCTTTTGACTGTAGCATCCACTTTAAGCTATGTTAAGCTGCTGTAAACTCATTTGTTCCGGCTCCAGCACAGAACATTCTCTGTCCCTGTTTTCATTGTGAATGGACTGCGTGGCAGTAGACAAAGGCATGCATGCATATGCGTGCATGTATTTATGCACACATACATCATATACACACATATGAATGTATGTATGTGCATATGGTATGATATGCGCTCATTATGACGCCGTTTTGCTGAACAAAATATATTTGCAAGGCGCGCACGAGAGCGGGCGGGCGGGCAGGAGAATTGATTTATGCCCATAAGAGTTGTTGTCGCCGCGGCGTCAACTCTTTCATATGCCAAAGCCAAAAGGGGCAGCTCCTAATGAAGAGCCCAAGCAGCTCAACATTTTCATTTGCAAATGCAACGATTCCTCCCCTACTCTCTCTCTGTCTCGCTCTCGCTCTCTTAGTGCCACGCTTGAGGTATACGAGTTCTATTTGCCATGCAGTTGCTCTTATCGCGCCGCAATGTACTTGCAACAGTTAGGGGCAGAGATTTATGCCCCAAAATGTTAATAGCCCATAACCAATCCCCGGTCACATAGCCAGCGCACGTACTGAACCAATATTGTGTTTGAGTATCGGGTTTTTCATTTCTCGTTTTGCGTTTCACGTGATAAGGTTTTTCCAGTCCAGTGCAATTACCATTCGAATGGATATTCAATTTCCCTATTGACATAATGAAAGGCGTTCACTGTATATCGTACAACAGCTTATCACAGCAACTTGCATGTGCCCCACATCTGGGAGCTCTACGAGTCGAGAAAGTAGTACGTGAAGCCATCAATGGGTAATAGATCACCCCAGCTATCTACACTATATAGATAGATAGTTCTATTTGCTAAGGGCGTTCTATTTTGACTAAATTAGTGATAAACTTCATAGGAAACTAACTATCAATCAATCTCTTTCAATCACTTAGCAGTAAAACGTTTACGAATGCGAAAAACGGAAACGAAAGTGAGAATTAGAGTGAGAGCGACAAAGAAAGTGAGAGTGCAAACGAGAATGAAAGTGGGTATTGGAGTGAGAGTGATACAATAGCGATATAAAAGAGTATAAGAGAATATAAAAGAATATAAGAAAGTAAAGGTGAATATAAAAGAGTATAAAATAGTTAGTATGAGTATCGGAAGAGATTTTCAAAAAGTTTAAGAGATTTTAGGAGATTATTGTAGTAAGTATAAGAGAATTTGGGCCCACACTTTTACTCTCTTACTATCTCTATCTATATGGTATTCAGTTTCTGTAAACTGGCAGCTGTTCGGTTTCAAATATTTGTCGCTCGCATAGCTTTTAAAGAGATGCTGAGAGCTCGCTGAACATTCTCCGCATTCATAATTAACACGTGCAGAGGGCGTTGACAAAAATCGCGAAGGACTGACGACATTCAAGTTATGGAAGCTGCATCCAGATGCAGATACAGATACAGCCTTAGATGCAGATACAAATGCAGATACAGATACAGATACAGATACAGATGCGGCTGTGGCTGTGGCTGCCTCGGCAACAGACAAATAATTATGCTCAATGTGTGGGGAATGGTTGATGGAGTCGACACTGGGGAGACGACAGATGGGAGATGGGAGCTGGGAGACTGCAGTTGGAGTCTCTGCGCGTATTCTAGCAGTCGCCGTCTGCCGTCTGCCACAAACTCTACAAATTAATCCAAACGGTAGACGACAACAACAACAACAGGCAAAACAAAAACAACAGCAACAAATTACATTAATCGTGTGCCTTCTGTGCGATGATGATGATAATGAAGTAGCTGAAGCTGCAGATGATGATAATCAAGTTGTTAATGATAATTTGGCTGGCTGTTTCTTTTCATTAATACCCTGTATGCAAGGAGAGCAGGAAATTGGCATAATGGAAGAAATAATCTAGAAACTAAAAGCTAAAAGAACTATTTAATATATATGTAGTTACTATATAGAAGATCACATGGTTTCTGAAAATCTACAAAAATCCCAATCCAAAATTTATGCGTTTTCTGCTCGACAATGAAATGATTGATTGCATAGGAAATATCTAAAATTATCTATAAGCATTATAAATAGCTTAAATATAATAATATGCATAAGTTTTTCTCTCTTTCTCTCGTTTAATGTTTTATCTAGGGTATGTGCTAGTCTGGCATTTAGCGTATTTCCTTATATTTTCATTTGTTCGCTTTTGTTTTTGTTTTTGTTGCTATTTTTAGCCAAGTTGAAATTGTGACAGTTTTTCCTGCCAAGACCAAACGACGATGCATTAAACGTCCATAGCCCTTGCTATTGTGTGTGTGTGTGTGTGTGTCTTTGTCTGTGTGTTTGTGTTTGTGTAGAAGAGCCTGAAGTGCGTATGCAGTAGCTGCTATCAACAATGCGCGTTCTCTGTACAGCAGACATTTACCCCAATATTTATGTATTTTCAATTCGAAATACATTTTCACAGACTTTCTATATATATAAATATGTGTATGTATGTGTGTGTGTTTGTGTGTATGTGCATGGTGCTGAGTGACGTCGTTGTTGCAAATTTCGCGTAGAAATGTAAACAAAAGTCTGACAATTGCCACAGCAGTTGCAACTGTTGCAACAATATTTTTATGTACTATGGGCTTAAGTGGTAAAAATATATAAGAAATATGAAAAGCAGTTGAAATTAGTAGAGGTAGTAGTAGTAATAGTAGTAGTAGTAGTAGTAGTAGTAGTAGTAGTAGTAGTAGTAGTAGTAGTAGTAGTAGTAATAGTAGTAGTAATAGTAGTAGAAGTAGTAGTAATAGTAGTAGTAATAGTAGTAGTAGTAGTAGTAATGGTGGTAATAGTAGTAGTAATTAGTAGTAGTAGTAGTAGTAATAGTAGTAGTAGTAGTAGTAGTAATTAGTAGTAGTAGTAGTAGTAATAGTAGTAGTAACAGTAGTAGTAATAGTAGTAGTAATAGTAGTAGTAGTAGTAGTAATAGTAGTAGTAGTAGTAGTAGTAGTAATAGTAGTAGTAGTAGTAGTAATAGTAGTAGTAGTAGTAGTAGTAGTAGTAGTAGTAATAGTAGTAGTAGTAATAGTGGTAGTAGTAGTAGTAGAAGTAATAGTAGTAGTAGTAGTAGTAATAGTAGTAGTAGTAGTAGTAATAGTAGTAGTAGTAATAGTGGTAGTAGTAGTAGTAGTAGTAATAGTAGTAGTAGTAGTAGTAATAGTAGTAGTAGTAATAGTGGTAGTAGTAGTAGTAGTAGTAATAGTAGTAGTAGTAGTAGTAATAGTAGTAGTAGTAATAGTGGTAGTAGTAGTAGTAGTAGTAATAGTAGTAGTAGTAATAGTAGTAGTAGTAATAGTAGTAGTAGTAATAGTGGTAGTAGTAGTAGTAGTAGTAATAGTAGTAGTAGTAATAGTAGTAGTAGTAATAGTAGTAGTAGTAATAGTGGTAGTAGTAGTAGTAGTAGTAATAGTAGTAGTAGTAATAGTAGTAGTAGTAATAGTAGTAGTAGTAATAGTGGTAGTAGTAGTAGTAGTAGTAATAGTAGTAGTAGTACTCCTCTCAATTCTGCATATAATTCCTTCATTTAGCTCCACTGTGCGCATGACAGTCAATGCCATTTGCCGCAGCTTTGCTAGCTGTTAGCTGCAACATTTCTACTTTCACAGCTGTTGTTGTTTATGTTATTGCTGTTGTTGTTGTTGTTGTTGTTGCTGTTGCAGTTGTCGCCCATTGTTGCTTCCGTTTGGTGTGTGGCAGCTTAATGAGAGCAACACCCGAAAGGATTTGCCACTAAACGTAAACGCATCACCCTCCGGAACTGTCAGCTGTCTCTCGGTCCGTATATCTGTGTGTGTGTTGCATAAACAAGAAAAAGCAAATGCTGCAATTGCCACAGGGACTTGCCATGCCCCGCCCCGCTCCGCGCTGCGCTCGGCCTGTGCTCATTTCGTTTCAATTGCGTCAAATTGTGTATTGAGGCAACTTTTGTGGCTCTTACCGCACTTATGGCCACAGCAGCTCTTCGCTTTTGTTTATGCTTGGCGAAAAACAAAAACAAAAACAAGCATTAAACACATACGCACACACACAGAGGCACACCAGAAAATGTTCGATTGCCTCAAATCGTGGCATTTCAGCAATTTTTCACATGTCTCTGTCGAAAAGGGAAAAACAAATTTTAATGTTTATCCATTTGCCAGCGACGCGTCATCTTGTCTGTGCCCCCGCCAGAACGCCAGCCAGCCCCAAATCCCGCAACTAACCCCCATGCAGTTGAGAGAAAGAGAGCGAGAGCGAGAGAGAGAGAGAGAGAGCAAGTACTTGGCGAGCATTATGAAAGTCCCTAGAGCTAAACTCATAAACCCCAAGCAGCAGGAGATGAGAGAGATTTTTATTGCAACGCCAACTGCAATGACTCCGCATGGAAAGCAACCCTCCCGGCCAACAACGACCAGCTCCAGCTCCAGCCCCAGCTCCAGCTCCAGAGTCGACATAAACCCATCAGCCATAAAGTGTCGCAAACAATTTAAATGACCTGTTGATGGATTCGACGAGCAGGAAACAATTCCCAGCCATGGCAAATGTGCCACCAATAAGTGCTATAAATAAATGTAAATACTATACATATACATATATATATTTACATATCTAGATATCTTCATATCTATCTATATATCTGGGAAATCTGTTGTAAATTTGTTCAACTCAATTTATTGATCATAAAACTAATTTCTCTATTAATTATGATCTGTGTGTGTGTGTTTTTTCCATCCGCATTGCGAACATGATTTCGTTTGGCATTTCCCATTTCACATTTTTACATTCTCCCATTTCACATATTTTGATATGCCAACCTTTACAATTAATCATGCAACTCGTTAAAAGTCAGATACAACAGATGCAAATGTATCTGCAGCGACGACACGAATGTTGTATCTCTAGCACATCTCCCAACTGTCGATCGCATCGAATCGCATTGATGTTCTAATTTTATCGGGCAACAACGAATTCCATAATTTTCTGGACGTCTTTTTAGTGGCAGTTGGACACGTTCGGCCGATTGTGTCTTTCAGTTATTCGAGTGGGCCGCAGTCGGAAATAGAAACACATCCGATGGCAACTATTAAAACTGATTAATTCATTTGTGCTGCTAACAAATCATTCCAAAGGGTTGTGGTGTGCATTCAAGGAGTTAACAGCACCTTAACATAGCCAGTAAATGCCAAATAGTAAAGTTAACAGTGACTGCAAATGTCAAATATTGAAGAAAGATAAGTGTAGCAGCTTTTCGTAACAGCCACTGAGTTAACAGCGCCTTAACAGTGCCAGTCAATGTCATATGCCATATTCTAAAAGTTTCAGCGTTTTCAAAAGTATTAGTATATGAAATAATTTGATTAACAGTCAAATATCAAGTGCTAGAGTTTCTCAATCGAAATATGCATTAATAGAAGAGGTGAAGTGTTTTTATCAATAGTCAGCGACATAATTGTGCAAGTCTCTAAAGCAGCGCTGTTGAGGTACTTGACATTCATTTAACATTGATCAATATTTCAGGTTTTATATTCATTAACATTAACAGTGTATTAACATTGCATTATTCCATTAAGTTAAGCAACCTTATTGTCTAAAATTTGAAGCATATTTCAATTCATTTCAGTTCAGCTGACTCGACAAACGGAAAATCTTCAACATGTTTTCGATGTAGCTGTAGCATTCGATCCATGTCACTTTTTTTTTATGTGGCACTACAAAAATGTTCGATTTGATAGCGAACATTGAGTATTTTCGAGCTACTTTGATGAGTGCTTAATGTGAGCTATAAAAATTGAATATGAAATAGGCTAAGGGTTAGTTTCGGAGAGATTGAGAGGGAGGGAGGTAGGGGTAATGGGGCAGGGATTGGGACTGGGGGCAGAGGCAGCTGATTTGAGCTACCATTTGGTGCATTGACATTGTGCACCTTTACATTTTCTCAGGCCTTGTTTACACACAGTCGAGTGTTAAGTAAACTGTTGTTGTTGTCGTTGTTGTTGTTGTTGTTGCTGCTGTGTAAACAAGTGACATCTGGCCAGCCATCCATGCCGAGTGGCCGCCCCTTGGCCCTGCTTAGCAGTGCGACAATTTTCGGGCGGGGGTGTTACAAATGTATCTATCTATCTGTATCGGCGAGCTGCAACTCAATTTGTATCTTTAGCTATTGCACGCAGTTCAATCTAAGAACTAAGAGCTGGGTCAGTCACACACACACACACACATACACGCTGGCATGCCAACAACAATCTGTGTGGCATTCCGCTCTAGCAGATTAGGCTAGCAAATTGTATGGAAGCGAATGGCGTGGCCAACAATGCGCCGCATCACAAAATATTTAATTAAATGCTTAATTACGCTTGCCATGCCATAAATTCATCAAATGCAATTTAAGCTTACACACACACACACACACAGACACACACACACACTCACCCCACGACATGCAGCAGCTCCTTCGCTCTGGCTGCCCGCTATGCTGCATGCGTTAATGTCCACATGCAGATACAAAGATACAAAGATACACAATTACTGCTACAGATACAGATGCAAGCGGCTGGTGCTGCGCAACTCGTTTTCATTCATTAACAGAGTTCGGCTAAAGCTGAGCAGCCCGGTCGCCGGGTTAAACGATATGTGCCATAACTCTTCCAGCTCAATCTTTGTAAATGCGACACCAGCAACTGACTCGTGAGTCGTGACTCGTGTATCGTGAATCGTACTTCTGTTCTACGATTGCACAGAGCGCAAAGCAAAGCTTCATTTTTATGGATATATAATATGGGTCGCATCTGTTAGCCAACTTTAACTGAACATTCTTTAAAGTTTCTAAATTTTAGGTAAGAATTTATTATTTTGAGATACAGTATATACATAAGAGTATCTTGTTATCCTAACTATTCAGTGTCTTATTAACAGTATCATTTCATGTTAACTCACAAGTAAATGTTAGCTGTTAACTGCGAATCATCTTATATTATCTATATCTTAATAATCAACTTAGACAGCATATAAAATAAGACTTTACCGGGAATCAATCTTAACTATAATTGAATTTCTATAGGGTTAAAGCTTTGATAAGAATCCAAAAGGAGATACAGTAATAACATATAGAGATCAGACAGTCCATTGGAACATTTAAGAACTACTTTACATATAATACTTGATAAGAAGTATCTTGTTATGTTAACTTACACTGAGAAACAGATCAATATAATATATAAATATGTTAATTAACCTTTAAACTTATTTTCATGGTTGTCTAATGGTGAATTGGAAATTCATAAGCTGCTCTATTGTTTCCTAAATAAGAAAGCTAGGCATATCACAAACTTAACATTGCGTTAACATACAATTCCATTTGCTTCAATTTGTCAACATTTTGTGCACTTTTCACCAAATGGTTTGCCATCTGTCAAATTGCGATTCGAGGCCCGCTTAGGCTGGTTATTGGCTCTAATTGCAACTGAAACTTTTACTCCGCGGCCATAACTCAATGGAGAATCTGTGGTCAGGTCAACGAGTCTCCATTTCCATGCCCACACACACACACACACGCACACACACACACACATGTACGCTTGGGCCAATGCACAGTAGATGAAATTGACAAATTGCAGTGAAAATTTAGCTTTTGAAATGAAAACGAAATGCGAGCAATTATTTTTAATTGAAAATGTCAAAGATGTTGGCTGCTGAAAAGCGTCGGCCAAGTCGTCAAGCGGCCCAGCGTCAGCGTATATAAAATGTATCTCACAGATACAAATACAAATACAGATACAGATACAAATACAGATACAAATGCGTGCCGCACTGCGTTCTGCTTGAGAAATTCAAACTACACAAAAACAAAACAACGAAAAACAAAAACAAAATGGGAAAAACGTGGAAAACTTATTAGAAGCACTCGAGGGCCACTTTGGGAGGCGGCACCTTGAGCGGAAATGCGATAACCCTGAGCGACGGGAAATCGAAATGAAACATAAAACAGAAGAGGAAGAGGAAGACAGAACTACAGACTGAATACGGCCAACAGATCGAACTACAATATATAGCAGATCGTGATGCATATGTGAAGCTTACCGGATAACATGGGCGCCAGCGCAATGGCATTGGAGTCCTGTTGCTGCTGTTGTTGCTGAAGCTGCAGCTGTTTGCTGGACAGCTCCTGTTCCTGCTTGAGCGCGCTCGACTTGCCCGGCACACAGCCGCCGATGGGCTTCTTGGATTTCCACAATTTCATAGTGTTAAGTCACAGAGTCACAAAAAAAAAGGATTCGCTTCTAGATTGAATGTGATTTTAGATTTGGTTTTCGCTTGGCAAATACATTGTTTCGCACTCTCTCTCTTTCTCTCTCTCACTCACTCTATCTATGTATATCTTTTTATAAACTATATATAGAGAGCTGTTTTGGTTTTCGTATTCGATTGGTGCTGCATAATCAAGAAACCCAAAAAAATACTATAAATTGCACCATTCGAATAATGAACAACAAAAAAAAATATTTAGGAAAAATAAATGAAAATGTGGAGCAGATACTCACACATACACGCACACACACACACACACACACACTCCCGAACAACGCGCGTGTATTCAAAAATTGAACAACAACAAAAAATTGTTAAACGTCTCGCGAGGGCGCGACGTTTGCTGCTGCTACTGCTGCTTGTGGCAGTGGCACGTCCGGTGTACGCGACGAGAAATTGCACAATGATTCAGAAGTCCGACAGGCGCCGGCAGCCCGCTATATGCTCGCCGATCTTACAGTTAGCTGCCTCGCAGCAGCAGCGGCCGCGGCAGCGACGCATCGTGTCGCTCTGCTTTGTATCGGGCAGATACGCAACAGCAAGCAGACAATGGCGCTCCGCCGCTCTCAATTGCACGCGCTCTCACACTCGCTGTCTATTCCTCTGTTGCTCTCTCTTTGCGTCTGCCTCTCTCTCACTCTATTTTCCCGTCTATGAATTTCCATTCGAAAAACTCTCTCCCACTCTCGCTCGCGCCGGCTCTCCTTTCGTTTGTGCCCGAGTGCTTGGCGTGTTTTACCCTGCGCTGCAGACAACAACAACAAAAACACAAACAAAATCCAATAGGAATGCTGTGCGATAGAATGTATGAACTAACATATATCCTGTACATTTTGATTGATTTAAAGTACTCAAAAAGAGGTTACTTGAATACCCCGTATGGCTTTAATAAACATTTCAAAGAAAATACAAAAATATTTATTTTAAGATTTAATATTTCTGTTAATTTATCATGTAAATGTTAAAATAAAAACTTGAAATACCTGCGCTAAAGTATTTCTCTTAATGACATATATACCCCAATTGGTCAGCATGCGTGTGTGTAGGGTATCATTATGTTATAGGCCCATATGGAACATTTGTGTATGTTGCGCCAGAAACGGCGGGCGCTATAGAATCGCATGCGAGCTTCTAATTGGAAAGCACTCAAATCAGAGCCGAATGATGTGCGATATGCATGACAATGGAGCATCGGAACTTCGGAACAGTAGCGCCAATGGGCACTACTCAAAGGCTTAGACACCAAAGTGTTCGACTCGGTGGCCCCTTTTTGGCTCGTTTCGAGGCCGTCGTCTGTGTTGATGATGATGTCGAAAATTTCGCTAATTAGTCACGAAAAAGCTTGCGGCTCGAAATGGTCAAAATGACCAAAATTGGCCAAGTGGCAAATGTGGCATAGACCAGAAAAATAGGAAAAAAAAAAACAATGGCTAATGCCACAAAAATGAAAAGCAGCTTTAAAACATCTGCTACCAAGTTTGACCTTTGACAATGGTGATATCTTTAATCAATTGAGAAATATCTATACATAGTTAAATACATTTAACGAAAATTTGATATATTCATGATATAACAAATTCTTCATTTAGGATCGTTAAATAATAAAATTTACGAATCATTAAATTTAATCTCGGCTTTATAATATCAAACTGGATAGAGTCCATATGCTGCCGCATACGCATAGAGTTGCTTTCTGTTGATGAAATTATTGCCCTCTCTAGCATTTGGAGTTGAGGTCGAGGCACGGATACATTCTTAATGGTATTTCGAGTTTTATTTTTACGTGAATTTTCGTTTTTCCTTCCTTGATGTCTGGCACTTCCGATGGCATTAGCATTGGGCTACACCGAGGGGTGTGTCGCAGTATCTGGCACATTTATGCAGCCGATTTAAGGCCTTTAATGACCTCCACTAATGATCGAAGCCGATTGACTCAACAGCTTCGATGGCATTTACCAATGGCTTCTATTTTTAGGGTCCTCTTTCGGAGCATATGCAAAAGGTGTCTTCTGAATTTATGTTATACAAGTTCGAATGGCTTACCGCAACATACATATATATTTTATCTGATAAACATTTATAATATATATGAATACCATAACATATTTATTGAAGATAGTTTTATTTTTTGAAAAAATATATAAATATTTACTAACTGCAATAAAGAATATGTTAAACTATATATGTAACTATATATTAAGTGCAGCAAACGTTTAGGCTGTACTAAATGTATTACCTATGTATATCATAATTTAATAATAATAATAATAATAATAATTCAGTAATTAGTTACTACAGTACACACTATTTGTCATAAAAAATAAGTATTAAATACTTTCAAATGTGTGCCAAATCACCATTTCACATTTGCACAATGTTTCAAGTGCATTGTACCAGTGTGCAGCCTGGAAGAAACTCAGCTGAGTTTGTTTGTCTCCCTTCCACTCTTACAATTTTCGGTCTTTTCGTTTTCTCATTTGCTCAGCTTGTACTTACACTCATTTTTCAACTCAGAATTTAACCGTTACCAGGCGTGCATTTGATGTTCACACGCAGAGCTAACTATGCATGTGTGTGTATCGTCTCTTTCTCTCTGAGTGCTTTCGAGCCCTTTGCATTCAAGAATAAAGCCGTTACATGGAAACAGACATAAGACGTGTGAATTTTTGCGACGCGTGCGCAGAAAATTTGATGTTAGTTTAATTGGAGATCGTAACCTATTAAGATCTCCGTCAGTCCCTGTATGTGCGTGTATTTGTTATTCATGGACTTGCGTATTGTATTGCTATGTGTACTCAATTTGGTAACGGTAAGTAGAAAAATATATGAATAAAAATCTGTCCACTTTGACAGCTGTCCCTCTCTAACCAACACACATAGATTCATGGAAAGGCGCCCATTGACAGCAGGTCTGGAAGTCCAGCGAAACTGCTGCCCAGCGTCTGCCGCAAGGATGCTAACGGCACCAGTTTGAGCGTAGAGATTCGTCTACCCTTCATGGACATGGAGCTGCGCCACGAACGGCATTTGCTTGTGCTGCGGGCGCCGCAGTTGCTGCTGGTACTCCATGGCCATGAGCTGTTCCAGCTGCAGCTGTCCGGCAAAGAGAAACGCCTGGTGCGTCTGGGCGAGCTGGCGGGCCGTGTGCGCCTCCAGTTGGCCACAGCCGCCGCTGTCGTCCTCTGGCGAGAGTATCTGTTGCTGGCCGTGGCGCTGGACGAGTCAGTGGAGTTCTATCAGATGCCCCAGCAGGCAATGCTGGATGCCCGGCAGCTGCGATTCGAGCCCATTCAGGAGTTTGCTCTGGCTGGCAGCAGCCTGCAACAGCTTCATTTGCTGCAGCCAAATGCAGACCAGGTGCTGCTGCTGCTGACCTTCAATGTGACCCACAGTCAGGCCAGATGCAGGTGAGATATGCACCAGGCTACCAAATGTCTAGCCCGTATTCTCAAACAAATTTTCACAGAACCTACGAATGGCTGGAATCATATTTCAATCCCGTGGAGGAGCTCAGTTTGCCAACCATCAAGGCTTTTCAGGTAGTGGGCCATCAGCCCCATTACATAATCACCGGGAGATCGCTGCGAGGGCAAACTAGGGTAAGCCAGTGATATACCCTTGCTCGCCAAATGCTTAATTCTCTTCATCTTGCTCCACAGCTTGTGCTTTCCATCTTTGAGCTGGTGACGCCCACGCTGCGCCTGGTGCGCCGGCAGAGCCTCACGGTGCAGGCGCGGCACGTGCTGGCCGTGCGCTTTCGTGGCCGCAATCTGATCTTCGCCTGTCCCAGCATCACCAGCAGCAGCGGTGGCTCATGCATCCTCTTCCGCATGGTCGATGGCAACTTTGTGGTGTATCGGAAGCATGTGCTGCGTCAGCTGCAATTCAGCCACTTGGCCGCCTCCGAGCAGGGCCAGCTGCTGGTGGGAACTCGTGCCAATGGCGAGATGCTGGTGTTCAATAGCCAGCGCCTCGATTGCTACAGCGGCTTTGGGGCCGATGGCCAACCGAATGGCGTCTACACCCATCGCAATCCACAGAACGAAAGCTTTGTACTCCTAACATATCAAAGCAGTCCAAGCGCCACCATGCTGCGAATGGTGCAACTGGGCGGGATCAACGACCCGGCCAGCCTGGCTGCCAGTCTGGAAGGGAATGATGGTAAACTACAATCTGTACAGCATTGAGTCTTAGTCATATTTTCAAATGCCCTTCCGCAGATCTGAGCAGTGTGCAGCAGCATCGGCACGAATTCGAGGAGGCGATCCATGGACTGCGCAGTCGGCTGCTGCGTCGCAAGCAGCAAGCGGATGCATTGCATCAGCTGATCCAATCACTGAATCAGAATGATCCGACATTCAACCAGACGCAACCATTGCGAGTTCAGAGTGGCTCACGCATTGAGCTGGTGCAGCTACATGGCAATCATCTGGCCAGCCCCGTGCAACTGCAGCAGCGGGTGGTGCAGCTGCGTCAGCAATATGCCCGCAGGCGCAACAGGCGTGCCTTTGGTGTGGGCAATACATCCTATGCGGGTGCAGTGGACATGCTCAAGGCGAAGCGTTTGCATGTCCAGAATTTGATCTACCATGGTGAACTGCTGCCAGGTGAGAAAGAAAGACGTGGCTACCACTAAATCGAAACTTTTTACAGCATTCTCTTGGTTTATTGACAGGCTACTCTGTGGAGTCCGCCGAACCACCAGCCATACTAAGCATCAAGGGACAGCTGCTCACCAAGCAACTCCACACACAGAAGCTACTGATACCGCCCAGGGACAAGCAGCAGCCCGAGCGCATGCCAGCTAACCACACGGTGGTGCGCAATCTCCAAGTGGAGCGCATCAACAACATCTCCTGGTTCGCCTTCTACGATTCGCTCTTCCTAAAGTCACGGGACAATGAGATCCAGGGACGTCTGGTCTTCCAGTTGCGCGCTCGCGTTGTCAATCTCCAGACATCGCTGCTGAATGGAATGGTGGTGCAGCGGCTCTTCAATTTGCGCCAGCCCCAGGTGGTGGACTCCAATATATTCATGTCCGCCTTCTATGCACCCAAGCTGGATGCCAAGCTAGTCAACGGCCTCAACTTTGCAGAGGATATTGTATTTCGCGGCGACCTGAATTCCCTTATAAAAAGTGAGTAAGGTCCAAGGACTAGATAATTGACTATACCAAGATCCGGCAGTGTCCCATCTGTAACGCTCGGCATCTAAATATCAATCCAAAACAAAAATAGTGACATCTTGATGGTGTCACAATTTTTGCCATAGATTTCATTAAATCTGAAACCAAACATTGTCGAATTTTGATCTGAGTCGAAGACGGCCTAAATGTATGTACGTATGTATGTAAATATGATTGTCAAAGTAGACTCAGTGCTGGATGTCAAATGTCATTTGACGAAAAGTCATATGACATGAAATATATTCAGTACATTCAGTAATAAATTTGACATCATTGGTTGACTAGTAAAATAAAAAATAAAATTATGGACTGGTGCACAACTTTGATATACGTATTGCTCCTTGTAGCGCCCGTTCGCATCAACCAGATGAGCGTCTCGGGTGATATTCTCGTTGCGAACATGACCAATTGGCCCCGTCAAATGACAGCCGAGGGTCCACATCAGACATCGTCCAATTTACAGCAATATTACATGGGCAGGATCACCCTGAATGGCTCCCTCACAGTGAACAATTTGCAGGCGGACACGAATGTGACGCGAATCCAGCTAAAGGGACAATCTCTTCGTGCAGAGGACTTGTACTCGGAATATCTATTGCGCAATAAGGCTCAAGTAAGTCATATAAGAGACTTGGAGTTAAAGAAACACATGTCTGAATCAGGTCTATATAAAATAACTACAATTAGAAATGCAACGCTAGACAATCTGTTGAACTGCAAGTATGTAGATCAGCTTGGGAGTCATTCGATCTGACTCTTTTGTCGACAGTTTAGTCATCCATTCCATCAGTCAGTCCTTCAATAATACAGTCAATCACTCAATAAGTCATCAATCATTGATCTAGTTAATCGAATAGTCAGTCCATCAAAGAGTTACTCAATTTGCATTCTTATATACATATCAATCATATATCATATATATATATCAATCAATTAGGTGTTCGTCGCCCATCGATTGATCGATCAATCAATCATTGAGTTAGTCCATCAGTTTATCTATCAATCAGTTAATAAATCATTTATTCAGTTAGTCAATTGGTCAGCCAATCAGCTGGTCAATCAGTCATTCAATCAAATCGACCAGATTCCCATTCGTATGCCTAAAATAGATTTGATTTGAATTCTGCTCTCCCTGTTCTAATCCAACCTTCCTCTCCATTAGCACCTGAATAAACTGGTCTTTGGCAATGCCAAGGTGACAATTGGCGCCTTGAGCACCCAACATATCAATGGACATCCAACGGCTGAGCATCTGCTCATCGGTACTGAAGATGATTCCGTGGCACGAGCATCGAGGAAGCCGTTGCACGTGATCTTCATGAATGCCCACATTGAGGGAAATGTCTACTGTGGCAACTACAGCAGCCGGCTGGCTCAGCTGGCCAACGATGCAGTGCGTCAGGGCGAGTTGGCCAACATAACGGGCATCAAGCTATTCGAAGCACCATTGCAGGTGGATGCGCTCTCAAGTCAAGTGCTCAATGGACTGCCCGTCGCCGAGCTGGTGCTGAAGGGCCAGCTCGAACACAGCTTCAGCAGCCTCAAGTACTTTCCCCGGATTGTGGTCAAGATTCAGGTGGAGATTGGAGGTAATTTGAACGTCCAGCGCCTGAATCATATGAAACTGTCGCAGCTGCTGCAGCCAGCTTACAGTCTGCAGCGCATTGAGCTGCCGGAGAGGCTCGTATTGCAGAGTCTGATCTTTCAGCGGCTCAATGGCCTGGCCTTTGACGAGCTGCTGGGCAAGATGAGTGTGCCCCATGAGCAGCAGGATCGAGTACCGCAGCCGCCACTGCTGCTGCACAAGCAGCTCATCATCGAGGGCAACGTGCGCTTCGACCGGGCGCTGCAGCTGCAGACTCTCAATGGCATCCACTGGGACGAGTATGTCAGTCGCCTGGTCAGTGCGAATGCCAACAGCGTGATCTCCGGCCAGAAGTGCTTCCAGGCGCCGGTGCTAATTACGGATGCCCTACAAGCGCCCAGCCTGAATGGCCTGGATCTGTCCGCTCTGCTAGAGGACACGCTGCTGCGCACAACGCCCCAATCGATTGGCGGCATCTACAGCTTCGATCGGCTGACGGCCAGCAATGTGGACGTGGGACAGGTGAATGGTGTGCCAGCGGGCAGCTTTCTGGATCTGCGGCAGGAGGCGTTGCATCTGCAGGGCGATCTGTACGTTCCCCAGCTGCACATCGAAGGCAGCCTGAGCTGTGCGCTGGCCAATGATCCGCAGCTGCCACAGCTGGAACAGCTGCTGACGGCGCTGCAGCAGCGCAGCTGGCGTCGCCTAGTGGTGCTGGGCGATGCCCTATGGACTGGAGAGGCTGGCTACAATCCGCAGCTGGACTATCTGCGTCGGCATGCGGTGCGTCGCCATGGCCATCAAATCATCTCCGGGCATGTCGTCCTGCTGCAGCCCCACCTCGTCCAGCTGCAGACCAGCCAACATTTTCCTCGCCAGCTCAATCTCAGTTACATTGCTGGGGATGCGCTCCTGCGCCAGGCGCCGCGCACCCAAGTGGTGAAGGCGCCACAGACTATGCTTCAAGTGGTGCGCGCAAGCTCCATCAACCTACTGAACGATGGCCAGTTCCAGCTGCTGAACCAGATCGATCTGCTCCGACTGAATGCCTCGCTCTATCGACGTTCCAGTGGACTGCCCATTGCAGCCAAACTTCACTTCCAACTGCCGCCAGACATTGTGGTGCTCCAAGTCCAAGGCCAACTCAATGGCGGCCAAGTGGCCAGCATCTTCGAGCAATCAGCAGACGTGGTCTGGCCAGCCGTGCGCATGCAGTGGCTGGAGCTGGGGCATCAGCTGCAGCTGGACGAGATTAATGGCATGAGTCTGGAGTATCTGTTGGAGCAGCGTGTGCCACTGCATGGCGCCTCCTTGGAGCTCTTTGGCACACTTCAGTTCGAGCAGCTGGTGCTTGGCGAGCGCTGCCTGCTGCGCACCATCAACGGGATCCCCTTGCAGAATGTCGTCTATCGACACGGCCAGCGGCCACAGTTGATTACCGGCCCGAAAACCTTCGCCCGTGGCATTCGCTTCGAGGGCCCCGCCCACATTATGCGCCTCAATGGACGCGACCTGAGCGAGAGCTACCAGCAGAGCATCTACACGGATCGTGACTATAGCATCGATAGCTTGGTCCTGGACGACGTGCGCTTCGAGGGCGGCCTGATTGTGGACACGTCAATAGGTGAATCGCGCGAGGCTCGACTGGAGACGCAGCCACAGAATGTGGCACGCCAGCAGCTGCGTCAGCGACTGCTCCAGTTTGAGCAGCAGCTGCAACAGCAGCGTGGCAATCACAGCCAGCGTCTACTCTATCTGGACTACGAGCAGCAGCCACTGGAGTGGACTTGGAATGAGCCGGCAGCGGATGAGCCGCTCGAGCTAGCGGTGGCGCCACAAACACCACAGCCGACTGGCATCTGTCAGCTGCAGCAGCTGCTGGCCCAGTTCTCACGGAAGCAGCAGCGTGTGCACTTGAGCAACGTCAGCCTGGCCAGCCGGATGCTGCGCGCCAGCTCCGAGCGGGCTGCCATACGGGTGAAGGCGCAGAACTATTGCCAACTGGAGCAGCAGTTCCGTGCTCGCGTGCACATCAGTTGCCGTGGCCACGCCCATACGCTGGGCCTGCGCCAGCATGTGGAGCAACTGCAGCTGCACGATCAGAACGACTACAGCCTGCTGCTGATCAGCAGCCCGGACGAGGTGCGTGTGCTGCGCGTGAATCACACAAATTGCAGCCTCAGCGATTGGCAATCGGTGCAGCCCGCCGCCGCTGGCCGGCTAATGAAGCTAATTCAGCTGGAGGACCAGGATGGACCGGATGGCAGCATGTCAACTCTGCTGCTGACGAACGGACTGCAGCAATTGGAGCATCTGCCGGTGCTGGCAGTGCATCGCCTGGACGCACAGAGCCAGCGCTTCGAGCTGCTGCAGCACATCGAGGGCGACTACGATCTGGCCGAGCTGCAGACCGGACAGCTGCTGCTCAGCTGCCACAGCTGTCGCCACATCTCCATTTACAGCTACAATCCGACATCGCAGCTGTTTGTGCCGTTCCAGCAGCTACACTTGGCTGCACGCATCCAGCAGCTGCTGCCCTTCGCCGTTGCCCAGGAACGACACTTGCTGGTGCTGACGTTGCCCGGCTCCAAGCACTTCCATCTCTTCAGCTACGCCCACATCGAGGGCTGGCAGCAACGCACCTACGGCCACATGGCCGACTTCCAATGGTCCTGGCCACTGATACGCTCTGGCCAGCAGCTAACGACATCCACTCCCGTGCTGTTGCTCTGCGGACAACGTTTGTGTAGCCTGGTCAAAGCGCTACTCGATTAGCATCGATGTCGTATAAGCGTTATTAAGGGCATTCCTTGCCTTTCTTTGTTTCTGTTTGTTTCAAATTCATTGTTAATTGTTGCTACAATTAATATTAGGCAGTTTATTAGTTTGTTATCTCAAAGAATGTATAAATCATTGTTCAGTTGCTGTAGTGGGAATACCCCTTATGCATGCTATAAGTGATCTAAATTCGTCCGGTTAAATATCTGTATATGTATGTAAATACTTAGATATATTTAGATAATATTTCGAGTGCTATAGAATTTCTCAGATTACTTTCTAGTAGGGTAGCCCGAATGAATATATATTTATATATTGCGGGAGTACCTCTAGTCTAGTTAAACTTGTATAAAATTTTTGTTAAATCTAAAAATTTCTATCCATTCATCTGTTGTATTATCAACTTGGAATAAATGTTATGTAAATTGAAAGAATATCCACAATGAATATATTATTCAAAATGTTGGCCTTATGATATATATTATTCCTCATGAATCAGGAAATAGAAAAATTATTTATTCTACTTAAAAAAATGTAACAGAAAAAAAAAATGTTTTACATAAAATCCTAAAAAGTAATTATAAAAAAATAAAAAAAAAAATGTCATACCCCTAATAGCAATTATCACATTCTCCTACAAGTTTCCGCTGTAAGATTTCATCCATTTGTAGATGTAAAGTAGAGCTCAGACGTTGAGGCCCTTGCAACTGCACTTGATCACATAGAGCGTGAAGGCCAACAGACCCAGAATGCCCCAAATGGAGCTGTTCTGGTTGGAGCCGTCGCCGATCTGTGACCGTATCCAGTCGACGTGGCTGGCGACATCGACAAAGACGGACGACTGGCTGCGCAGGCCGAGCAGCTGATTGGCCGTGGTCAGTGGAGCGCCTGCATCCAGCTCATATGCCTCCTCGTCGTACTTCACGCAGAGCTGTTGGCCGCAGGGCGAGCGCTTCACGCATAGCCGCAGCAGTTCGTGCACCTCGTGGCCATCCTCGTAAGCCAAGCCCCAGCTGCTGATGTGCCACGGCTCGGATGTCCCCTCCAGCAGCGCGGTGTCCGCGGATAGAGCAATCGGCTGAATGCGCGTGAGATGCGCCGAAACATCCTGTTCGAGCATGAGTATGGCCAGTGACAGCTGCTTGGGCGGCTTATGCACGTGAGTCACGCCCAGCACCTGACCATGGGCCGTGGGCGAAAAGCGCTGAGTGCTGCCCAGCACGACGCGCAGCTCCGCTGGATGGTAGAATCTCCTGTTGTCCTGGCTGCAAATAATAATGAGCAAGAAGAGCAATTTAGCCATTAGTCGGACTCCAATGCACAGCGGCAGCTGGGCACCTACTCATAGACGCACTGCGCCACAGTCAGCACCACGGATGGAGCCACCAGGGCACCCGAGCAGATGTGACCCTTGCCGAAGTAGTCCAGCTCCTGGTCGAGCAGCCGTATCGAGGCCTGATACGGTGCCGCTGGTACGGACGAGCCTATGCGGCGCTTCTTAGCCACCTCCGAGTGTGTGTAGGCTGAAAGCGAGAAGCAGGACAACATGTAGATTAGCAGGGAACCTCAAAAATTACCTCGTATATACTAAGTGATAGAGATTCTGCTCAGGAACTCATATAAACCTAATTCACCACCTCAACCATAAGTCTTAAACCGACCCACCAAGACATTTCATCAGTCAATTTTTCAGTTAAATTAAAGGTGAAAGTAAAGTTGCCCCACTGCTTATCGAAAAGTTTCCGAATCGGCCTTGGCAACAGGTGGAATGCATTTTATATGGTGTGTTCCATGGCTTTAGGCTTATCAATATCAATGCGAAAGACTCAGGCGCGTTCCCCCATCAGCTGATCGTTTGTTTACCAAATTGTTTTTCTTGTTCTATCCGTTTGGTCTTGGTATTATCGCACGATAATACAAATTCTTGACGCGCGTGCCATACGACTGCGCCTATCAATAGTTATTGGTCAGCAAATACGCCGGAAACTACGAAATTTGTAGTTTGGCCTTCGAGTCTGCCACAGTCAAAACAGCTGAGCATAGCTATAAGACTTGACGTAGTTGCTGACCACTGCTCTATAATATGCAATATCAGTATTATCTATTCATAGTTTGGAGAGATTTCTGCGGAGTACAATCAATTTTAATTAATATTTTCGTGTGTTTTATCTAGAATTATGCCAAAGATAAAAAAATATAAATAAAATTCTTTAAATTAAAATAAACAAATTTCTTAAAATAAAATTTCATTTACATATGTATATTGAGATTTCCAGATTTGTTTAAGGCAAAGTCTGTCGAATAAAAATTTGTTAATTTACATATATTCTATACAGCGATAAGAGCATACCACCATGGAAATATTTTAAAATCGATTATATTTCAGATTTCGTAACACCTAAACACGATTAATTTGCTCAAGCATTACATATATTATATTATATTATATTATACTATATATACCATATTATTATTATATACATATTTACTAAATATTATCTGAAAGTCTTCAATAAAAATTTTTAATAGAATTTTTCTATAATTTTTCAACTTTGAAGAAATTTCTCTATTTTAAGTACTAGAACTCAAATTTGAATTTAATCAAATTTAAAAAAAAAAAAAACACCTGTTATATAACCTCAAAAAAGTTGTGTTTAATAAATCTATGTAGTATTAATAAATCCATTATTTTATTCGACTTACTTGTTTGCATTTCGGCGCATAGAAATGCAAAAATCATAATTTTAAAAATCCTCTTGATCTGATCGTTGAGTTGCATCGTTCGGAATAATTTGTACTCGGATTTAGGATTATTATTATTAGAACGGATCGCCACACACTTAACACTAGGCGGGGCAATGCTCGAGAGGCTTTCGGCCAGATAGTGCGCACCTTTAGAGAGAGCCGAACGCTGAATGAAATAGTTCAATTCTAAATCGCACGAAATCAAATTCGCAAACGCTTTTCCCCCAGATAATTCAATTTTTGATTTGATTTCGGTCGATGTTTTTTTCAATACACTTCCATGAAAGCATTTTTGACTTTTCTTGCGGTATGTGGTGCATATGTAAACATGAACTTCATCTAGATCTGTCTCTAAGAAAATATCATAATAGTTACGAGGGAACCAATATCAATCTATCTATTTTTCTTCGACTTATCTTACATAAGCTTTCTCTTTCTCCGTTTTCCACGGCCTATATTTTTTTTCTCTCTCTCTGTCATGGTTTTTGAAATCGGGAAGAGTATTTTCACTTCGTTATGTTAAGGTTGATCTCTCCTTCTGGTTTATATGTACTGATAAAGTCACAACATGCCATAAAAAAAAAACATTCACACACACATAATAATAATCGCAATTGATAAGACCTCAGATTATTTATTATTATTTTCTTCTTTTTTGTTTTCTTCGATTTCTTATTTTGTTTATTTCGTTTTTATTTATATTTAAATTGCGCTCAGTGCACTTGAAGTTGGAAACATGGCTAACGATTTGCTATACCCTGGACTTATGTAGAAAACGGACTGAGTATCAATCAATCTAGAATTTCCTTGGTTTAAAATAACATGCACTTAACATATAGTTGGCATGCACTTATGATATTATGCAATTAACATAATATATCTATATACACTTAACATGTCTCTGTTAGTAGAAGCTATAGCCAACATTGCCAGCCCTTGAGCATAAGTCATGGCTTAGACAGAGTCACAATATCAAAGACCTATTAAACTGCACCAGTTAGATATGTAAATGTCTGGAGATCTGTTAGTTCCCTATGGTAATATCACAATAGAGCTCTCCTATCAAATGCCAGCTAATCACATTCAATACGTTTGTTTCGTAAGATAGGGTAATTGATAGACGTTTACATAGCTAAATTGCATTCGACAAGCGATTGTCGATCGTCGATAAGAGTTAGGAATTGCCCAACAGGCAGCTAGAACAGCATTGGCAGGTAGAGTATGAACTATGAAATACCCTGTACCCTGTACCCTTCGACAGGTTTGTCAGGTTCTTGTCCAATTGCAAAATAACACAATTGGTCACTCCAAATTTTTATTCATATCAAAAATAAATCATGAAACAGTTTTTCGAATTATAATGCCAAATGGAATTTTGAGCGGTTTGTTAATGGGTTGGTAATTTCAAAAGATCAAAAAAAATTTAACAGTTTAAATGGTTATCGTCGCATCAGATAGATAGGGCTCTAAACAAATTTGGTTCATCAGTGTATGGTTCTTGTTTCGTTGTACACTGATAAGGAAGGTACAAAATATGATTAGTTCTCCACTTAAATAAGCGCAAACGATTTGTACTCACGCAGTGGAATCAACCACAAGGTCCTAAAAGTAGGCTACTCATGGTTGGTTGGGAAAACGGTTGGGAAAGTATGGCAATAACTGTGGATCGTTAGATGTGGCGTAGGCTCATTATGAATACGGCAAATAAATAGACGTTAGATGGCTTGAAGGTGTTGCAGCCCGCAAGTATCTTGGCGGCGTCCATGGCTTCCGATAGATCTTTAGAATCCGAGCCACCCCCAATATCATCTTCAGCATCCTTATCCCCATCGTTTTCCGAGTCATTATCCTTTTCCGGTTCCGAATCCGGGTCTGATTCTGAATCCGAATCGGCTGACAGTCGTTGCTCACGTATATTGTAACGCTTCACAAACTCGTTTATCCAGGCTTTGTAGTGCTGCACGCTGGTGTAGATGCCCGAGCCGTGGGGCAAGCCGCAGTGGATTCCCCACGAGCTGATACCAACCAGCTGTCCTTTGCAGAGCAACGGGCCACCACCATCAGCGGTGCAGGTCGCCATCTTGATGTCGTTCGTATTTTCCGCACAGATCATGCCCGGTAGCAGGTCAGCCTGTTTGCAGGCAGGCTGCTCGATTAATGTCACATTTAGGTTTATCAAATGACCGAGAGAATATTCCATTTGACTATTGTTCCAGGCGGAGATCTGGCAATGAGTAGGCGGCTGTTGTGTGACCTTGGTCATCTGAACGGGATGTATAAATGGCGGCACTGTGGCGTTGAGGTGAATCATTGCGATATCCTTGTCGTATTTCTTGATGTCAAACAGCGTCTCCAGCACCGCGACCTCGCGCAGTCCATAGGACAAGGGGGTATCGTTGCCCATCAGCTGCGGCTTCTTGCTCAGCACAACAATGAAATTCGACTTGTCCAGGAAAGAGCTATTCCAGCTCGTTCGACTGAAAAAAAAAAAAAAAAAAAAAAAAAAACACGCACACACACACACATAATAAGAGCTGCAGCTATTGCCGTAGTCGAATATTAACCACTTACTCCACGAAACAATGTGCAGCAGTCAGCACCACATTCTGGCTAATGAGCGAGCCACCGCACACATGATAAGAGTCATTCGCTTGCTTGCGTCGCAGAGACACGTAGTAATCGTTGTATGTGCGATCCTGGCGCACTTTAATCCCATCCGTGGACAATGCCCTCTTGTGCCCCGACTCGGTCACGGCAACTGAGCAGCACAGCAGAATTAGGAACAATGCGAGCGCATTCATCTTACCTTCCCAGCGTATTATCGATATTGAATTCATTTTTTTTAGCTCGGAAAAAAATATTTATATTTATATATTTATATTTATATAATATTTGAACACAATAGTTTGACCGACTATATGAGACTGAATAGATTTGGTAGAAGTCCGTAGGCACCAAAAATCATGGCAAGCGAAAAGCCAACTAGATTGGAAATTTTTGAAAAGACAACTAGATGTTAGAAGTGCTCCAGTGGAGACTGGTCGACTAGCAGAGACCCTGAACACTGAGACAATCTGATATTTCATTCATTTCACGCCTCTTTAAGGCACACGCATATCATATTTTCGATATAGAGAATATCTAGTTAGATGTCTGATCTATTGACTATGTGTGTATATACAACTGAGCTCATGGAATATGCAAATTCTGGCTCCATCTCGTAAGCGATCTCCTAAGCCACAAAGGCAAGATGCTTGAAATCGATAAGAATCGATATTATTGGGTTTTTTTCAAATATATAAGCATAAGCAAATTCTGAGACCTCAGCATTATTATTCTTCATAATACCCTGAACCCATTGAAAATGGGAAATCAGGGTATAATTGTTTTGTTGAAATATATGTATGTAACAGGCAGAAGGAGGCGTGGCAGACCCCACAAAGTATATATATTCTTGATCTGGGTGTCGAGTTGAGTCGATTTAGTATTATTCCTCTGTCTCTTTCTTCTAAGTATTCCCTTTACGTAATTCCTCTACGTATTTCCTTTACGTAATTCCTCTACGTAGTTCCTCTACGTAGTTCCTCTACGTCTTTAATGCTTATAATTCACACGCTCTACTTCACATTATTGCGCTGACCTCCACCAGGCCTGGACGACTGAAGACTGACTGAAGCAATGCTGCTGCTGCTGCCCTTTATATACGGATAGGGTCACTTTTACTCAAGCACTGTCTCTCTGAAATGTTAAGCCCAACGCGTCGGCAAGCAGAGCTCGCTGCAGTCGAGCTTCAAGTGGGCAATGGAAACGCTCTCTTCTGCTGTGAGTATTCTAGCTTCGTTTTACCTAAATACAAATACCAAATGAGAACTGCTGCATACACTTAGAAAACTTTAATGATCTTCTGCAGTGCTTCTCTCCTTGCTCTTGCTTTTACTCAAGTACTGTATGCGTGCGTGCCTATGTGTGTCTTTGTATATATGTGTGTGTGTGTGTGTGTGTGTGTGTGTCAGAAAGACGCGAAGAATTAATTAAAAATCAGTTCTCTGAAGGGTTCAGGGGATTTCCTAGTCGAGCAGTCTCGATTAGAGCTTTCTTACTTGTTTTTTATTGAGTTCCTTTTACAGACTAGACTTACGACTAAGACACGTGGCATAGGCCGAGCAACACAGGCACTGCAATGCTCAAGCCAAATGAAAATTTAATTATACCGACACCATCGCCATCTCCCTCTCCACTTCCCTCTCCGCTTCCCTCTCCGCTTCCCTCTCCGCTTCCCTCTCCACTTCCCTCTCCGCTTCCTTCACCACTTCCCTCTCCACTTCCCTCTCCGCTTCCCTCTCCACTGCCCTCTCCGCTTCCCTCTCCACTGCCCTCTCCGCTTCCCTCGCCGCTGCCCGACTCAGAGATCTTCTCGATTATCCAGTCGTAGTAGTAAGAGACATCGGTGTAAACACCTGGAAACATGGGCTGAGCACATCCAATGCCCCAGGAGACAATGCCCGCCAGTTGGCTTTGACAGACGAGGGGTCCGCCGGAGTCACCGTTGCAGGCATCACGCTCTCCTTCCATGTAGCCGGCACAGATCATACCGGGCAGTATGAATTGACCCAGGCCGCTATCGTTGATGCACTGCGTCTCACTAATGATGGGCACATCGACGGTCATGAGTAAATCGGGACTGTAGCCCTCCTCGGTGAAGCCCCACCCTGTGACCTGGCAAACGACTCCACTCGGCACCGTTAGAGCAGTCAGTCCAATGGGTCGTATCGTGGGATGATATGCCGGCACTGACCCACTCAGAATAAGCAGTGAGATGTCCTTGTTATATGTCGACAAATCAAATTTTTCCAACTGGAGAATCAGCTGCTCAATGTCAAAGGTTAAAGTGTTGGCCTTCTCGAAGCGATCCAAATTGCCCATGACCACAATTATGCTCTCTTTAGGCACGAAGGTGCCGTCGTAGATATCCTGGCTGCAAAGATCGATCAAAGAGACGAAGGAATGGAATATGAGTATCAGCAAATATGATGCACATCAGATATCAATTGGAATTAAGAAGTTTACTAGATCTAGATCAGATCAGGCCTAGTCTACGCAATGTGCGAAGCAATTTAGAAAGTCAGATCATCAGTGCTCGATCGGATAGAGCAATCTGCATGTAGTTGATTACGCACAAATTGTTTGATTGTTTTGCTTGGCTCTGTGACGCATTTCTATCTGATGACGATCATTTAGCAGCTATCAGGCATAAAGAGCCGTTATGCGCATCGGCTAGACTGATCAGATTGGTAGCAAGCTGTTCTTGATCTTGACATTTAGCTGGTATGAGTATATTGTGTAACGATGAGGTATTTCGATTGGGGATCGGACTTACTCCACAAAGCAATGGGCAGCGCTGAGGACCACATTGGGCTTGATCAGGGAGCCGCCGCAAATGTGGCCGGTGCCAAAGAAGTAGCCATCGTTGAGGCGCCGTCGCAGGCTAACCTGGTGCCTGGTGGCCTCCATGGTGGCCTCGGTGCCATTGATAATCCGGCCCGGATCCACGTTGAATCTGGAACGCATCAGCGGTGAGTCTAGTCGGGCGCCTAAATACGCGCAAAAGAAATGATTTTGAGAATTGATTTTTGGACTTTATCCGGATCAGACATACCATCCGCTGTCAGATAGATGCTAAGGAAAAGGATTGTCAACGCGATCATCGAAAGCCGCATGGTAGCCATCTGGAGTCTTCGTATTTGCGGCACAAGCGGACAACGTCAACTAACTGCGCGGACCATCATGGCTAAAAGCACTGGGCCATCCATCGATCGCTAGTCAGTCGGTATCGTCGCAATTAAATCTGGCGATACATGAGCGACATAATCTAATCAGAGCAGGGCGAGCATGAACCGGGCCATGGCTAAGGGGTGTGATAGACTGTCTTGATAAACTCTTTGCAAGTGTACGCTCTCAAAATTATTGAATGGATTTTCCCAAAATGAACTGCCCTATCAATAGGTTTAACACAAAATCAATGAAGATTTATAGATCCAAGCGCGTGGAGCTCTTGCAGCCAAATAAAGATAACGCCAAGAGAATGTTCCTCAGCTCTATCTTGATATGATATGATATGATATGACATCATATGGCATAATTTGACATGATATATGTTCAGCTTCAGCTTCAGCTCAACCGATAGAGAGCGCAGAGGGCTTGGCCGATAATTGAGAATGTATATACTCTCACTTTTCATAGCGTCCCAGTTCCTAGGGTATTGAGTAAACATTAGATCGCATTTTTGATGGTTTCTAAAGTATCTGCCACTTGTCCTCGCTCGCAGAGTTCTAGGAAAATGTTTATTATTATTTCAATTTAAATTAATACAGAATATCAATAAATAAATAAATAAATAATTGTAAGAATAAAAATTGGCTATGATTGATTGACGCACTTACCAATCACGTGAGTAACGAGCATAGCATAAATATAAATATGTACATACATAAATAAAAAATAAAAAAAAACAACAATTTTAGAGTGAAAACAAATGGATTGATCACTGAGACTCCACTTAAGCCGGAACTTTTCATTTGGTATACCCAGTTAAGATTAATAATATTCTTATAAAGATGGATCCCAGAGCCAGTCACAGAGCACTCAATAATGTATCAATTAAATTGACATATATGCAAAATTATGACATTACAATAAAAATTGATCAAAGTAGCCTTACTTTTAGTTTCATTTACGTTAAGTTCTATTGAGTCAATATAAGATAGCATGGAACAGTCAAAGGAGCTGCAGTTGCCAGCATTGGATGGGGGAATGGGCCAACAGCTCGAGGATGTGGGCAATGAGCGTCGTGACAACGAGCTGAAGCTGCTGGTGGAGGAGAAACCAGAGAGCAGCGGTAATTTAGACTCACCAGCGCCAGTGGACAACATCAGCAGCAGCAGCAGCGACCTCCTCGTCGGAACGGCCATTATCCAGCCAACCGCAAAGGCCAATGAGGAGGAGCTGCGCAGCGACAGTAGCTCCGATTCGGGACTGGGCAGCGAGATCGATCCACACAATACAACAACAGCAACAACAACAACATCGCAGAAGCCGCTGCGCTCGAATCTGAAGCGGCGACTGAACGACGATGCCATGAAGCTGGCCTTGGTGCCAGACTTGAGCAGCAGCAGCAGCAGCAACTGCTGTTCGAGCACACAGAAGCGCTCGAAGCGTTGCATCAAGTTTGATAGCGTAGAGGTCTACTATTTTCCCCGGCAGCAGGGCTTCATCAGTATGCCCGCAGCCGGCGGTTGTACGCTGGGCATGGGCCCCCGGCACATTGATTTCAAGACGATGACACTGGCGGAGCACGCGGCGGAGCTGAGGCGTGCGCATCGCAACCAGAAACGGGAGCAACGAGCCAGCAGCGATGAAAGCGATGTATCCGAGGAGGATTCTCTGAGCGAGGACAGTAGCTGCGATGCAGAGCAATTGTCCAAACGATTCCTGAAGCCGGTGACGCCCAAGCAACGCCTGGCGCTGCTCAAAGCGGCCGGCGTGCGGAAGATCGATGCCAGCGAGAAGATCGAATGCAAGGATATACGCAAATCGCGCCACATGAGTGGCTGTTCGTGCCGCGAATCCTGTGACCCAGAGACGTGCGAATGCAGCCAGGCGGGCATCAAGTGCCAAGTGGAAGAAGCGATGTTCCCGTGCCGCTGTACGCGCGAGGCCTGCGGCAACACCATGGGGCGCTACGAGTTCAATCCTACCCTCGTGCACACCCACTATAAGCAGACACTCATGCGGCTGGAAATGGAGCAGCGCCAGAGCCAAGGCCCGCCGATGGCAACTGGCAATAGCGGCCTGACTGTCGATGGCAGCAGCAGCAGCAGCAGCAATGCTGGCGTCCTTTCACCCGCTGCTGCCTCGCACTGCTATTTCATGCAGCCGCAGTCCAACAACAGCTCCGGCTATGCCTCGCCCGAGTCGGAGCAGCAGCAGACGCCGGATCAGTCGACAGCCTCGCCTGGCGGCGGAAAGTAAATCAAGAAAATGAAACAAGAATTTCAAAAGGAACCGAAATAAAAACTAAATGCAATTATTTAAAAATATTGATTTATTGCTATACAAAATATATTTACAATCATTGTCGAGCTTTAAAAAAAAAAAAAAAAAAAGGATAGCATATATAAAATATATATTAAAATGAACAATATATGTATATCAATTAAATACAATAATTAATTGTTACATAATACATATTAAATACGTACAATTTGTAATACATATCATATTATACAAATTATATACATTAAATATAATATAATTTACTAATTTAGATCAATAGATCTCGCACAATTTGTATGCATATACTCAGCTTCAGCTATTTATGTATATGCATTACAGTATGTGTATAAACGGACATTCAATATACAAAAAAAAATATTAACAAATTTGCAAACAATTAAAAGTATTGCAGTAACCAAAAATTAGTTTGTCGTTTGAAAAGAGTGAACGAGGTGGAGCGATAGAGAGGGGAAGAGCTTTAAACATTGCCATCTTCATCGATTCTAAGTGATTTGATGTTCTTCGAGAATTTTATTGGTTTGCTCTTCCGTTCGATTGATCAACTGCATTATTTCATCCAGCTCGGTTTTAGGCGCTTCATCGTCTGGACTTGTCTCCTCCTTGATCTCGGCTACAATTGACTCAACTTCAGCCTTGATTGATTCGGCTTTGATCTGACCAAACATGGCATCCAATTCGGATTCCTGACTTTCACTACTCTTGTATTGAAGCTGTGGTACACGACGACGCTGCAGCACCTTGCGCTCCACATGTTGTTTACCTGTTTCCATTGCCTTGCGCTTTCTGCAACCGAAACGGACATTAGATGCGTTCAATTTATAGCTACAATTGCATTTGTTTTGGCTAACCTGTTGCGTGGACTTAGGCATTTGGCAGCCACGTTAGTTGAGCAGCCCGCTGTTTCAGTTTTGATGGTGGATGTGGCCGTTGGTATATCATCAAGCTCTTGGTCGTCTGGCTCAAAGGCAGCCACAGCTGACAGCAGCTGTTTATTCTGAGCACTGAAAGCCTCCACGTCGAAGGGTTCCGTTGCCACAGTAGCTAAATGGCAGAGACAAACATTTTTATAATCATTATCAAATGCGCTACAGTCGTGTCTTACTCCTCCAATGGCGAGCACCATCCCGGCGATATTGTTGAACTTCTATATCCTTTTTCTTAACTATATCCAACAAGTAGTGCACATTTTTGCTTAGACTGGCGGCTGTATACAGTGCATTCTTCAACATGTGACGATAGAACTGCAAGAATAAGCGAACTCATATAAATTGACCGTGAATCAAACTAATCTATCTGGACTACAGACTGTTAGTAGGACACTGTCCGTGGAAGTTAGGTGCCACTCCCATTTAAGAGGCGCCGGCGTGCCTTCAATGCGATACTTTAAGCTAAGCACCGTGCGCTGCTCCAGCTGCTCGTCCTCGTTCAGTTCCTGCTGCCGTTCCGCACCATTCTGTGAGGCTGCTCGAATTGTGGCCTCTGCTGGCTGGGCGCTGCTCAAGGCCGTACGCACGGCTTTTGCTGGAAACTCAACGCGTTTGTTCAGTTGCTGTTGTAAATGTATGACACCGTTAATCATTTTGCCATTGACCATTAATGCAATAGAGCAGCCAGCAGCTCACCTTAATGCGCTGCAGGAATTCGGCCACCGGCAGGTTTTCGCTGTAGCTCAGCTCCTTACGTTGATCGTGGCAACAAAACTGCAGAGCGTTGTCTTCGTCAGCGGCGCCACTTATAAGGCAGCTCATCAAGTGTAAATCCCTTAACTTAATGATATTTAAATACATAGCTGAGAACAATGCTTAACAATATCGAAATTTGTATAGCAAACAAATACAAAAGACAACAGAAACAGCTGATTGGCGTCATTAGCGTGTCTTACAGTTCGCGCTAATAGAATCTCGCGAACTGGAACTGGCTCCAAATGTTAAATGAATGGTAATTTATCGATAGCTCTGCACGGGTAGACAACTCGCGCGTCCGATTTAAAATGCGATTTGAATATTTTTCAAAGAATTTATTTATACGCAGACGTAATAGCTCTGACAGTGATTTCTTTTACTTCACTTATTTTTGTTTGTAGAGTGTAAATCAAACAACAGTTTTGTAATATTTCATGTGATTTTGTTTTAATCATATAAAGTTTATATGTAATACTTTTATTTTTGTAATATTATCAAAAAATTGTGTACTTTCGTTATTTTTTAATTCATATACATATGTATATATATATATATATATTTTTTTTTTTATTTTTTTTTTTTAGTTGGTTTTTTTGCATCCCCATTAAGTTATATTTTTGAAAGACTAATTTAAATTGTATTTAAATTTCACTACTGACACAAAATATCTACTTCATTCACATTGAATATTAGATAATACCAATCTAATACAATACATATGCATATGTATATATGGATATATATATATATATTCATATATATTAAAACAGTTTTATAACATGCAGAAAATGATGAGGAAATCTTAAAATATTTTCTTCATTTTTTTGTTTTCTTTTGATTATCTTAAACTAGCCTCACGCTTAATTTAACTGTCTTTTTGTTGAATGTTTGTTTGTATTGTGGGTATATAGACCATAAATATGTTAGCCTAGCGAAATTGTGCTTAACACTAGGCTTAGATCAATCTGGGTCGACGTTTGAGATTTTTCAACACTTTCGTTGGTTTTCATATCTGCGGACGCGTCCAGAGCTCGCTGAGATCCTTTTGCCGCAGCTTGCCCAACTCTGCAAAGGTGGAAAATTTGATAATTAGAAATATACATTGCTGGATGGACGAATACGGATGTATATATTACTTACCCAGTGGGGTGGGCAAAACGTTGTTGTTGCGGAAACTCAGATCGAATCGCGGCTGCACCGTCAGCTGGTTACCTGCTGAGGAGGCGACGGAATTACGGAAAGTGGTGCCGCTGTCGTCAGAGAAAAAATATATATATAACATATCTATATACATATAGAATCGCAATATCACACCTACCTATAGGGATGCTTCAGACAGCCGTAGACCTCACGATAGCGCCCGTAGAGCGTGCCATAGGAGACGCCCAGGATGCGAGCCGCCTTCTTCATTTCAAGTCTTTTGTTTTTGATGGCATCAAGTACCTGCAAGAGATGACATGAGAGGCATTAGCCAAGCTCAGCCAGTGGACGGTGTTGGATGTACTCACGCGCTTGGTGAATGGCTCCTCCCAGAACTGTGGACGTCGCCCCTTGGCCAAATAGTCATCCATTTTGATGACATCCTGCCACTGGGTTAGCTCCTCGTTGGTCAGACGCAGTTCGGCTGCATCGTAATCCTCCAGCTTGACCTCGGCATAGTCGCCGGCATGCTCAGCGCCACTTGCGGACACATTATTGTTGTTGTTGTTATTGTTGTTGCTGCTGCTGTTGTTGTTGCCGCCGCCATTGGCTGTGGCAACAGCAACAGCTGCCGCAGCCGCAGCAGCCGCAACTGCGGGCGCAAAATCGTGTGCCATTAGCATGCCATGATCGTTGATCAGGTATTTGCCACCAAAGCCGGCAGCTGGCAGCAGAGCTGGCGAATCGGCTCGATTTGCCACCAAATGCTCATTCTCGATCTCCTCAACGGGCTTTGGCAACGCGTCTGCGTTGGCGTCGCCGTCCGCATCGACATCGACATCGGCAGCGCTCGCCCTCAGGTCACCCGGCTCGGGCGACGTCAGCTGATCCATTGCCGGCGACTCGCTGGCCACTGCTGTTGTGCGCTTCTTCTCGCCGGACTTTTCCTGCTCGCCGTAAAGCCGACGCATGGCATGACGCAGCTTGCCATGACGCTCGCGTCGCTCGACAGGCTTCTTGATGGAGTTGGAGAGCGGCGAAGTGGCAGCGGTACCCGTTACTGCTGCTGTTGTTGTTGTTGCCTGCACAGTGTTTGCATCGTTGCTCAGGTCCAGCTCTGTCTTAAGCTCCACATCGCTTAGCTTGGGGCTTGACTCTTTGGCCCAATCCTGTGTAGCCTCTAATTCACGCTCCCCCAACTCCATTTGTGCTGGCGTCGACTGTTGCTGCTGCTGCTGTTGCTGTTGCTGTTGGCGCAGACGCTGGCGCTGCTTGGGCGGGCAGGCAGCAGGCGGCGATGCCAATGCGGCGGAATGTGCTACGGCCAATGTGTCATCAACAAAGGGACGCGTCGACTCCAAATATGCGCGCTGTGCCGGCTCCAAATTTGCGGCATATTGAGCCAGTTTACGACTGCAAAGAGATGAACGAAAAGAAAGCCAAAATGGTTTACCGAAATCCCTGAAATCGGAGCGCACACTCACACAAACAACTACATTGAATTTCAAGAATAACGGATGGACGATGGGATCAGCTGACAAAGCACGCTCTCAGACAGACATGAACTTTGAGCGCAATATAGATAAGTGAATATATACAAATATAGATATTTGTATACATATATTGTGCCATCAGCCACACCTTCTCTGGCCTGCTGCATGAGAGCCTGAACATTAAACTGTAAACAGTCTAGCGGACTGAACTAACAATCAACAAACACATGTGGAAATCAGCAATTTGAGCAGTCTGCCTTTCGAATTGAAATAACATTGCCTATAATCATATTACATGGCTTCATATCTCCCCAGATTATATTCTCAGAGAGTAGCTGAATTTAGGCATATACATATATAGCTCGTATATACATATGTATATAGCAATCACATTCAATAGAACCTACGGAAAGTTACTCATAAAGTTACTCATGCTAGCTAGATATATCTATTTATATGAATTCCTACATTATATACTCCTGTTAAGCCTTTCGCCTAATCAGAATATGGTCACTCTAGTTAGGCACTCACACATTGCTAATGCTTTTCGTTCAAGAGTTGTTATAGTGGGCATTATATAGTCATATATATTCAGTTGGGAATGGAGAATGGAGCTTACACATTAAATACATCGTATGTGTCATCTAGCGGAGGACGTCCCCGTTTGCGTTTGGGTCCCAGAAACGGATCCGAGACGGTCGCTGGGCAGTCCAATCCAGTGGTGGCACTGGGCAGGGGCGTCAAATCAGACAGCCGAGTGCCGGCATTCAGGGCCAAGACATTATCCAGACCCGCTGGCGAATGGTGTTCACGTTCACGTTCACGGTCACGTTCACGTTCACGCTCACGTTCGCGTTCGCAGTGCCCGAGCGAGAGCTGTGGCTGTAGATGCGCCGCCTGTGGATTCACCAGATCGTGGCCATAGCTCTCAGCCAGACTGCGTGGAGGCGAATGGAACTCAGCAGCCGGCATCGGAGGTGGCGGCCCATCGTCGTCATCGCGCCAGGTAACCTCGGCGAGGCCCTTGATCTTCAGATCGTCAGCGGTCTTCAGCAGCGATGGAATGCTGGCCTGCAAACAGAGAGCTATAGCCATGGCTAGCTACATATATGCAGCTCGACCGAGACTCACATGCTCCACATTGATCTCGCCCTTGTACATGAACTCGATGAGACACTTGACCTCGGCGAAGGTGACATCCTTCATGATGATTATCGGATCACGTTCGCTGGCATAATTCGACAGCACCGAGTCGAAGAAGGTGCTGCACGCACAGAGCACCACACGATGGGCCCTTATCAACTGGCCCTCGCAGGCGAGCGTCACATCGCAGAAGCATCCGCGGTCCAGCAGCTGCGAGAACATCGTCTGCAGATTGCTATGATGGTACTTCCAGCGCAGGCAATATTGCTGCGGCAGCATCGTGGACGATTCAAATGGTTCCGTTGCTCAACAATCTAAACAAATGCAAAAACCACAAATCCCATCAGTTTCACATTGCGTATAAAAAAAAAAAAAAACATCAATAAACAATCTGAAATTATTTGGAAATGCCGCCAAAGCAATTCGACAACCATAAGAACAACAAGATTAAGATGATAAGCTAGAGAACTTTGCAATTTCCAGTAATATTTATAGGTCAATAGTTCATTGAAAACAAATCAAGAAAAAAAATAAAACGACAACTTTTACTTAAATGTGCTAAAATGCCTTTAACTTTTTACTTTATAAATATATCTAAGAATATTAATGTGTCATACATGTACATATACTATATTTATACGGATAGTTTTTTCAGTTTGCTATACATATGTATACGCAGAAGTTATATTATAAAAGAGGAGCTATAAATTTGAGGAATTTAAAACCCTTTTTCACTTTTACAAATTGAGCCAACCCTTTTTTTGTGTTTTATTTTGGTAAGGTTCTCAGCATATTTCTGCAAATTTGTTCATAATATTTTTATTGTAGGGGTAAAAAAAATAAATAAATAAATAAAAATAAAACAAGACTTTGCTTTTGCTGCTGTTTTTTTCTGTCCAACTTTAAGTGGAAAGCATGCCAACACACACTCTCACACACACACACACACAAAGGAAAGAAAGGACACACAAGCAACCGCAAAGTTGAGAGCAAGGCAAAGACTGCTCAACTAGATGATATGCTGTAAATATTATTATTATTATATAAGAAAAAAAAAGATGAAATATAAAATATACAATATGAAAAATAAAATATGTATATACAATTTTATAAATTAATGTAAAATATATAAAAAATATATCGAATATAAAATATACTCTATAAAATAGAGAATTACAGGATATATAAAGAGCTAAACTCAAATGAGCACAGCCAGCCAGGCCATTAGGACATCCCCTGCGGGTCAAAAAACCAAAAAAAAATTAAAATAAAACAAGTAATAAAGCTCTAGTCGAGACTGCTCGACTAGGAAATCCCCTGTACCCTTTGGAGAGCTGATATTTCAATAATTCTTCGCGTCTTTCTGACACACACACACACACACACACACATACATACATAGACACACATAGGCACGCACGCATACAGTACTTGAGTAAAAGTAAAAGCAAGAAGAGAACAAGATCATTAAAGATGTCTATATACATATATGCACAAGTTCTCATTTGGTATTTGTATTTAGGTAAAACGAAGCTAGAATGCTCACAGCAGCAGAGAGCGTTTCCAGTGTTCAGTTAAAGCTCGACTGCAGCGAGCTCTACCTGCCGTCAGGCTCAACATTTCAGAGAGACAGTGCTTGAGTAAAAGTGGCCCTATATAAAGGGCAGCAGCTGCAGCATTTCTTCAGTCAGTCTTCAGTGGTCCAGGCCTGGTGGGGGTCGGCGCAATAAAGTGAAGTGGAGTGTGTGAATTATAAGCATTAAAGACGTAGAGGAATTACGTATGGGAAATACGTAAAGGAAATACGTAGAGGGAATACTTTGAAGAAATCGACAGAGGAATTGTACAAAATCGACTCAACTCGACACCCTGATCAAGAATATATACATATACTTTGTGGGGTCTGCCACGCCTCCTTCTGCCTGTTACATACATTTCAACAAAACCATTATACCCTGATTTTCCATTTTCAATGGGTTCAGGGTATTAAAAGTAGTTCTCAACATTAAAAACAAACAGCAAAAAAAAAAAGAAACAAAAATTGCGTTTCACTATTTAATTTCGAAAAGAAATTGACGCAAAAAATCGAGTGAAGAAGAAGAAGAAGCAGAACAGATGAAGCAAGGCTGGCACATAAAGGAATTTGTGAAAAGTGCAGCATATAGAAGACAAGATATGTATGTGTATATATATATATATATATATCTATATCTATATATTTTTTGTATATACATATACATGCGTGTAGCTTAAGGAAAAACGTAGAAATAGAAGTAGAAGATGGCAAAAATACCCAATGTCCGGCCACCCACAAGAAGGAAACACATTTGGCCAACTGCTTTTGCAGCAAAGGGTTTTTGATCCCAACACACACACACACACTTTATATGAGCCGTTACACATTTCAGCTCCTTAAAAAAGAAATATATATATATATATATATATATATATATATATGAAGGTATACACGATATATATGTGTGCATACATATGTATATACATACATATAACAAAATAAAAAAGAACGCAAAAATTTACAACGAGAGCGCAAAAAGAATGGCATATAAAAAATACATGTTTTATTGTAGTATATTTTTGCCGCCCAAGCACTACCCCCACAACGAACGTACGGCGCCAAGCCATCCCCCCACCCCCCGTCCCTTAAACAACCCCAACCTCAAACGAACCCAACTTGAACTCAAGGCCCCCACACACCCCCCCCCCCCCCCACACACACACACACTGAGAGAAAGAGGGAAGGAGAGAGAAAGCGAATGGCATTGCCTTCTCCGCTTCTTTTGGTTTTTCTCATGGAAAATATTTTTCAGTTTTTATCACATTTTTCGTCTTCTTTGGATTTCGCTTTTTTACGTCTCGTTTTTTTATAACATTTTTTTTAGTATTTTCTTCATATTTTTTTTTTTTTTTTATACCCTGAACCCATTGAAAATGGGAAATCAGGGTATAATGGTTTTGTGAAAAAGTATGTAACAGGCAGAAGGAGGCGTGACAGACCCCATAAAGTATATATATTCTTGATCAGGGCGATGAGCTGAGTCGATTTAGCCCTGTCCGTCTGTCCGTCCGTCCGTCCGTCCGTCCGTCCGTCCGTCCGTCCGTCCGTCTGCCCGTCCGTCCGTCCGTCCGTATGAGTGCGTCGATCTCAGAAGTTATAAAAGCTAGAAAGCTGAAATTTTGTATGTACACTCGTGTATACCATACGCAGTACGAGTTTATCATATTTTTTCGATAACTCATTCGATATCTTTTTTATCGAGGATAATCGATAAATTTGTATTGTTTTTTCAGCCTAATTTGAAGACTTTTAAACATAGAGTGTTCAGATTTGTTGTGTATATACATTCGATGGATACACACATTTTGTCATTTACAGATTTTGGATACCACGCCCCCTTCGCCCCCCAATTTGTAAAAAACGTATTTCAAATACTAGAGACTTGTGCTTTGGAATGTACACACATTTTCACATTATAATTACGCTCTGAAAGTTTTATTAAGATAGTACGTCTACAAAAGAAATTATTCAACAAATAAATTCGCATAATATTATATAATAGCTTATGCAAATACTTAAATATGCATATGTATATACATACAGATATATATTGGTTTAAAAAGAACTTGTTTCGCAATTTGTCAGCCGGACTTATCACTGGTCAACATTTTCAATGTCAGTTGATTACAGACAATTGCCAGAGCAGAACAGAACCAAACAGAATAATCATCCGTTCCTCATGCATGCATTGAAGTATTGCTAAATGGCTTTCGGAAGTTTTCACTGATAAAAGCAGAATTGCGGCCTGGCGACTGGATACTTGGGGGCCTCTGCTTAAAATAGAACCAAATGATTTTGCTCACAGCTTTGAGCATTCCCATGTGCGAGTGGCTACAATTGTTTATCTGAACAAGAACAACAGAACTTAAACTCATTTCAAACAGAGCTCCAAAAAAAACCCAAAGAATAAAAAACAACAATAACAGCGAATCAAAGCTTAGGGTAAAATCTTATAGCAGCATGATCAGCATGATCTACGGAGTATAGAAATATGGCAGTCTTTTTATACCCTGAACCCATTGAAAATGGGAAATCAGGCAGAAGGAGGCGTGGCAGACCCCATAAAGTATATATATTCTTGATCAGGGTGTCGAGTTGAGTCGATTTAGTACTATTCCTCTGTCTATTTCTTTCGCAGTATTCGCTCAACGTATTTCCTTTACGTAATTACGTAATTCCTCTACGTATTTCATTTACGTATTTCCTCTACGTAATTCCTGATCGATCACACACTCTACTTTACGTTATTGCGCTGACCCCCACCAGGCCTGGACCACTGAAGACTGACTGAAGAAATGCTGCAGCTGCTGCCCTTTATATAGGGCCACTTTTACTCAAGCACTGTCTCTCTCAAATTTTGAGCCCGACGGCAGGTAGAGCTCGCTGCAATCGAGCTTCAAGTGGGCAATGGGAACGCTCTCTGCTGCTGTGAGCATTCTAGCTTTGTTTTACCTAAATAAAAATACCAAAAGAGAACTGCTGCATACACATAGACAACTTTAATGATCTTCTGCACTTATTCTCTCCTTGCTTTTACTTTTAATCAAGTAATGTATGCGTGCGTGCTTATGTGTGTCTATGTATGTATGCGTGTGTGTGTGTGTGTCAGAAAGACGCGAAGAATTATTGAAATATCAGTTCTCCGAAGGGTTCAGGGTATTTCCTAGTCGAGCAGTCTCGACTAGAGCTTTCTTACTTGTTTTTTTTTTTTGTGTTCCTGTTTTCTGTTATTATATATACTCTAACCATGTGACCATTTTAATTATGTTGTTGAGGAGCTAAAGGGAGGGCAGGAAGAAAGTTAGAGAAAGAGTAAGAGAGCGAGAGTTAGAGTGAGTGTGATGGATAAAGAGGAAGAGAGTGAGAGACAGAAAAAGATTAAGAGTGAGAGAGAGAGAGAGACAGAGATAGTAATACAAATAGAGTAAGAGAGGGAGAGTAAGATCGAAAGATACATCGAGTAAGAGAGATAGCAATAGAGGGAGAGAGATAGAGAGACAAATAGAAGGAAAAAAAGAGTAAGAGTGAGAGAAAGGCAAAGACAGTGAAACACATAGAGTAAGAGAAGGAGACACTGACCAATAGATACGTCGAGTAAAAGAGATAGCAATAGAAGGAAGCAGAGAGAGTGAAAGATAGAGAAGATAAAAAAAGAATAGTTAGACTAAAAGCACTAATTAATACAGAGCATATTAGCTATGATCTACTTTATTCCAATCCAAATTTCCGTTAAATACCAAAATAATACTATTAACTACTGAAATAAGTACTAAATACCTTACTGTAATCGTAATCTTAAGTGAAATGTAAAAAACAAGAGTTAAATTTAACAAGCTAAGTAAGCTTTAAGAGCGATAAGATGCCTATGTTTTTACTAAAGAACTTAGCCAAGATATAAATGCTTATGAATACTGCTAATCTTGACTTTGTCATCGACATTTGAACTAGACCAGACGAGAGTTAAAGTTAGGTGAGTGTATTCCGATTGGCGACTTGCTTGGAAAAGCTTTTTCATCCTTTTTTTTTTTTTGTTTTGTATTTTTTTTTTTTCTTCTTTTTTCCAACTGTAAGGCAAGAAACGTCGTTGGCTTCATGAACGCAAGCAACGGCTGGGGAGGGATGGGGTAGAAGGAAGAGAGCGGCAGCCGCAGAGAGAACGAGAGCGAGAGAAAGAGAGAGGGCCAGAGCGGAACGGGGAGGAAGGAAAAGAGGAGCGCGCTACGGTAGGGCCATGACGCAAAAAGGTTGCGAGCGGAAAATGAAAATGAAAAAAAAAATTAACAACAACAGCAGCAGCAGCGACGTCGACTGCGGCAGCAACAGCAACAGCAGCAGCAGCAGCAGCAAAAAAAAAAAGAAAGAAAAATAAAAATAAATAAATAAAAACACAAAAAAGCGCCAGAGAACATGGCAAAAGCGGAAAAAGCATAACGACCGTTGAGTTCTTTTTTCTCTCTTTCTTTTTTTTTGCTTATTTTTTTTTTTTTTATTATTATTATTTTCATTTTCTGTCTTTCTCCGCTCTTTTGTTGCTGCGCTTGTTGTTGTTGTTGCCAGCTTTTTTAAGCTGTAATTTTTTACTTGACGGTTTTTTTATGTTTTTTTTTTTGCGCAATTTTATCCTTTTTTTTAAATATCGATTTTTATGTCAACTTAAATGAAAGGTACACAGTTTCCCATATATACATATACATACATACATACATACATATATATATTCAAATATATACATATAAATTTATTTATATGGAATTCTTTATATGTATATGTGTATATGTATTTATGTATATGTGAGTGTATGCTTCAGTGCTATTAATTTTGATTCAAGCCTTCCCTGCCCACTTTTCAGCTCCTGCCTGGACTTTGTTGCATTATTGAAATGTCCACGCCGGAGCGCTGAAGAAAGCAGAGCGAACGAAATCAAAAGCTCCGCTTAAGCAAACAAATGAAAAACAAACTTGCATAAAAGCTTCCCTTTATGATTGAAATGAATCAATTATCAAGGAAACACGTAAGCTTCACAAAGCTGAAGCCGCACGCACAATAAACTGACTTGCAATTAAATTTATTCACACATCACGATTTGATCGCATCGGAAAACAAAAACAAAAAGCTAACAATTTGAATTTTCACTGTCCGCTTGAAGCTTCTCTTCAAATATTTCGAGAAATCAAAAGCTCAATCGGGTCAAAGCTAGTTTTCAAGAAACTTAGCCAACACATCATGATTGATAGCTTTGGAAAGCAAGTGATTTGAAAAGCGAATAAAGATATTTTAGTGTTGGAAAGGAATTTTCATCATGGCAAATCGTAAGCCAAAGATAGACGAGCTTTCAATCGTGATTGATTGATACACATACACATAATATATGCAGAGCTTGCACATGTTACATTTACTAGCTAAATGTGGATTCGAGCGTTACTTTTCAATCAAATTTTTATTGATAGAAATAGAAAACGTAATCATACAATAGATGCTTGATGGATGAGGATAGCACATATATGTACATATATGTAAATTCTACAAAAATATTTACATACTCTTCGATATTAATTCAGTCTACGTGCATAACATGTACATCATGATTGATGACTGATTGTTTCAATATTTCAAGTCATTTCCTAGGATTGACCACGCTTTTCTGAAGATAGTCATGCTATGATTGATCTACATGATATGCATGATTGATGGCTTTCGTTACATCATACTAATCCTATTGATGGACGACACACCTGTACAAATTTGCACCGAATGCAGGACAAGTAAATAATAGTCAACACTTGCTCATATACATACATATGTATGTATGTATGTATGTTATATACCCGTACACACACACATACTCACATCCACACACACACACATATATATATGTATATATATATATACACATATATTTATATATGTATGTCTATGTAAGTGGAATGTAAAAATCCGTTTTTCCCTCTGCCATCGCAATTTTCTTTCTTTTTCCAGATGCTTTTGTAATTTGTATAATTTTTTAACGTCGTCGTCGACGTCGTCGTCGTTGTTCTTGTTGTTGTTGTAATTTTTGTTGTACGCTGGTTGGCTGTTTTTTTTTTTTTTTATTATTTTTTTTTTCATTTACTTTTTTCTTTCCTTCTTTTTTTTCGAAACGTTTTTATGCTTTTGTTTCTTTATCATACAAAGCAAAAAACTGTAATATAAATTTATGTGCTAACGTGGAGCAGCAAAAGGGACACATGAAGTGTGGACGGGGGGGGAGCTCGGAGGAGCCGAAGGTTCGCAGTTGCAGGGGCGCCACAGCGCTACGAAATGACAAAAGTGGAAATGAAAAGCAAAAACAACAAATGAATAAAAAAAAAAACCAAGCAAAGCGAAAAGTATCTTCAATTTACAGGAATTTGTATGTATAGATAAAATATACGCGACATAGGATGGATATATAAATACAGATATATATATGAATACATATATCTCATATATGTACTTAAATATGTTGCTATTTCCCCCGACTCAGCTACAACTGAGTAAACTAAAAGGAATTCACCAAAGCTTTTTCTCCTTTTCAAAGAATAACATTACGTTACATTAAGACGTTACATTCATATATAGATAACCCAAAGACATAGCTTAATTCCCTTTTCTGTCTCTTCAATTTGCTAGCATTCTCCATTTCAACTCTCTACCTCCAAACAAACAAAAAAAAAAGAAATTTTTATATAGTTTTATTAACGAAATCCAAATAAACCACCCAAAATAATAAATAAGCAGAGAGATGAAAACAAAAACTCATTTGAAATCGATTCAAATGCTTCGCCTTTGTATACATATTTGGCAAATTGAAACTGAAATTGTTTTCTTTATTAGTATCTTTTATTTCTTTATTGTCTCATATTGCTAATAGTATATACAGGCCCGAACCAACCAAAAAAAAAAATATATATATATATATGAAAAGAAAACACGGAAAAAAACTGAAAAAAAAATCCCTACACTCAGCAAATTGCAATCCACGCAGTTCCTAAATGCTTTTAGACCCCGTTTTTTGGGCTTTCGGAATGCAAAACAACCAAATAAAATAAAATCAAAATAAATAAATAAGAAAAGATTGTGTGCGAGTGTGTGTGTGTGTGTGTGTGTGTTTGTAGAGGCTGTCAAGAGCTGCCTAGGCCAAGGAACTGCGCACGCAGGCGCAGATACCCAAAGAGTTCTCGACTTCAAATTGAAGTCCAAGATCAAGTCTAGCTAACAACAACAACAGCGACAACAACAGCAACAACTGCAAGTGGGAGCCAAGTGCAATAACACGTACTCTCAGCCAATTAGAGATGAGCGCGTGTCAGTTCGTGTCGTGCCTAAGTTGACTTGAGCAGAGCTCTAAATGAAATAATATTAAATAAATTAATCATATGAATAGCCAAAGATCTTATTACTTTAATGATTCTGCAAAGTATCCTGCACGATTATAAATAAATAGTAAATATGTGATGATTAGTTCTTAATCAAAAATTGATTGGAACAAAAAAAAAACATTATAATCTAATATATTATTATCTGAATATATATTGATTATATATAATAAAAATGCAACAATATAATAATACAGCAATATATATAATAGTATTGTCAATTCTATCAAGAATATATACCAATATATATAGACCTATATCTATATATAGCTTTCGATCGTTAACTAGTCTAGAGCTTTGCCCATCTCTATGGCTAGTCTAGCTGCAACTGCAACAACGTTCGATGCCAACTGTAAAGCTGTAGAAGCTGCTGCGGCAGAGACAGAGGTAGATACGCATGCCACCTTTTGCTGCAGCGACTTTAAGCAACATCATAAAATGTTTTCAAAACAACAGCAAGAACAACAACAACAACAACAACAACAACAGCAGCAGCAGCAGAAGCATTGGCGGCGGCAAATGCAACTGCAACAAGCTGCAGCAAAATAACTTAAAAAAACTAAAAAAAAAAAAAACAAAAACTTGGAGCTCAAGCAACAACTTGCGACTTTACGATGCTCTACAACTATTGTTGTTGGTGCTGCTGCTGTTGTTGTTGTTGTTGTTACTTTTTTTTTTGTTTTGTTGTTGCTGTTGTTCGCCAAGTCCAAGTGCATTCGCCTTCCGCTTTTGCTGTCGTTTTTATTTATTTTTTATTTTTCATTTATTTATCTTTTTTTCTGTTTTTTTTTTTTTTTTTTTTTTTTGCAAGTCTTTCGAGCTGCTGTGTTGACTTATGCAGCTTCCACTTCGGTATTCTTATTGTCGTCGCTGTTGTTGTTGTTGTTGTTGTTGCTTTGCTGACACAAAATCTAATAATTTCCAGACACACTAGCAACAACAACAACAACAACAACAACAACAGCGTCCAGTTTGGCGCACACACAGATAAAGATACAGATACAAATGTATCTGCTACGGCCAGCCTCGATGTAATCTTAGGTAGCTGAATGTGGATCCAAGTCGCCGCTGTCGTCGGCCGGGGCAGTATCGCAAGGGGGGTGGCAGTGGGCAGGAGGCGGGCCAGCAAGACTTTGAACAGGACTCACCATAAATAGAGTCCTAGCTAAAGAACCAGATTGCTTAAGAAAGCTTTACGAAATACAGATAACAGAACAAATCCACTGGAAACATATCTATAGATGTCTACAATCGAGAGCTAAGTATGAGAATGAGAGTTCTGAATGAGAATGGCATGAGAGAAGATAGAGAAGGAGAAAAACACAGGAAAGAGAATCTGTACAGAAACTGAGAATAAGAAATAATGCTAAAGATAATGATAAATAATATTGTAGAACTACAATTCTGAATGCGAATGAGAATTATGAATGAGAATGACAACGATAATAAGAATGAGATAGAGATAGAGAAGAGAAATGAGAAAGAGAATCGTATAAGATATGGTGTAATCATAATGAATATTCCAATTCCTGATATGGGTCTATTCTCTGCAGCTCTATTTATAGTCCATGCTCGACAAGCTCTAACAGCATACCCAATTCTTCTTGAACTAAAGGTATTCAAGAGTTCTATAAGAACAACTCTTACACTTTTGGTCTATTTAGGTTTGAGTATCCATTACCCAATGTATGCAATATAAGAAACACCGAACGAGAAAAGCCTCAAAAAGTGGACTAGTTCTAATCTCAGCCCTAGAAGGAACCTCGTAAATTGCTCGAAAAGCATTGCTTGGTTGAGCGGTTTTTTTTTTTTTTCTTCATTTTTGTTGTACTTTTTGTCTATTTCTTTTAGACCCAGGCACTTAAAGGCAACACTTGCAGCGAGCCCAAGGAAACAGAGAAGGAAAAACGTCTAACGTAGCGAGAAAATGAAAAGCTTCATAGAGATATCTGCAGGGAGTGGTGGGGGGCACGGGGGTAGCCACATGCAGGTGGCAGCCAGGTAGGTAGGCTCTATGGTCGAGAGCAATGAAAAGCGAAAGAGACGCTCGCCAGATACAAATAGGAAAAACTCGCTTCGTTCAGCTGCAGCTAGAGCTCAACCAAGAGGGGAGCTAGAGGCGGACGGGTCGGTCTGTTGCTGGGGCTTAGCAGCAAGCTTTATGTGGTCTCCGACTTCGGGAAGCAGCGCGCACATTCATCAAGAAAACTGTCATCGTTTTTTGCCCATCTAAGCGCGCTTGTATATATTTGTGTGCGCGCGTGTGTGTGTGTGTGTGTTTGTATCGTGTATCTTGTATCAGTAAGTACGTTAGCCTCGGCCACAGATTCTAACTCATATGCGAGAGGTTTCTCCAAGTTTATTTTTTTTGTTTTGCTTTTTTTTTTCATTTTCATTTTTTTGTATTATTGCCAAGACGCCCCTTGGCAAGTGCCGGCCCGCCCAGTCCCCTCTCCTCCTCCACCATTTTTTACCGCCTTCTGGCCTTCATTGTGTGTCTATGTCAATGCTTCGTTTTTTGTTTTTACGCCTAATATACACTTAATATTATTTTTATACATACATACATACATATATATAAAAATCTATCAGGCAAAAAGCGCCAACATAATATAACAATGCCAGCCGGGCCATCTATAACCCAAAAAGAACAAAAAACCAACAGCATTAAAACATAAACAAAAACTATATGGCTGGGCCCGCTGAGCGGGGTCTAGAGGTGAGCCGGCATAGCTACTTGGCGACTTTTTTGTTTTCTGACTGACTTTTTTGTTGTGTTCTCTTAGATTTGTTGATGTTTTTGCCAAGACCTGTTCTTGGCTTTTTGCAACTCTTTCTTTGTTTACTTGACGAAACGAAAGAGGAATTCCCTGGACTTTAAACCATATCTGCCAACAGCTAAAAGCTATTTATATCTCTATGAGCAGATAGGCCTAACTATTCGAAACTTATTCTGATTCCTAATCTGCATCTGTATCTGTATCTGTATCTGTATCTGTATCTGTATCTGTATCTGTATCTGTATCTGTATCTGTATCTGTATCTGTATCTGTATCTGTATCTGTATCTGTATCTGTATCTGTATCTGTATCTGTATCTGTATCTGTATCTGTATCTGTATCTGTATCTGTATCTGTATCTGTATCTGTATCTGTATCTGTATCTGTATCTGTATCTGTATCTGTATCTGTATCTGTATCTGTATCTGTATCTGTATCTGTATCTGTATCTGTATCTGTATCTGTATCTGTATCTGTATCTGTATCTGTATCTGTATCTGTATCTGTATCTGTATCTGTATCTGTATCTGTATCTGTATCTGTATCTGTATCTGTATCTGTATCTGTATCTGTATCTGTATCTGTATCTGTATCTGTATCTGTATCTGTATCTGTATCTGTATCTGTATCTGTATCTGTATCTGTATCTGTATCTGTATCTGTATCTGTATCTGTATCTGTATCTGTATCTGTATCTGTATCTGTATCTGTATCTGTATCTGTATCTGTATCTGTATCTGTATCTGTATCTGTATCTGTATCTGTATCTGTATCTGTATCTGTATCTGTATCTGTATCTGTATCTGTATCTGTATCTGTATCTGTATCTGTATCTGTATCTGTATCTGTATCTGTATCTGTATCTGTATCTGTATCTGTATCTGTATCTGTATCTGTATCTGTATCTGTATCTGTATCTGTATCTGTATCTGTATCTGTATCTGTATCTGTATCTGTATCTGTATCTGTATCTGTATCTGTATCTGTATCTGTATCTGTATCTGTATCTGTATCTGTATCTGTATCTGTATCTGTATCTGTATCTGTATCTGTATCTGTATCTGTATCTGTATCTGTATCTGTATCTGTATCTGTATCTGTATCTGTATCTGTATCTGTATCTGTATCTGTATCTGTATCTGTATCTGTATCTGTATCTGTATCTGTATCTGTATCTGTATCTGTATCTGTATCTGTATCTGTATCTGTATCTGTATCTGTATCTGTATCTGTATCTGTATCTGTATCTGTATCTGTATCTGTATCTGTATCTGTATCTGTATCTGTATCTGTATCTGTATCTGTATCTGTATCTGTATCTGTATCTGTATCTGTATCTGTATCTGTATCTGTATCTGTATCTGTATCTGTATCTGTATCTGTATCTGTATCTGTTATCTGTATCTGTATCTGTATCTGTATCTGTATCTGTATCTGTATCTGTATCTGTATCTGTATCTGTATCTGTATCTGTATCTGTATCTGTATCTGTATCTGTATCTGTATCTGTATCTGTATCTGTATCTGTATCTGTATCTGTATCTGTATCTGTATCTGTATCTGTATCTGTATCTGTATCTGTATCTGTATCTGTATCTGTATCTGTATCTGTATCTGTATCTGTATCTGTATCTGTATCTGTATCTGTATCTGTATCTGTATCTGTATCTGTATCTGTATCTGTATCTGTATCTGTATCTGTATCTGTATCTGTATCTGTATCTGTATCTGTATCTGTATCTGTATCTGTATCTGTATCTGTATCTGTATCTGTATCTGTATCTGTATCTGTATCTGTATCTGTATCTGTATCTGTATCTGTATCTGTATCTGTATCTGTATCTGTATCTGTATCTGTATCTGTATCTGTATCTGTATCTGTATCTGTATCTGTATCTGTATCTGTATCTGTATCTGTATCTGTATCTGTATCTGTATCTGTATCTGTATCTGTATCTGTATCTGTATCTGTATCTGTATCTGTATCTGTATCTGTATCTGTATCTGTATCTGTATCTGTATCTGTATCTGTATCTGTATCTGTATCTGTATCTGTATCTGTATCTGTATCTGTATCTGTATCTGTATCTGTATCTGTATCTGTATCTGTATCTGTATCTGTATCTGTATCTGTATCTGTATCTGTATCTGTATCTGTATCTGTATCTGTATCTGTATCTGTATCTGTATCTGTATCTGTATCTGTATCTGTATCTGTATCTGTATCTGTATCTGTATCTGTATCTGTATCTGTATCTGTATCTGTTTTGCATTTATTTTCGTCTCTTTCTCTTTCTCTACTTTATCGATCCATTTTATCGATAGCTAGGACAAACGAAAACTGTCTCAGCTGAAATTTGTTCTCAAACACCAAAACTTTTGTATAAATTGCGAAAAGTCAAATAAGCAAAATAATATAAAAATAAAAATAACCGAGGCATCAAATCAAGAGCAGAGCCACAAAAAAACACACACATACACACACTCACAACTAAATTAGAGTGGACCACAAAAACAAAAGAAACTTAAAAAAAAAACCGAAATAAAAAAGCCCCAGTTGCTGTTTCTGTTGATGCTGATGATGATGATGATGATGACAATAATGATGATTGCCGAGCTGCGTTCGAACTGAGAATTTTGCAATTACCCATTGCTGTGTCTCCTTGAAAATGACGATGATTTTTTGTATTTTTTGCCAATTTATATCATTTTTTTTTTTCCTTTGTAATTTATTGCATATTTGCTCACTTTAAAAGAGGGAAAATACAAAATAAAAAAAAAACTTCCATTTCAACATCGCCCCGCACCGCAACAATTTCTCCCTGCCTCCCTCATTTTCCCATTTCCCATCCGATTTTACACCATTTAACAAAAAAGCCAAAATTGAATATTGAGTTGTGTTTCACAGTGTCAACCGATTCAGCTGGCGATTCAAGTGATTTATTCCTTAGGTAATGTGCAGCTCAATGCACACACACACACACACACACGCATACATGTGCACATATGTATATATATATATGCACTCTCCGCCCTTTCTCTCTCTGTCTCTCTTTCTGCAATTTCTTATGTGGGCGTGTGTTACATATGTGTTTATTATATACATATACATATCTGACTTATATAATATGTAAGTAACAAAAAAAATGCAACAACAACAAAGAGAATTTGTCCCCCCTTTCGGATGGACAACAACAAAACCATGAACAAACGGTGAGCCACTGTTTCGCGTGCCATCCGACTACAATATATCCTCTAAAAATCGATAGCATACTCGTATATAAGCATATTATGAATATTACTTTCGTCACATAATTTTAATGGGGCTATCAATTATCGATAATGCAGGGGATATCAATAGTGGAACGTATATTTATGGAAGCTGTTTACTAAACAATATTTTATATAAAACCTATATTGATAACTCGACAGCCCAATAATATATCACACTTATCGATAATATCTAATTAAAATATCCATAATATTCGACTTATCGAAAGCATTTATAGTATATTATTATATATATATATATTATTAAAATATGCTCTATTCAAGAAATCTTGATAGTGTGTATAGCATTAGATGTAATCCTATAACGTGTTGCACATATATCGATATGGACATTACATTGATCATTACAGATCGATAGCATATGTTAAAATTGTATGACGTTCATCATTCCAAGTACATTTTGAATAGTGCATCTAATCGATGAAGCATCTCCTGTGTGATACATCACATACATCATCATTTCTTTCTTTCGATCACAAATTTATAAAATTGTGTATGACACACTTTGCTGAGTGACTACAGGGTGTGCAGATGTGATTATCGATAATGCAGTGTGCAGATAGCATATGTTATAATTGTATGACGTTCATCATCCTAAGTACATTTTGAATAGTGCATCTAATTGATGAAGCATCACCTGTGTGATACATCAGATACATCATCATTTCTTTCTTTTGATCACAAGGCATTAGCAAATCCACTTAACAAATTTGTGTATGACACACTTTGCTGAGTGACTACAGGGTATGCAGATGTGATTATCAATTATCGATAATGCAGTGTGCAGATAGCATATGATATATAATTATTGGCATTCATCATCCCAAGTACATTTAGAATAGTGCTTCTAATCGATGAAGCATCACCTGTGTGATACATCACATACATCATTTCTTTCTTTTGATCACAAGGCATTAGCAAATTGTGTATGACACACTTTGCTGAGTGACTACAGGGTATGCAGATAACAAGCAGTATGCTCAACGCTGACTCCAGCTCTCTCTCTCTCTCTCACTTCCTCTCCCGCTCTCTGTCACACTCTCCCTCTCTCTCACTCTCTTTTGTCTGTCCCGCTCTGGCCACTTGTTATTTTGTTCGGTGCAAAGTATAAATGAAGTTTTTGCTGTTGTTCCCATTTCTGCGATTTCTTCTTCTGCCCTCCTCCCATTGCATGCCTTGATGTAAAGTTCAGTTTCAGTTTCGCTTTTTTTCTTTTTTTTCTTATCTTATTTTCATTTTTTTCGTTTCCTTCTCAGCTTTTTTTTCCAACTTTTTTCTGTGCTTCTTTTTCATTTTGTGCTCATAGTTTTCTGTCCGCGCCAAAAAGGCAAAAACCGAGCAACAGTAAAACGAAATTTTTTAAAATGTTTTTTTTTATACCGTTTTTTCTACTTTTTTGCCTTGACGTGGGGACGTTGGGACATTGTTGAGGTGGGGAGGGGCTTGGTTGGAGCATAAGAGGCAAAGGACTAAGAGCTGCAGCGCAAACGGTCAGGTCCGTTGTGTGTGTGTTTGCAAGGAGGCGTGGCAAGGCAATGAGAAGAGGGGCGACGAGGATAGGATAGGAGGTAAATAAATTAAATGCTTTTTGCTCAACTTTATTTTCCAAGCGATGTTTGCCTTGTTTTTAATATTTTCTTTGCCAGCTTTATATTAACCATATGTATATACAGAGATATATGTATGTACATGTATATTGTATGTACGTATATATTATATGTTGGTATATAGTTTTTGTATCCATATACTTTATGCATATGTTTGTGTTCGATCCACTAGCTAGGTATGTATGTATATGTATATATCAGATAATTAAATCAAGTTTGTTTTATTTTTCTAATGGGACTCGAGCTTAGAATCGCTTGTCAACTACTAAGCTGAACTAGTTGTGAACTAGTGAACCGATTTGGAACATTTAGAAATTTGCTTCTGAACTAGTTTAGAACTTGTAGGCCTGGGGCTTTGTTATTAGTAGTATCAAAGTCTCAAGAAATTCCTTTAGGTAAATTGCCTTTGAGCTAGTTCTTTATTATTTTTTTGAGCACCTTAACTATACAAGTTTTTCCGATTGATAAAGGTGCCAATATTAACTATATCTACATTTAGGTCTCTTTTTATGACGCATTTATCAAATTACAAAAATACAATTTTAATCAATTTACAAAAAAAAATCGGCAAACAAATGGAATTACAAAAAGCACAAATTCAATTTGTGAATACAAATAAATTGATTGTTTTCCAATATTGCAATTCATAATTAAATAAAAAATTAATCAAATGGAACCAAAATAAAGCTACGTATCAGAAAAACATATACATACATAAATATAAGTTATATAAACAAAAATACCTCGTTCATGAGGTGCCAGCAATGAAAACACGTATAAATTTAAAGAAAAACCATTAAAAAGATGGAAAAAAAACAACAGAAAACAAATATTTCTATATACATATATATATGTATAGTTAAATATATATTGAAAAACAATAAAAACATTCCAATGGCTTCAAAGTGATTGACTGAAAAATACCCTATGCACAACTTTAAGCTCTGAAGACATGATATTATGTCAAACTAAAAAAAGTATATAGTATAAATGTATTGGTATAATATTTGGACATTTACATATGTAACTAAATATTGCAATTGGAAGATTGTGATTTTTTAAATTTCATTTTGCCTTGACATTCATCTAGAGTAGCTCATAATCTTATCCCTCTATACGCCCCACGTCTGCTCCTTTTATATGCACAGGGTATACAAAAGTAGTACTCGACCGCAGAACGTTTTCTGATTCATAACTACGAATCACATTCGCTTATACTTACTTCTATTTTATTTTCTCGCTTTGAGTTTTTGATATACTTTTTATTTCATTTTCACTCGAATTCAACCAAATATAGATATATGTATATATATAAGAATATATACACATATGTACTTGTATAAGTAATATATTTAATACACACACACACAAACACACTCAGGGAGAGCGAGATATCTGCCTAATTTATATCGCTTTTTCTTCTTTCTATTCTTTCAGATAGACCATCTTTGAGAGGCGCCCTCTGTCGGCCGATAGCAGCGGCGAATCGCTGCGGCTTAGAGTGAGGGGGCGGTGGAGGTAGAGATTCTGCGAGTGAGTGGGTGGGCGCAGGAGTCGGGTGGTGGGTGGGTGTGCAGGCAGAGTTTTTGCTGTTGTTGTGCCTCAGTTTCATTTCTTTTGATTTTCTTGATTTCTTTTTGCTTCCATTCGATTTCTATTGTTTGGTTCGCTGCTATTCAACGGATATGCTCGTACATGCTTTTTATCTGCGAAGGCGCAGAGACTTTGATTTTAGCTTTTGCTCCACTACAATTCATTCTTTCGTTTCTTCTACTTCTGTCATTGCTCTCTCTCCCTCTCTCTCTCTCTCTCTCTCTCTCTCTCTGTCTCCGTCTTTTTTGAGTTGGTTAGTTTTTGTTATTTTACACGCTTTGATACCCTGTTCATGATAATTACAATTGCTTGCATAAATACATACATACATATGTATATGGGACGGCATCAGGGAAATCAGTTAGCCGGATCCTGGTTAATAAATGGAATCCTTTGAGCTGGGAACTTAATTTGAGCCGTGAACCACACATAAAACTATTTTTAATGTGTTTTTACAACTGAAGCTTACAATTTATGAGGCTGGTAATAAAACGTAACTAAAACATTTTAACTCTGGCAAGTTAGGGAATCTGATAGTCGCCCTTACTTGATTGCCAGCTTATGTTTGTCTTTTTTTTTTTCCTTGAGTTATCAGCAAAAAAAAAATTTTGCCTAACATGTTTCTTTTTTTTTTATTATTATTATTGTTTTCTTTTTACTCGAGTTCACATAAATTGTACATATATAGATATACAAATATATGGATATATACATATATAACTTTTTGTAATATATACATTTATTGTTATATGCGATTCGTTCGCATTTGCTTTGCTGTTGACTATTTTTTTTCTTTCTTCTTTTTCTTTTTCCCCCAACAATTTGTTGTCCCCACTTACATTTTTTTTTAAATTATAAATAAGTGCTGATATCAGCGAAGCGAGCAGAGGGACACATAGAGAGAGAGAGTGAGAGAGCGCACGTTAAAGTTTGAAAAAATAGGTATAGAAGAAAATAAATAAATATAAAATAAGTATATACAATAAACAAAAATATACGACTCTCATACGCAGCAAAATTATTGCGAAAATCAAAAAAATAAAAGAAACAAAAAACCATTCGGGGGAATCTACACTTTTTTTTGTATTTATTTATATTAAAACATATTTATACATTCATATGTATACATCGATGTATGTGTATATAAACACGTATAGAATTGAATCTCTGGCGATTACGTGGATCATAAATTTGATAACTTAAACAAAATGCGACACCCAAGACTTTATGTTTACACATAACTGAGATTGATTGCAAATAAACAAAACTATTCTTAACTGCCTTTACAGCAAGAACAAGCAAAAGCAGTTTTCAATTACCCCGCTATAAAAACAATATACATTTTTTCGTATTTTCATTTCACAATCGTACCAAAAACCTAAACAAGTTATTTTCCTCTCCTTTTGCTTACACATATGTACATACATATGTACATAGCCGATAGGCTGTCGCAGGTGTGAATGTGTGCGTGTGTTTATAAAAGGTGTATATTGTTAATTGCTTATTTATGAATAATGCGGCTTAGTGTGCGCTTAAACACTTGTTGGTGTCTGCGTCAACAAATGTGTCCACTTTTTAGCCAAATTTGGCAATAGCACCAACAAGAAACACTTGTCCCTGACCATGGGATGTTTTGTTGTTATTGTGCCCGAATCAACTGTAACTCTGGCTGCCCTCTCTCTAGCTTGCTCTCTCGCAATCTCTCCCTTACACACACGTACTTTGCCTAACGGCGTTTTATTGTTGCCTTTTGAGCTTTGGATGAACTTGAAATTTCGAGAGTCAACAGCATGTAATTGAAATGTGTACACACACACACACACACACACACATACACACACAAACTAAAAACTCTCCCACACACATGCAGAGAGAGAGCGGCTTGCACTCGAAATTGCGTTCGCCGCGATGTCAATGCGGACACTGGGACGCCGCGCATACGAATGTCGTTATGAAAACAAAAAAAACTAATAAAGCAGCGGACAAAAACAAACAGGCAACTGACAACAGCGACGACACTGGCAGAGGTAGCAGCAGCGGTTGTACGCTGGCAGCGCAGCTGCGCCAATTTGCAATTTTAATTTTGCGTGCCTTTTTTTTTAAATTTAATTTTTGTTTTTTTTCTCATTTCTTTTGTTTTGTATAATTAAAGTTAAAGTTGTAACATAAAAACAAAAAACAAAAACAGCAATGGCCCACAAAAAAAGTCAATTGCAAATTGCTTGGCTCATTTTGTGGGCATATTTATTATTGTTTTATATTTTTTTTATAATTTTTTTTTCTTTCGTTTGTTTGCGCGCGCTGCTAAGGCGGAAATTGCTTTTTGTCTCTTTCGCGCGCGCGGCTTTTTATAATTGACAACAACAAAACACATGGCGCAAAAAATTAATTACCAACAGTAAAAACAAAACAAAAAAAACGAAAAAAAAAACGACAGCTACAACAAAAACAAATAATGCAAACACAATTTTTAATCATTTCGTATGAAACTCACTTCAAAATAAAAACTTGCCTATAAATAGTTATAACTATTATACATGTATAAACATATACATATAAATACTCTTATGTTTATCGTTTTTTTTTCTTAGTTATTATTTATGCCAATTTCAATTTCAATTTTAACAAAAAACAACTACAACAACAACGTGCAGCTGGCAAAGTCAACAAACCCGGAAATTTGCCCAGCGAGCAGAACAACGGAATTTTATCGTAATAATTTTTATTTATTTCTTTCTTTCTTTTTACAATAACAAATATTTAAAAACAAAACAACAATCGAGCAGAAACCGCAACAAAAAAGTTATTTTCTTTCTTTCAGCTAAAAATAACATTTGCAGTTCTGCTTTTGTTGTTATTCTTGTTGTTTTTATTGCTGCTGATTTCGCTTTGCTTTAACAAATAAATAATAATAATAATACAAACAGTTGTTTTCTTGAGTTTCTCACCTTTTCCTTATGTTTTTATTTAATTATTGTGATTTGAGCTGCTTCTATTTGAAATCGCGTTAAAAATTCATTCATACATTTTTATTCGCCAAACACTTTTTTCTGCTTTCAAACAACAACAACAAAAAAAAAAAACTTAAAAAACAAAATAATTTGCAACGCGCGCTCTTTTGTTTTTTCTTCCTCTGCAGTGTAACGGTTAATGACGTATACTATTCACTTGCTTTCGCCTGTTTTATTCCGTTGCACTGACCAAACAACCAATCGACCAACCGACCGGCTTAACTGTTCAAAGTCAACTGACCAGTGTTGGCAGCGAGAGCTTAAAGCCCTTGGCGTTCTGGGCGCCTTATCGATAGAACTGGTTCGATAGCACAATATCGAACCGGCATAATAAATCGAACTAAATCGCAACAGTATTTTAATAACATTGGTAGCGAACAGTTTCAATTGAGTTTCAAAATTACGTACGAATGTATTTGTATATTCTGAAAATCGCAAACAGCTGATTGGTCAACAGTGGCTGCCTAATGGCAAGGGGGCAAGTAAACATGCATCTATCAGCTTATCAGAGAAACCAACACACCAACATTCCCAATGCTGCAGGTGAGAGGTTATCAGTAGCGCCTACGGGGAGTAGCTGGAGACGGATGCGATTGCGGCTTGCTAGTACAGCACAAGACACTGGACGTTACATTCGAAGATATCAACGCAGAGAGGACCAAACACAGCAAGCAGTAGCAACGGCCGTAGCAGTCGCAGCATCAGCAATAGCAACGACATGCAGCATATGAAAACAGTAACACGCCTCCAACCATTGGGCATAATCAACTACTGCCCAGTTATAACAGCAACCCGTACATTTAACAGCTATCGGCTTAGGCCCGGGCCTGCCAACCTGCTCGCAGCCCAACAACATGAGACGAAGAGCAAATTGCCGAGAGCGCTGCCGGTCGCAGCAACGCCGGCAGCTTTGACGACGATCAGAAACATTTCAAATTCGATTCCGGTAAGTGAGTGTGTGTGGAAACGATGAAGTTCAGTAAGCTAATTAATTGATCCAGCTGAGGGCGAAACGTGCAAATTGTTAATAACTATTGAAACAATCAATTGACAGTGTGAACAGCAAAGCGGTGCAGTAAATTAGTTGTTTTTCGTGAAAATCTATCACTGCGATCTCGTTGACGCGAATTGTGCGACACAAAGCAAGGTGTTTTTTTTTTTTTTGGTAATCAGTCACGTTTTTATACCCTTTCTATGAGTCGATCAATTTTGTCAGTTGTTGTGCGATTGTGAAGGAAATAGTTAAAGAATATATATTCATGAACGGCAATTCATTTGCCTGAGTAAATCGAGCTGTTTCTTTTGTATATGTATGTATGTATGTGTATATATATATGTATATGTACATATATGGCTAAAAGTCCTTGATCTGAACGTTCAGCATATGTAAATTAATTTGGATTGATTGTTTAACAACAAAAAAAGGCTTTTCACTCTAAAGAAAACATTTAACTCTTTATTGGCAATTTTATTTGCTAGAAAGAGTATTCGTTCTTCGCCTTGCTTTTAACTTTAATTTCTCCTGTGTTTCTTCATCTCGTTCTCTAATATTTCTGCGCGTGGCTGTCGCTCCGAAGCCGTGCTCGAGTCACCCTGTTCTTGTTTGGCTTCGTGCGCGTTTAATTTAAATTAATACACAAAGCTTTAGATTTTTTTTTTTATGTTGGCTGTTGAAATATCAAATTCTAAATTATTGCAGTTGACAACAGGCGTCAACCCAAGGTCCCGCCCATACGGTTTTCATTTTCAGTGTGTGATGTTGAAGCATTAAAGAACTTAAGGTGAATGTGGTTTTATACACCCATACATACATATGTATATATAAATATATGTATATGTTAAAGTCCTTGAAAATGGCATTTATATGTATTCATTTGCATGTATCAAAACTTTGATACATGCATATGAATTCATATATATACATATATACTTGAAGATCACGTAGGCAAGATGCGTCAGATTCTGAATACAGCAAATATTTCAATATCTTTTCTGAAGTAATCTAGTATAGGTCATCCATCCATCCTTTTGTTTACCTCTATATACTTTAAACGATCTAGTCTGCACATTTTAGGTCGTTTTCAGATTTATTTCAAATTATCATTAATATTTTCATGTATATTTGAGTATAAATATAAAAGTAAACAATTGCAGGGTGACTTCTAGTCGGGCAATCGATCTGTCTCATTTTTCTAGGAAAACATCTGTTTACATTTTGCCATAAACAAGAATATTAGGAAATCGTATACAGATATAAGCAACACATAGAAATATTAACTAACCGAAACTGTATCGGAGTAGAGAGAATTTAAAGGAATTTGCAGAACGGTCTTCAATTTCGGGCGTCTCTTGTTGCGATTACAATTTTATTATTATAGTTTATACCTAGCTTAGATTGAGAAAATCGAATTTTTATAAGAAAAATTTTAAAATTTCCATAATCCATTCCATAATTTTTATAAAAGTCTTATTGAGTTATAAACAAAATTTCATCATCGAATCAGTTTTTAATAACTGTTTTTTTTTTTCAATATATTTTTTGTTTTTCATTTCGTTTACATTTTTCGAAAAATTGTCTAGAAAAGTGCAAAAGCTTCTCAATCTCTCCTGGCTTAATGCATATGAAGCGCCTCGATTAGGTTCGATTTGATGATAACGAGCCGATATTATTTCCCGGAGTGTGCGTTCATTTTCAGTCTTATCGCCAATTGAATTTGAACCGGTGACACTTGGTGAGGCGATGAGCTCTACGCAAATAGCTGCAAATAGACGCCCATTAGGGGGTCCAAATAAAAATGGTATGTGGCTCTATTTGCTGACCTCTGAACCGTCCTGCAAATAACAAAATATTCCTCTTCGCTGCACACGACACAAATACAACTATCAAAATGTATGCATGTATATATATATATATATTGGATTGAAGGCGTTAATCTTATCGTACCAAAGTCAGGAAACAAATGAGATACTCTACACGAAAAGTGAAAGCGGGCATATGTGGTTCGACTAGTTTTCAGAACGGATGCAGATTTCGCATTGCTTTTGAACTCTGCCCTTGAAATATCTAATCTTGCACCAAATGAAGAATATCTTAGATAATAGTCATTCAAGCGAATATCATATATATATAAGAAAATATTTCAAATATATATGAATGTACTTCCTACAAATTTCCTGAGTCTTGGTATAGTTCTCCGACTGCTGAGTCGGACTACATTTGCTGCTGAACTATTATTATTGGAGCTACTTGGAACTGTACCTTCTAGGTGAAGTCCTAACTACCCAACTAACTACTAATTAACTCAAATAATAATATTTATCAATCATCCTTTTAAACTCTCCATTTTAAACTCTACCGACTCCTTCAGGTCGGTCTTTTCTGCTTTGTCTCTGAGATCAAGCTCCCTTCTCTGGAGTTGCAAAACTTCTCCATTTACCCACTGATGTAATTGCTTGTTAGCTAAGGTCACAGTTTGAGAGTTACTGAATTAAATCGATCACATCACTATGCGGAGATAGAACGTTGCCTTATCTCTATATTCTCTATATATATACATATATGTGAACGAAATAAAAAAAAATTCCAATGTTTTTTGAACCCATTGAACCGATGGCTGGCTGGCTCGCCCGCTTGCGCGCTGTAGCTGGAAAATAATATTCTACAAAATATAAATATTTGCGTCGATCGCTCGTTTCGTCATAAAGAGCTGGCAATTGATGCGTTTGCAGTTCATTGCATTGCCGATCGTTGCCACAATCGGTACAGATTTCTAGAGTATTATATTTACAATGTCTCGACAGAAAATGGCGGACCAAAAGATGTTGCAGGCAACGCTGAAGGAGAGCGACCCGGAGCTGGCCGATATCATAGTCAAGGAGAAGGAGCGTCAACGGCAGGGCCTCGAGATGATTGCCAGCGAGAACTTTACCTCGTTGGCTGTGCTGGAGAGCTTGGGCTCCTGTCTGACCAACAAATACTCTGAGGGCTATCCGGGCAAGCGGTAAGATTAAACAAGATTATTACATAATTAGGATTAGCGAATCTGAATCGAGTGAAAGCTAAACACTTAAAAATTTTCGGATTTCATCTTCTGAATGATCTTATTTCATATTTGATTGATTTGCTTGAGCAAGATTAATCCATGAACTAACCAAATGTCATTGCACTACAATTTAATCAAAAGATTTCTACTAATTTCTGCTCTCTATCTCTCTCAATTGACAGCTATTATGGTGGCAATCAGTATATTGATCAGATTGAGAACCTGGCGCGATCTCGCGGACTCGAATTGTTCAATCTCAACAGCAACGATTGGGGCGTCAATGTACAGCCCTATTCCGGATCGCCGGCCAATCTGGCCGTCTATACGGGCGTACTGCGTCCACATGATCGTATTATGGGCTTGGATCTGCCCGATGGCGGCCATTTGACGCACGGCTTCTTCACGCCCAGCAAGAAGATCTCGGCCACATCCATCTTCTTCGAGAGCATGCCGTACAAGGTGAATCCGGAGACGGGCCTGATTGACTACGACAAGCTGGCTGAGGCAGCGCGCACATTCCGCCCTCAGATCATCATTGCTGGCATCTCGTGCTATTCACGCCTGCTCGACTACGGACGCTTCCGTAAGATCTGTGACGAGGTCGGCGCCTACCTGATGGCCGACATGGCGCACGTCGCCGGCTTGGTGGCCGCCGAGCAGATCCCCTCTCCGTTCGAGTTCGCCGACATTGTGACCACAACGACGCACAAGACGCTGCGCGGTCCACGTGCCGGCGTCATCTTCTTCCGCAAGGGCGTGCGCAGCACCAAGGCCAACGGCGACAAGGTCCTCTACGATCTGGAGGAGCGCATCAATCAGGCTGTATTCCCGGCCCTGCAGGGTGGACCGCATAACAATGCCATTGCTGGCATTGCCACGGCTTTCAAGCAGGCCAAGTCGGCCGAGTTCAAAGGATACCAGGCGCAAGTCATCAAGAACGCCAAGACACTGTGCAAGGGCCTCGTCGATCTGGGCTATACGGTGGCCACCGGCGGCACCGATGTCCATCTCGTGCTGGTGGATGTGCGCAAAACCGGACTGACCGGCGCCAAGGCCGAGCTGGTGCTCGAGGAGGTGGGCATTGCGTGCAACAAGAATACGGTGCCCGGCGACAAGTCCGCCATGAATCCGTCCGGCATACGCCTGGGCACGCCGGCCCTAACCACACGCGGCCTCCTCGAAAAGGACATCGAGCAGGTGGTCGCCTTTATCGATACCGCGCTGAAAATCGGCTCCGAGGCCGTCAAGGCAACGGACAGCCCCAAAATGGTCGACTTCACCAAGACCCTGGCCGAGAACGCTAGCATCAAGCAGCAGCTGGAGGAGCTCCACAAATGCGTCATCAAATTCAGCACCACTTTCCCCCTGCCCGGCCACGATGTGCTCTAATGGGCATACAGAAAAATAAAACTATTTTTTCTTTTTTTTTTCTATTCTCGTCAAAATGTTTTCAGATCCTGCGTTTATCCATAGCTTGCCACACAGATAGATATGTATATAGATATGTATTTAGATATCTAATCTTGTACAGAGGCGCAACGGTTTAATTAAGATATTAAAAATTAACAAAACCAAAATATAATTTTTTTTTTCTACTAATCGAAAACTCTTTTATTTTCTCCTTTTGTTGTGGTTGATTAACAGTTCCTTAACTAGCATTTAAATGAATTCAAAATATAACAAACTCCATGTAATTAAATTTCATTATTAAATTCTACATATACCATACAGAGTATGAACCTATATGAGAAATATGAAATAAATATGAGAACGTTTATTTTTCGAAACTGAAATTCTGTTCCATATTCCAAATATCATTTATATTGCTTTTCTTTGCTAATTTTGCTATCACATGAAATGAAATGAAATTGTTCTGATTTTCATAGTTATTCAATTCAGTTAAATGAGTATATTGGTTTTATGCAATGTCCGCCTTGCCGTCTATGAAAATAAATTTGGTTAACAAAATAAAATTTAGTCTATATTTTATTTTATTTATTTCTTAAGGGTTATTGACAAACACAGAGTCAACTAAAAATAAAAAAGCCTAACAAAGTACAGAGAATATCACTAGTAGCACCGACCCGATGGGAGTGTTTTATTTGCCAGTCCGGCCAGCTATGCCCACATTTCACAGCCAAATATGGTCAGTGCTACTAGTGAAGCTATGAAAAAAAGGTGTTAGTAAGAAAACTTAAACAACATATTAAAGGCATATATATTCATACGTATGTATGTATGTATAAAATAGAACGTCATTAAAAGTATATATGTCTATATATACATATATACAGGTCTCAAGCTCTCTCTCTCTCTCTCTCTCTCTCTCTCTCTCTCTCTCTCTCACTTCCTTAGCTGAGTTGATGTTCCACTAAATCGATTTTGGTCAGCTCCTTGCTCACACGCGCATCCCGATGGAAGCGCGAGTTATGTGTGGACAGGGACCACTTGGTCTTGAAGTTCTTCATGCAGATGAAGCACTCGTACTCCTTGCTCTGGATCTCCGAGTGCCGCGAGGCAATGTGACGCCTCAGCGCGTTCATCGACTGCAGCCGGCGCTTACAGAAGCTACAGATGAGCGCAACGCCAGATGGGGTGCTCTCCTCCACGGTGGCCACAGCTGAAAGAATGCAAAGGGAATTTGGAAAATACATAATAATATTTATAATGAACCAAGAATTTTCGCATGATATGTGGATTAAGAAATAAGAGCTTGGCTTTTAAGCTGGAAATACGTATAGTTGGCTTGGCTTTTATTGTGTAAATTTCATTTGAAATTCTCGCTAGAATTTCCTTTTGCTTTTTGTTGCTTATCAAAAGGAGACGAAAATTTTCTTTGTTTTTTTTTTTAATATATATATACATACATATTTGGTTCGCTTCACATTTTTTTTTATTTATTAATTTTTTTTTTTTTTATTACATGAGACACAAAAATTTCAAATGTTTTCATTTCTTTTTTTTTTTGGTTTTTGTGATTTTTATATAGAAATTGTTTGTTACCCTTGCAGAGGCAGTTGTTATAAAGTATTTTTTATTTATTTCATATCAAATTTGCAAATCTAGTGCCTGTCAAACTATTGTTCCATTCCGTTCTGTTGCAGAGCAAGCTATCAAGGCAGCAGACTTCGTTCAGTTGTTTCAGCAGTCTAAACTGCTTTGATCCATTCCGTTTCGTTCCGCTTTGATTGACACTAAGCAAATGTTTTGTTTCACAATGTTCCAGCTCTGACCTATTATTGGCTTAGCACTCATCAATGTGTGCAAATATACAAGTATGTTTCATTTCCACCTATACCAGCTGCATATATGCATACAAAGGACTAGTTTTAAGTGTCTTCGAGGCATTTTCGGTGCAAAACAAGTGTTCCATTCCATTGCATTCCGATTGTTAAAGCTATGCTGGCACAGCTGCAGCTGTTCCTCATAAGATATTATCAAAAAAATGCTTTTTCATATAAAAAAAACTATAAAGAATTTGATTTGAATTTTTGTTTTCTTTCTATGAATTTGAAGTTTAGTTAATTATATGTACTACATATATATATATATACAAATACATATATTTATATACTTTTCATATGGCTGGCAATTTGCTTGAATGCAGTTCTGCAAGGGCATACTGACTTCGGCTAGCCGAAGAGAGCCTTTCCTAGTTCGCTATTACAATATATATATCTCTCTGTCTCTCTCTTTTGATTCTAAATATATGATCTGACATCAAAAATTGTTTATAATCGATACGATATACATATATATATATGTATTATATAATACGTATGTGTTGTTCATTTAACATTTAGCCTTTCAATTAACTAGGTATATAATATATATATATTTATCTTTATCTTTATCTTTATCTTTAGCATGTGTGTGGGAATTTGATTTTTCAATTAACTATATTTTGTTTTGTTGCTTTCAATATTTATATTTAAATACGATACTTAGTATAAAATAAACTAGAATATACAATGAGGATATATATATATATATGTATATATGTGAATTATATATTTTTGTACAAGTTGAGCAAAATAAACATAAATATATATGTATGTATGTTGACTGTTGTGGGTACTTGGGGAACTGTCAGCCTGCTCGGGCTTTGGTTCTGGCGCTCTAGAAATTATTTATAATATACTTTAAGCTTAATGTATGTACAGTTATGTGACTTTACTTGGCTAACTAATTAACTAAAATACATAAATTAATTTCAATTTGACAGATTTGCTTCAATTAGTAAGGTATACATATATAGAGCTATATATATCTATGTATATAGATATCTGCTAACGACATGGCTTAGTCAGTTTAGACAGATACTAAGATATACAAATGGTATCAAATTATATATGTTATGTACACAGCTTTGAATTTTGCTTTTAATTTTAAGATTTTAGACTAAACAACTTGGACAAAGTAAGTGCTAATGACTGGAAAAGTGTTTAAACATTATTTTGCTGGTTTTGCCTCTGCTTCTTCTACAAGTTTTCTTGTTTTTAATTAGTTTTCAGTTTCGCTTTTGGTGCCACAAATATCATCTTTCGTTTTGGCTTTTGCTTTTCTAATGGACGTAATTTTCTAGATCCTGCTCTCTCTCTCTCTCACTCTCGCTCACTCTATATCTGTCTCTGTCTATGCCGTGCGGCTGTTCAATTGACGCCATGCTGCACCTGAAAGATCGTCCATCAGTTCTCCGTTTTAATGGCCACCTTCTGCTCGTGGGAGATGCGTATGTGCTCGCGCAGGCTGTATTTGTTTTTGAAATTCTTATTGCAGAGATCGCATTTGCGCGGCGGTTGGGGCGTATGTTGGGTGCGAATATGTCTCCAAAGATTCACCGTGGTAATAACCATTTTGCAAAATTGACATTCTGTCCACTTATTATTGGGTGAATCTAAAAATATACAGAAAAATAGGACAAAATTAGGGGCATTTCGAAATTTGCATCATTCGTTTTCTACTATATTTTCTGTTTTCATTTCATTTTGTTTCCATTTCTTAACACACACAAATGTATAGTAGGGGGGGGGGGGGGGGAGAGACAATAACTATGTATATATAGATAAACACTTTGGAGACATATTCGACACCAACAAAAATAATAATAATAAAATAAAAACGAACACAAAAATATAATAATATTCTACAGACAATCACGAAATATATAATAATATTTCACACACACACACACACCAACAACAATCAGAGACAACATTTAATGTATACACATTTCTACATTGGATTATACATATATAGCATAAATTAAAATAATTAAATTATAATAGTTAAGCTGTTTTAGCACAATTATAAAAACTTAAAGCATTCGCAAAGCTACTCTCAAAGAACTTCAGAAGAATATGATATTATTTATAGTTGCTCTTTATATTTAATAATATGTATATGGATTTATAGATCTTCATCTTGATTATTGATTGATTGTGATATACAGATATAGATCTTGTTCATCTTTTTATAGTTACATGACTTTGATTAATAACTGAAGCACTTCCCTGAGTTGTTTATGATATATTTTTTGTTTAACTTAACTTAAATGATCTTTCTATAAATCTTTAGTTTATAAAGCTCAAAATGACAGCTTAGATATATGGTAACCTACTATGTATATAGTACATTAATATACTATATATAGATAGCTATCATATATACCTTTGCTTTACATACAAATGCATATTTGATCTATTCTAAGACTATATACTACACTAAATAGAGCACTTACCATTCGTGCCGCTGGCTTTGCTGTCCGTTTTCACTGGTGTCACGGAGACGGTTGTTGTGGCACCTGTTGTCGCAGCGCTGGGATCTTCGAGCACCGCCTGGGCGGTTGCTGTGGCTGTCGCACCGCTCGCTGTGCCCAGCAGGCGAGCTGCAAGCAAAAGATATCCACTTTAGTTTCAGTTCACAATCAAAATTGATATACATGCATGTCTTAGCACGCCCACTCACTCATCTCGATGGCAATTTCCGCATTGTCGGGATCCGCTTGATACTTCTCCTCGATCTCGGACTCGGTCAGAATCTCGTATTCGGATGAGTATTGAGCGACAGTCTGTGCAGCCGCCGTCGTTGCATCCTGTGAAGTTTGTGGCGTCGCCCCATCGGACAGTCGATCGTCTACCTCGCTAACTATATAATCGGGTATATCCATTTTAACGGCACCGCGCAAAAATGTCATCTCAGCAGCTGCAAGTTAATTGTAAACAGATTCAATAGGAATTAGTTAAATCGAGAGAGATATTAAATCGTTTTCTATATGCTAAGTTCACTTTTAGTTTACAGCATAAAATATAACTGTAGTCGTTAGCTCTTCTAAGTTTAATAATACTTATATAGTAATCTGATTAAAACTATTGGAAAGAAAAAAATATATACTACGGCTATGTTATAGAAATCTGATTCGACAGACTATAACATCTAATATTACAATATGTCTTTAACAAAAATGTAAACCTAAAGAAAGTTGAGGGACTTTGCAGAACAGTCCATCGATTGCTATAATACTGATAGGTCTGATATGTCTAAATACTATAAGTACTATATGAAGCTAACTATTGATAAAACATAGTTCTTAGCCGAATTTCGAGATCTATCTAAATCTAAATGATAGATCGTACATATGCGTACAATACTTGTTATATAAAATCTTGATCTATCGTATATAACTCAGATGGTTGGCTAATTTTTTAAGTGGTTTTTGGTAAGCAAAGCTTACTTTTCACAATGGTCTAGGTACGATATATGATATACATATGATATGATCGATTATACATAAGTATGTCAGCTACTTGGCTTATATATCAGGTACAACATATTCTATATCATAAGACAAATCATTCAAGTCAGGAACATAACTTTCCAAAGTATTTAGTAGGGTTTGCATACATTTTACAATGATCTGGCTACAATATAGGCTATATACATCATAAGGTAAATTTTACATATCAGTTAGCTTGGTTTTCTTGGTAACTCCTTACTTTTCACAATGGTCTGTTCATCCTTGACGGCGTAGTCGACCGTTTCGGTGGTGTAGATGTTGTCATCATCGTCGGAGAAGGTGATCTTTCGTTTCTTTACGGTATTCGCAGCTGGCAATGATACCGTATTGGTGATAGTCAGGTGCTGCGCCTGCGCTGCGGCCTGCTGTGAATGTTGTTGCTGCTGTTGTTGCTGTTGCTGCTGTTGTTGTTGCTGCTGCTGCTGCTGTTGTTGTTGTTGTTGCTGTTGAGGCGGCGCTGCCTGTACTTGAATGTGCTGTATCTGGGTGCTTTGTACATGATGGTGCTGCTGCTGTTGTTGTTGTTGCTGCTGTTGTTGTTGCTGTTGCTGTTGAGTTTGCTGCACCTGCAATTGAGCAGCCGCCGCAGCAGCCACCTGCGTTTGTACTTGCGTTGCCGTTGCCGTTGCCTGCAACAGCGTGGCCGTTGGTATTTCGATAGTTTGTGTATTGCCCGCAACAGTCACCTGCTGCTGCTGCTGCTGTTGATGCTGCTGCTGCTGCTGTTGGTGTTGCTGCTGCTGATGATGTTGCTGCTGTTGCTGCTGCTGTTGTTCATTGACGGCGCGTATCGTACTTGGTATCGTCTTGATGAGCTTGTGCTCGCTAATGAGCGGCACCACCGGCATTTGCGGCTTCTCCTTCTCCTCGGCCGTGAGGCCCTGCACGGCGAGCAGCTCGGCAGTTTGTAGAAAGGATTGCAGCGCCTCTTGTTGCACGTTCACCTCTCCCTAGTAGTCAGTACAGAATAAAAATTGTTTAGTTAAAGGTAAGTTATTTGACTGGCATTCGCTCACCTGATACATAAACTCGACTATGGAATTGAGATCTTCAAATTTGATAAACTTAAATATAATGACTGGATGCGGATGCGGATTTTCTTTGAATATTTCCTTGAAGTAGGACGAGCAAGAGCTGAGCACCACTTTGTGCGCCTTGATTCGACGCCCATCCACGCACAGGCTGACATCGACGAAATCATCGTTCAGCCGATGATTGTCCAGCGAATAGGTCAGATGTCTCAAGTAGTTGTTCCAGCGCAACGAATATTGCTGTGTGGTGGCCATTGCTTGAAGCCGGGATCAACAACTCTGTCTTCCTCACCTCCAATCGAGAGACAGTGACACTCTACCGCTGCCGCTGCCGCTGCCGCTGCCACTGCCGTCGCTTAATCCAATTAACCCGCTGAAACTAATGCGCGTTCTCGTGTGCCCAAAACACAGAAAATTATACTAATAATAACAATAATAAACGAGTTAAAGGCAACCAAAATACATATAAACAAATTCAACTAATTAATTTCACACTCGTGCTGCATTTGTTGCACGGCCAATTCAAAAAATATTTGTTGTTGTTTGTGTCGCTGTTTGTTTATTTTCAGTGTATTTTAGCAGCTAATTGCGGAAAACGACGCCAGAGCAAAACATTCCCAGCATTTTATTACAGCACGCCGAATTACAATGCCTGCAGCAGATGATTAGGGCTTACACATTTTGACTTAGCATTTATTTATTTATTTATTAGCCTTTTGTAGGTATTCATTTTTCAATATTTTCTCACTTTTTTTCACGGCAAAATTAGTTGCTTTTTGGCAAAGCGTATGTTATTGTGGCATTATGTTATACTCAAAATGTGCTTGATATCGACGGTCTATCGATAACAATGCACTGTCTAGTTAACAGCGGTGACAGCGGCATCTGTTAAATGACACACACACGACAGATGGCGCCAGCTTCAACTGTTAATTCAAAGTCCAAGTCCAATTTTGCAATTAATAGCTTACAACTTTATTTTACCGTATCCATAAAATTAATAACAATTAAAAAAAAAAAAACGTTTCTAGTGAAAGTAAATAAAAAAAAAAAGACAACACATATCCTATAGCAATTTCTATGTCATAAAAACGCGCACAGCGAAGCGATAAACCAGACGCAACAAAAATCCATACACTATGGCGCGACACAAATAGTCCAGAACGTAGAAGACTTTCATGCGAAAACGCGCCCCGCTGCTACTTTCGGGACTTTCGTTCATCAAAAACTCCTTGGCACCACGTATGCCATTCTGAAAGAAGTCCACATAGTTGATATTCGCATGCTGAAGGAAGCCAAAGGTTGCACTGCAGAAAAAAATCAATGAGAAAGAAGACATTTTCAAAGTTATTTCTTGTTTGTTTTGTTCCTTTTTTCGCTAGCTTACAGTTCATCTTTGGGTACGTCGTTATGCAAAGCTCTCATTTTATCGTTAGAGAAGTGCCATTCAGTGCAAGCGAACACCCTCAAGGCCTGAAAGGCGGCAAAGATGCGACGCTGCAGCTTCAACAGGCTGTAAAGAAAATGACAAAATATATGGATAAAGGATCTCTCGGAAGACCGCAACGCACTTACAAGGGCTTCTCGTTGGACAAACGGAGCAACGTGTCCACCACAATGGCCATCATAATATGCATTGTTATAAACTAGACCAACGAAAAGAGATATATAGAGAGAAAGAGAGAGAGAGATAGACGTCGCCACTTACCCTCACAAAGTGCAGCACTGGACACAGAGTAATGCTACCACCCGGCAGCCAGAGCGTCTTCTCGAACGGATTCTGACGTATATACCGTTTGCCAATGTCTATCACCTGGCCCATGGTAATGGGCGAAATATTGGACACGGCACAGTTGAGCACGTCGATGGGTTGGTCTTTAGCAGGCGGCTTCTTCAAGTAGTTGGACGCGGCTATGACAAGACCCCGTGCGACTACATCGGCGGGCACAAAATCGGCCACTACATAGGGATCGCAGTTCTGGGAGCGTAAAATGCCAACGCCACAAGCGACCAACATTCCGATGGGTCCATTAAAATTGTCCGCCCAGCCAGGCACGGGCTCCTCCAGTGTGGAGATGACTAAAAAAAAGGATGGCAGAGAGACAGAGAGCGGGAACACACAATCCAATCACTTACCGATTGATGGCCTGAATATGAGAATGGGCAGCTGATCCCTATAGTCATTGGCCACGTGCTCGGCCAGGCTTTTGGTGAAGGTATAACTATTCGGCTGAAAGCTGCTGTACCTGAAAAGGTTACAAAAGACAGAGTCGGAGAGACAGACAGTGAGTAATGAAGCAACGATGGCTGAACTCTATTTTAACGTACTTCAAATTGAAAATCTCTAAGGTTTGCTCATCGTAGGTCTCGGCTAGCTTGATGGTGGTCCGCCAGTCCGCGTAAGGCGGATAGATGCGCTCCTCGACATCGATGACCGTGGGATTCGAGTAGGTTGTGGAGACATGGATGAAGGCCTTCAGCTTTTTCCATTGCAGAGCGAGCTTGATCAGCTCGTGAGTGGCGCGTGTGTTCAACAAAATGGCTTTGGCCAAAGGATCATCGAAGCTGAAAGCATTGGAGATATGTTTATAACTGGTTAAACTTAGGGGTCTTAGCCCTCTTTCACCTACCGCACCGAGGCAGCCGAATGGTAGACCACGTTGACATTGGTTAGCTTGGCCAGATCCGTTTCGCTAATGCCCAGGCCCAGCTTTATGCAGTCTCCGGCAATGGGCACTACTTTGGATATAGTTTGAGGCTGTTCGCGGCGCAAGCGGTCGAAGAGCTTCGAATCGAACAAGTCCGCCAAGCGTTGCTCGATTGCGACTCCTTTCTTCGGACGCAGCAGCACATAGATCTTACCCAACGACGGACAGGAGCGCAAGAGTTTTTCGATGAGCGCTTTCCCAACGAAACCTTAATAAGGAAAATCAATGTATCTGACATATATATGTATATATTTATGTATGTATATCGCTGTAGCTTCGCCTACCCGTGCCGCCGGTCACGAAGATTTCCTGATCCTTAAACGAAGCTGAAATCGACATATTGTTACGCACGAATCGCCGACCAAATGCAATCTGAAAACTGAACAACGATTTAAAATTGGTTGTGCCTGAACTGTGTCCCCTATTATGCAAATCGCATTCGATTGGGAGCAGCGTGTCAATTTGCTGAATATTCAGCTGGAGACTAGAAGAATATACAAAAGTAAAACATTTTCGACCTGGACACCTTAGGACATGGCAGACACTAAAGTAGGGCGTCTGACACTGATTCCTTGATCTTTATATAAGGCAGTACAGGGTTTCTTGTGTTTCAATTTGAGCCAGACACATTCAGGAATATATCTATAAAAGTATTACCTCCAGTTTTATAATCTATATATGTAAGTAGCTAAATCCAAGTTTTAGACGCCTTGCTTGCGGATTTCCTGTCTTTCTTTGACCTTGTATTTTATTAGCTGTTCGCTTTTACATAATAAGGCTTATGTCAGTGGCTTGGTTTCGCAGTTCCTAGACCGGGTATTTCGAATTCGAAGTGATATATATTTAAATTATGCTGTTATGGCGTACAACTAGGTGCATACCAAATTTTGTGGCTGTAATCCATATAGCTCTTGAGTTCCATTAGATTAATTATAGTTCTTTCATCTAAAGCAGAGTATAATAAGTTTCGATGTAGGGAAAGCAAGTGATGTAAACGGGAAGTACGTATGTCCAACGGGCTCATGTTTAATACAATGCATTGAATAAGCATTTATGTAAATACTTACTATAGTATATAGTATATATAGTTCACAATATCTATAAGACAGAACCTTTCATATAGACATACATATGTACATAGTTCAGTCGATGCAGGCAATTCTATAAATAATATAATGCGATATCGTCTACCAAAGACAGGCTCAACTATTTTTACAACTGGTCTAAAATAAAACGGTAAACAAAAATTTTATATGCTGCGATCACAAAAAAAAAAAGTCCGAAGAATGTAAAATTACCATTTGCAGTTAAGAGAATCTTCCATAGTTAAGCGAATGTGGCACAAAATCAATTTATAAAAATAAAAAATAAAAAGACCAAAAGCATTTAAAAAGAAGCAAAGCAAAGCAAAGCTTTCAGAACGATGGCAACAAATTGTGATAGCGGTTAGAAACGGAACTTTAATCGCAGCCAGATGGGTCCGCTCGCTCGTTTGCTTTTGTGTTCGCATGGAGTGGTCCACATTGCAAGTTTAAGGTCATTAACATAAACAGATATCTCTATGTATGTATGTGTTTGTGTATGTGCTCCAATGCCAACTGCATTTGGAGAGCGAGACAACGCAAGCTCAAACCAGCTGTGCGTGCATGTTGGGTAGGTTTTTGAGAAGAACGAAAGCTCGACAAGTTCGCTGACCCCCTCACACTCTCATAACAACGGTATATTTTTCTAGCTAACACAAATGTGTGCATATGCTTGTATGTACATACATATGTATATGTGTATGGGTAAAAGAGAATACAATGTTCATTTGCATTTCACAATTTAATTAACATTTTTAGGCGTAAACTTATAGTCATTCAATACGCATGCAATTAAGCATTACAAAAAAAATTAAGTACATGTACAAATATCAAATTTCAGCTTATATAAAATTTCAAAGGAGCTGTGCAGCAGCAAGAGAAGCATACAGAGCGCGCAACGGGCTCTCTCGATTCACTTCCCCAGCAGTAACTCAAATGCTCATATCAATACACATATGAGAGTGAGCGAGTGAGTCGGTGCGCGTGTGTTAATGCATTTGCCGGCCGGCAAACCAAAAGGAGAGTTTAGAGCGAGAGCAAATTATGAGCGTAGAATAAGACAAGCAGTGTGAGAGCAAGCATAGTTGAGTGGAAGAGGCGAAGTAGAGAGGAAGAGCGAAACGGAGAAGGGAGGCGAAAAGTAACAGAAAACAGAGTTTGGTTAAGTTTTTTTTTCCATCATATTTTTGTTTCACTTTGTTGTTTATAATTACATCATAATTAAAAAATAATACATAAGGTTGTGTTTGAAATTTTACAAAACTCTTTTAGTGTTGTTTTTGTGTTTTGCATATTTTGTGTGTTGTCTTTTATTTGCTTCTTTTTCATTTTTCTTTTTTGAAAGGGAATATTTTAGTCGCTTTTCTGCTGCTGCTCCTGCTGCTTCTGCTTCTTCCTTGCAGGGAGTGTACGCATGTATGTATGTGTTGCTTGTTGTCGTGTATGTGTCGTGTGTTTTTGTAGTTGTGGATCTTTGTTTTAAAAGTGGAATGGCATAGAGAATATCTAGTTGTTGTTGTTCTCAATTTGTTGTTATATTAAAAGGTATATTAAAAAAAAAAAAACAAAAAAATATGCATTTATCATATATCTCATGTGAAATAAATTAAATTAATGCTAGAACACAACAAGACGACGACGAAGATGATGTGTGAATTTAACATAGCGTGCAGCTCCACATAGAAGTTGTTGTTGTTGTTGGTGTTGTTGCCACTCCACTTGCTGCTCCTCCCTGTTGGTCGGCATCGCTGCTTAGAAGCACTTGCGGTGCACAATGGATGGGCCGGACTCATCGTACTCCTGCTTGGAGATCCACATCTGCTGGAAGGTGGAAAGCGAAGCCAAGATGGAGCCACCGATCCATACGGAGTATTTGCGCTCTGGTGGTGCAATGATCTTGATCTTCATGGTGGATGGGGCCAGAGCGGTGATCTCCTTCTGCATGCGGTCAGCAATGCCTGGGTACATGGTGGTGCCACCAGACAGCACTGTGTTGGCATACAGATCCTTACGGATATCGACATCGCACTTCATGATCGAGTTGTAGGTGGTCTCATGGATGCCGCACGCCTCCATACCCAAGAATGAGGGCTGGAACAGGGCCTCGGGGCAACGGAAACGCTCATTACCAATGGTAATGACCTGACCGTCGGGAAGCTCATAGGACTTCTCCAGAGAGGAGCTGGAGGCAGCGGTGGCCATCTCCTGCTCGAAATCGAGAGCCACATAGCAGAGCTTCTCCTTGATGTCACGCACAATTTCACGCTCGGCAGTGGTGGTGAAAGAGTAGCCACGCTCAGTGAGGATCTTCATCAGATAATCGGTCAAGTCGCGACCGGCCAAATCCAGACGGAGGATGGCATGGGGCAGGGCATAACCCTCATAGATGGGCACCGTGTGGGAGACACCATCACCAGAATCGAGAACGATACCAGTGGTACGACCGGAAGCATACAGCGAGAGCACCGCCTGGATGGCCACATACATGGCGGGTGTGTTGAAGGTCTCGAACATGATCTGTGTCATCTTCTCGCGATTGGCCTTAGGGTTGAGGGGGGCTTCGGTCAAGAGGACTGGGTGCTCCTCGGGAGCCACACGCAGCTCATTGTAGAAGGTGTGATGCCAGATCTTCTCCATATCATCCCAGTTGGTCACAATACCGTGCTCAATGGGATACTTCAGGGTGAGGATACCACGTTTGCTCTGTGCCTCATCACCCACATACGAGTCCTTTTGGCCCATACCGACCATCACGCCCTGATGACGTGGACGGCCCACAATCGATGGGAAGACAGCGCGGGGCGCATCATCGCCAGCGAAACCAGCCTTGCACATGCCGGAGCCATTGTCGACAACCAATGCAGCAACTTCTTCGTCACACATTTTGTAAGCTGAAAAGAACACGAGAAAAAAAAAATATTAATCAAAATGGCCACCGTTTCACACTCTCTCTATATTAAAAGAGAGCGAGTATCCGTGTGCGTGTATGTGTTTGTATGTATCTGCATTTCCTCTCTTTGAGCGCAGAGGGGCAACACCCTGCACATAAATCAACAACTTGACAAAAAGCTCGAGAGTATATCACTTCGGCATATGCCGGTGCCAAGCAAGTGGCCAAAGGAGAGAACCGCTCTTGTATGAACAAGTAAATGTACGTGTGTATACGTTGACGTATAAAATGGCCGCCATTTGCACAAAGAAAAAAAAAAAAAAAAAATTCGAGAAAAAATTCACCACTTAAGAGCCGGCACCGAAAATTTGTTTGATGTATTTGACTATGTATATTTGGTTCTACATTGGTTTTTGTTTATTACCTTTTTGTTTTATTTAACAACAAACGACGAAAATTGTTTGAAAAACTGAATTGAAACTTTGCAATTCAAGTTGAAAATTTTGTAAACCACACTTGGTTATTGGTAATAGGCGACGAGGCAATAGACTGACTGAAAATGCAACCGCACCGATTGACTGCCGAAAGAGGAATGAACAAACGAACGAATGCCAGTTACAGCTATTTCAAGCGCTGCTTCAATCGACGTCGTCGTCGCCGTCATCGTCGTCGTCGTCGTCGTGATATCTGTACGAGCGAGTCGTTGCTCTGCCAGCTCGCTCGCACGAAGCGTATGCTGGCGCATGCGTGCGATAGAGAGCGCACGATTAGCGCGCTTGGCTTGCCAACTTTTGTGACCATATATGGTCATGTTTCGAAGCGAATCGTCGTGAAGGAGAGCTGGAAATTGTCGCCGCTTTCGCTCTCTCACGCGTCGGCAACGGCGACGTCGATGGCATAGCCAACGGTTGACAATGTTGAAGGTTTTCTCCATTTTAGCGCGGCTCATTAAAAAAAAACCGGCATTTTTGCATTCAAGAAATGCCGAATAACTTTAATGACGTGATTCTTTGACTATATGTGGCTAACTTGCCTACGTCACTTGCACCGTAGGCCGCACACACGCACACACATATAGACACATGAGCATTGACAAATATGTATAAAAAATATACTAGATGTCAATCTACACATACATACATATGTATGTATATGTACATATACGTATAGTTTTACATTTGTGCATGTGTGTGTGTGTGTGTTTCGTCTTCAATTCGGCCGTTACTTTTCAAATTGTTCGCCATGAAAGTTAATTGAAGCGTGGGAAAAAAAAGAAAGTGTTTGCGAATTGAATTGCAAAAAACTGTCACCACATCTTTCTTTGCAATGCTCTTCTTCTTTGCAAGTTTAATTGGAGTTTTCGAAATCCGCAAAGGGCACGCCCCAGCACTAGACCTGTCACACGCACACAGCTACAATTACACCTACAGCCGTATGTGTGTGCGTGTCGTGTGCGTGTCTGGTTTCTGCATTCTTCTGCTAGTTTCTAGCGCTTACGAAATAAGCGTTTATATCTTATCGATTCACAAATTGTTTGTGATAACAAAATTGTTGATTTTTTTCACAAGCGCGTGACTTTTATTTTTGTTTTTTTGATATCATTATGATATACGATTTTTTTTTCTTTTTGGTATTTTTGATTAGGTTTTTCGATTTCTGTTATCTGATGGTCAATTTTATTGACATTATCTCACATATTCCACAAGCACTTGTACAAAAAAAATTTGTTCGTAAAAAAAAAGATATAAATATATACATATATACTATATGTATGTATATTATAGAATATGATATACTCTATTCACGATTTTTGATTGCAGTTTGTGAAGTGTTTTTCTCGATTTTTGTTGGATTTTTTTTTTGGCTGGATTGTTTGGTATTTGATGTAAATATACTTACATTTGGTCTGTTTTGATTAAAATTAATTAAATAAATATAAATTAAGTCTTTCGGTTTTGTTTGTGTGTGTCTTTCGTGTAGACGACTTTAGCTGGCTGCTTTAAGCGGTTTTGTGTCGGGAGGTGTATTCCACACAGCACAAGAACTCAAACTGTAATGACATGAAAACTGGTCGCCGTTTGCCGTTTTATAAAGCTCGGTATCCATCCGTCCATCCCAACCGGCACAGTAACTTAGCGCCTTATCAGCCGTCACTTTACACACTTCTCCAGCCTGGCAAGCGTTTTACCATATATGGTATGAATTCAATTTTTACCCCGTTGCCGGCGATATAGTCTGTGTGTGTGTGTGCTGCCCCGCATCTGTATGCGCCTATACATGCCTCTCTGCATAACCCAGCGAGCGTGTATGTGTGCCTGTATAATAGTGTATGCGCTCATTTGTGTGAGCGCGCTGTGTCTATGCGTGTTCATATGCTGCTCGCAGAGAGTATGAAACAACATAATTCCCTACATCGGGTGTGACAGCCAGCAGATTGCGTCATTTTGTCGAACGTTTTGCAGCCAGCCTGCATCAAAGTGCATCAACTTCAATCGTTTGCCAAACTTTAACCAATGCTAAATTCAAATATCAAATATCTCAGCTGCATTAAGTTAAAAAAGTCTTAGCTCTGTAATTAAAATAATCGTAACCAAATATAAGCACGCATTGAAATCTGATATTATCTCAAATACTTTCAAGTGGGAACATTGTTTAAAATTATATTTATATACATATGTATGTTTATTTATCCATTTTGTTCCTTTGTTAGCCTGATTTCTTTAAGCATTTCATCAATTAAGCTAATCATTGATTAGCTAAGGTAAACAGTAATTAGCTGAATTGCTCAAGTGCCTAAATCAATGAGAACGACAAATACAAATAAATACATATGTTACGTATTAAGGCAGAAGTTTCTTAAGAATAAAAGAATTATTCTATGCCCTCTCCCAAAGAAACTTAACAGCTCTTTAAGCACAAATTGTTAAAACAGCGTCATATTCCTTCATTATTGCTCTTGTCCATATCTAACAAACCAAATTTTCCATAACAAATGTTAATCAGGGACTGAAACATTTATACAATTGATCTCTAACATCTTATCATTAGCATATGCAAACTAGATATACGATAATAGTAGAGTCTTCACTAGTCGTCATATTTAGCTAGCTTTCAAGCTCGGTTTATAGCAATAACGGCGCCAACCAAAAACAGCTGCCAGTTGATGCGTCAACGGCGTGTTTGCGCAAAAGAGACAGCGGCATTCGCTCAGTCAGCCAAACACACACATACATACAAATTCATACACAGAATTACGCTCGCTCACTCATTCACTTGCTGCTGTTGCTGCTGCTCAGCGTAATGCTGACTCAACTCTGCTCCGGTCGTTTGGGGTTTGTTTTTATTGAATATTCAGAAGGTATTTTTAAAAATTGACTAGTGCTAAATGATTAACTAATTCTTATCATTATTGACAACTATTTACAAGATTTAATAAGTAAAGACTGTGGAAGTCTTGTAAACAGGCCTGTCACATGCATTGTAAAAGCCGCTCTCTCTCTCTCTCTCTCTCTCTCTCTCTCTCTCTCTGTCGTTGTATCTCTTGCAACAGTGCTAAAAGTGAAAGAGTGCAATGCGAGTGGATGCCCGTCTCAAAGAGGGGAAAGCTGCACAAACGAGCAACGTACATACATACATACATGTATGCATGTATGAGTGCTGCAACCACAGCTATGTATGTATATCATATATACATACATATGTACATAAATGAGCAAGTGTGCGGTTGCCTGTGTGTGTGTGTAGCATTCGCTCGAATCGCGCTGAATTTTTGTAACGGCAATTGCTCATACATGGTCAGCGGACGCATTCTTTTATAGGCAATCGTGTATATTTACTATTGCCGGTTGACTAGCCATTGTTTAAATAATTGCCTATTTTGAATTAATACACACAAATAACTAGCGAATATCAAAAGCAAACCGCTTTAGCACGCAACAAACCTGCGCGCATGTACATGTATGTATGTGTGTGAACATACATATGTATGTGTGTATATAGCAGCCATCACGAGCAGCATCACCGAAAAAGTGAGACAACGCCAGTGCGAACGAGAGAGAGGCTTACGCAGGCGTGCTCTCACGCGAACAGCAGCATTAAAAAGAAAACAACAAACTTTTGCGTTTTTCGGGGCACGGTGACCAAAGGAGTGGCAAAAAAAAAAAAAAAAAGAAAAGCAACAAAAATGACGTTGCCAGCGGCAGCCGCAGTCCCATCTACATTCGATCAGATTGCATTTCTATCTATACATATACATATGTACATATGTATGTAGATATGTTGTGTATCTATTTATGCATGTATGTACATATGTATTTAGAGTCACTTGATTCGTGTGTATGTATGACTTTTTTTTTCAAGAAATCGAATGTAGAGCTGATTGTATTGTGCCTCTGTTCATGGAATTGTTCAAGGCAGACGCTCAATTTGATATGGGAGCTGTCGTAATTTCATATTTTTTAACTGAATCGCTGAAGAAATTCTCATGGTGTTAACAGCTATTCGCTAACGTCAGCATTCGCAGCATTCCAATCAGCTTGTTCTTTTCTGCTCTGCTTTCGCAGATATGCATAGACATACAGACAGGCATATGTATGTGTTTATATGCATACCCTACATATAGTTAGCCGGTTTAGTTGGTTATTAAATTTATGATTTTATTTCTTTAATTTTATTTCTATTTGGTTTTTATTTTTATGGAGTAATTTGTTGTTATAATTAATTATGTTGTTATATTTAAATATATAGGTATGTAATTACAAACTTTCTTTAAATTAGCATATGAATGTAAATAGTTTAGTTTGCAGCGCATTTGCAAAGAGACTTCGCATTTTCCTTTCAAACGCTGGCAAAGTGCATAAAGGAAATACATGTAAACAAGATGCATGCATTCATATGTAATCAATTTACAGTTATTAGATCTTTGTAATTATTGTGTGAATAAAGTTATAAATCTATTTAGATGCAGATATGTACGTATGTATGTATGTCTCTCTAAACAGATGAGCTACGACCTTGTCTACTGGTAAGGGGAGTCAAGGGAGTCTAGTGTGTGTGTGTGTGAGTGTGTACACACAGCTGGCTTGATTGAAACTAGAAATAATTAAATGGCCAAAAACGGCGAATTGACGTAGCCAATGACTTTGAAATGGCTATGTGTTTACAAACAACAACAGCAGCAGCAAACAGCTGCATACATACATACATACAACACAACGAAATCTACTACACAAGAGCCATGATCAACGACCTTTCTCCAAAAAGTTCGCAGCTCGTCACGTTTTCTACACACACACATACACACGGGCACACGGAGAGAGAGACACGCACGCACGCACAAGCAAATGCAAAAGAAAGACGAGCGGGAGAGGGGTGACAGTTACTTGTACTGCATTCATGTGTATATGAATATGTATGTGTGCATGTCTGTGCATACGCATACACGCAGAGAATTTTGTAACCATAAAGAGCGCAAAGCTTCAACTTCAAGCTGTAGCTCACGAGTCAAAGCCAAAGCCAAAGCCACAACCATAGCCGAAGCCATTGTCAAGGTCATTGAATGAGAAAATTTTTACATTTTTTGCAATTAATTTGGCATTTTACGCGCGTATTTGGTATTAAGATGTGCATGGTCGGCCTCCCCTTTTCCCCCCACACTCCACGCGCAACTCTCCGCCAGTGCGCTTGCAGTTTGTAGAGTTGTTTCTCGTCGCTTTTGGTCATGTTGCAAAACTTGCACATTTTCTCTACGACTTTTGTAGATGCAGCGACAGGTGTGACCAGTTTTGACCATAATTAAAGCTACAAACTAAAAAAAAAGCACGAGCACCAAAAATCACAATGATTGTTAGCTTAATTAGAGTCCCAACATTTAATTGCCAACTAAGCGCCATTTCAAGTGAGATCGAGCTAAGCATATTAATTATCGATCAGCTTTTGTTATGATAATAGTCATAGTCCAATTAGATAGGGAGTCATCTTAACTAATTATATTAAGTACTTTCTGCAACATATTAAGCATTCATCTACAACATTTTTGCTACAGCTAATCAACTCATGGTAGAACTAATAGAGGTGTATACATTGAGTAAGGGAGAGAGAGAGAGAGAGGGAGACAATGGGGCGAGCGAGTTTGTCTGCTGCGTGCACAAATTGCTCAAAAAGAAGTGCATAAATAATTGCATGAAAATATGATTAAAGTACATATTTATTTAAAATGCCGAAATACCAAAAAGTTGTTAATTGCATTCGGCTAATTGCGCTAGAGATGCGCAGCACTCACATGCGATAGTTAATGATTATGCTAAAGAAAAAACTAAATTCAATAAACAAGTAAAGTAAAAAGTCAAACTAGATTTACAAATAAGTAAAAAACTAGTTCAGCTACCGTTTGAGCTGGTTCCAATTGGATGCCACTGGCTAGGCAACAAAATGTTCCATCTCCAATTGGCAGCTAACGGGCGCATTGCGTGTGCGATGCTGTCGATAAATGAGCTGATGACGATGATAATGATGATCGCGATGGCGATAATGACGCTGTTAAAGAAGAAGCAGAACCTCAAGCAGCTTTTGGAAAAGTGAAAAATTATGTTTTATTGTTGCCGCGACGCCATTTTTCACAATTTCACTTTGATGGCAATGCACGGCTATATTTGTGCGTGTCTCATGCATTTGTCTCACTACATCGCTCTCTCTCTCTCTCTCTCTCTCTCTCTCTCGCTTGCTTTGTGTCCATTCGATTTGATTTGCTGTGGGTGCGCATTCCATATAAACAAATGGCTCTTTGGGCAGACAGCCAGCAAATTAATTAGCCATTTTTCAAGTGCGGCGGCCAACAGCAGCCACGCATCAAAGCATCGAAAAAATCAAACATGGCTAAAGAGCGAGACAGCGATCGAGTGGGTGGGAGAGGGAGAGGGAGCGATGGATGAAGGTAAATTAGCAAACAAATTGCATTTAAAGTAAATAAATTGCAACAGAAATTATTAATATATTAGTAGTGCTGGTAATACATATACATCATCATGATGATGATGATAATAATGATTATTAGGATAATACTGATAATAATACGGCGAATAGTAATGTTACTGAAAATGATGATAATGCGAATGATCATTATGAGTCTATTTAAACAGATTGAATATGCATATGCAAATATATCATCTATGTATGTATGTATGTATATGCACTCATATAAACATTGACGAGGAATGCATTCGCATTGAATTTCTTTTTATTTGATTACATTATTCATATAAATATAAATAGAATTTAATACGGAAATTATAATGAATTCATAGCTAATAATATTAACTTGATAAGAGGTGTCATATACATACATATACATATATACACACGTACATACATATGTATATGCATATAGTTATTACTCATAGCTCTAGTATCCACATAGTAAACACACTGGGGAATGGATGCATTTGCTTTGCTTACAATATTCGCTCGATGGGCAAAATGCAATTTCATTGAGTCAGACAAGGCCATGGACAGGGGATAGTGGGAGGGCTGTCGGTTTTCCAGTTTTCTAGTATTCCATTTGCTGGCTGGCTGGCTGCAGTTGGCGACCGCAGCCGAAGGTGTTGAAGCAATTGAATGTGTGAGACGTGGCGCATTGTGGGAGTCGCCGCAGACAGCGAGAAGCCCGTCTGAGTCGTAACATTTTATTGAGCTTTATTTTACTGTCTAGCGATACCCTGTACTAAATGCCAGTGCATAAAAAGCGGGTATATTCGCGTATGTTAAGGCTAGCTAAATATGTATGTATGTACGCACACATACATATTTATGTACATATATGATTGTAGACTTTAAGAGTTGGCGACATTTACATATATTTTATTGTGTAGAGATTCATGAATGTCCAATTTGTTAAGGGAATGCATTACAGAGTGGAGTGGAGACCCAGGGTAGCTGCACGTTGAGCACTCAAGTGCAGAGCACTCTTACTTTTTTCTCTCCACACGTTGTTGGTCATTTTTGTTGTCGTTGTTTTCTTCTCTTTCTTATTTATTTTTTTTGCGGCATCAGCGTCGGCGAGACACTGCGAAACTGTGTGCGAACCTGATGCCGGCGTCTGACTGGATTTTCCATTATTTTGCTATTTGTTGGATTTTGTTTGGGCATGCGAACGCCGCGGCGCCTCGGTGAGCATAGTAAGTATCTGATTGGAATCGGAGCCATCCATCCAATGGCAGCTACTATTTATGTATGTATGTATATATGTAAATATGTAGTTATTTAAGTCTGGCTGAGCATGAAGACGTTATTTCAGTTCTATTTGCTCATTATTTGCAATTATCCAATTAGGTTTTCTTTCTATAGGAGGCTCGCCATGCACTTCTTATTGGATTGGTTTGCTTCAGATATGTAAGACGCAAAGAGAGTGAACGAGCGAGATAGAGAGAGCGTCTCCAATTTGCAGACAAAATCGATGTCTCCAAACGAAAACTACGCATAATTTCTACAACTTTTAATTATGACAGCTACAATGGTCAGTAGATACACAAACACACGCGCATACATACATACATATACTCACATACATACATATAAGACGTTGCATTTATAAGGCTATAGCAACATATTTGCATGGTGAAGTAACTGTGACAACTAAAACTACTTTAAAATAAGACACAGTGAATGCACGCTATAAGCGAATGCTCAAGATTTGCTTTATTCTTGATATATTTATTAATATTCAATATTTTCATTCATATTTATTGTGCTTTGCGACCGCATCATGTTTACTATAAGCAAACTTTGTGTGTGGAGCTTTAACGAGTCTTTACTGTAACGGCGAATCTAAAGAAGGTCGTAGCCATAAGAATGTGGGTTGCAAAAACAAAACCTTAAGTGGTTTTTAATCAAAACGAGTGACGCCTATGTATGTGTGTGTGTGTGTGAGTGTTATACTTCGTTAGCGTGTACTGGCATATGTATGTATGTATGTTTGTACGTTCTTATGCACGCCAGTGTAGAACATCGCCCACACACACTTACACATATGCATGCTCTCATTCCCATTTCCATTCCCACTCGCAGCGCTGTTCCCATTCCAAGTGACTTTTAGGTCGGCGGCTTGGCTGAAGCTTTTCACAGGTTTGGCCCGTTACGGTTCAGCGCTAACAGCTGGGCGTGCGCCTCTGCCTCTGCCTCTGCCTCTGTCTGCACGAGCATGTGCGTATGTGTATGTGTGTATGTGTGTTTGTGTGTGTGTGCGTGTGAACAACATCAATTAAAGAGACCAGAAACTCAAATAAAGTTGGCAACTCTAGCGCTGGCGCTGGCGCTGTCGTTGGTCAGCAATTAAACAAATTGAAATGAATAAACGCACGTGAATCGCTGCGTGCGTTTGGGAGATTTGGATGCGCGTGACAAGCGGCAAAGTTTTATGTGCGTGCAACAGGAGCGACCGACGACTGGTCACACCCAAAATTTAAGAAGAAGAACAAAAAACATTCAGATATTGCTGCACGTGGCAAGCATTGCGTGAAGGCGTTGACTTTATCGCCATATTGTCAGCAGAATCCAGAGGCACGCCCTTTGCGCCTTTCGCGCTGCAATCAGCGGATATGACGCTGATCTATAACGGAACTCTGCTTTCTGCTGGATATGCGGGCACACACACATGCATTAAAAAAGGCATTCATATCACTCGCGCTCACACACACTCATGCACTTACAATCCACATTGATACGGTACTTATTTCAAGATATGGCAGCACTTGAAACAGCGCCCAGCACCCGGCTAGGGGCGCCTTGACGCCCTCTTATCATTGCTATAAATATGTGAACACTCACTTCCAATACAATTGCCCAAGCAGCCTATAAATATTAAAAAAAAAAACACACATTTAGTGATTAACTAAATTTACTGATAAATATATGTTCTTTCTCTGATTGTTTTTGTTTTTGTTGATTTTTGGTGTCAACGCCTAAATATGTAAATGTATGTACGTATGTATGTATGAAATTAATGTGCATTTTATTTATTGTCGCACTGATAATGGCCTTTAACAACAAAATTGAGCAATGAGTCAAGCATGCGTGTGTTTTTGGCAGCAAATTCCGATGGCCAGTTCATTCAGTGGAGAGCGAATCGTGCTTATCATTGGAATTAGACATTGACCATGGGGAGACGAATGAAATGACTCATCTGAGTCGTCCCACACGGACATGCACAACAAGCTAGCCTTACACACACACACACACACACGCACGCACACTCGAGCAAATGTTTCGCTGAGGCGGCTTGAGGGTCGCATTGAAATACATACAATATGACGCGGCAGCTTAATTCCATGTTATTGGAATGATTCATGCGGCTGAAATGAAAAGTACGAAAAAAACACAAACAAACAAGCAAATTCAAGTGTACGGCGACAGATTTGCATATGAAACATCGAAGAAAGCAATGCCAGCAACAACAACAACAATAACCGAGTTGCTAAAAACTAGAAAAACAATCGAAACTAATAATAAATGTCGCTGTGGAAGCACTGGAAGTTTATTTTTTTCACAATAGCCGCCGCTCGCTATGTAGGTGAACGGTAAACAAAATAAATGCGATCCCAGAGTCAACGGCAAAAACAAAAACAGAAAAGCACACATACACACACCAAACATACATACGTACATATGTATGTTAATAATTGAGCATATTTAACACACAAACACATTTAAGCACGACTTGGCGCTAAACGAGCATGCGAGCGAGCGAGATGGCAGACCCGTTCCCGTTGCCCGACAGTTGAGAAATCAAATGCGAACAGCTGCCGCGCAGACGCTGACGGGCGAGCACCTGTAGCCGTAACAGCGAGAAGAACAACAGCAGCAGCAGCAGCAGCAGCTACAACGACAACAAAAACAACAACAGCAGCACTGGCGTTAATGGCAAACATCTTCGTCTCCCATTGTTGACAGTTACGTTTGAAATGTTAAGAAAAACAGAAGTCGAAGCGGCACAAAATCCGATAAACTTGTTTTCAAACAACGGAAGAAACTGGCTGCAAAAAAAAACTAAGAAAATAAACATACAGCACTAAGCAGTCAAATAGAAGCGGTCGTAATAATAGACTACATGAAGTTCCTTAATGTATGTATGTATGTATGTATGTATATTATTTAAATACATATATACATATGTAAATATCAATAAACATACATACATACATATGTACATATACATTTGTACATACTCATATTTATAGTTAATTTCTATTTAAGTGCATCTATTTGACCAGCCCGCACTGTGCACAGTTATTCCAAATAGTCTCCGGCAACGGTGCTTAGGCAGCTTGAAATGGGTAGCCACAAGCACACAACACACACATACGCTCACACACACAGAGAGCATGTTTACATTCTAATGCATCTTGGGCTGATTGAGTATAGTGCGACCCTCTAATGAGCGCTAGAAATTACCATTTGCTTGGCTTACTTAATGCTAGCTTTTTTCTCGTTGGCTCGTCTATTCCTTTTCATTCTATATTTGCACACTCAATGCTGCCGGCAGCAGTAGCCAGCCTTGAGAGAGCATCATTCAACAGCAGCGGTCGCGGCTGCGCCACTTCCACTGTCAGCGAAAAAAAAAACGACAACAAAAACAATAGCGAAATACCATGCTCATGTGTGTGTGGTTGGCATAAGCGAACAACGGCCAAACGGCAGCAAAGAAGTTAAGGAAGACTTAAAATACGGTAATTCATGCTTTCTATCTGTGCACTTTTCACTTTCTAGTCTAGGCAGCTTGCAGCTAAAAATAAAATACAGGCAGCCATAACAATAACACTGGCAATGACAATAAATTTGGAGACTTGGTGTATGTACACACATACATAGATGCATATACAAGTCTACAAACATACATATGTATGTACGTACATGTACATATGTATGTATGTGTGTACATGTGAGTGTGTGGGCTTGTAGAAGCTGCTGTTTTTGCTATGTGCCTATTTTGAGTGTTTTCATATTGCTTGAAATGTCCAAGTGCGAAGCCGACTGACTGCAAATGTTGAGAAAATTTCCAAATTGGAAAGCAACGTACATATGTACATTTGAATGTACATACATACATATCTGTATGTAGTATATCTTTATAAGCTTCTGTCTGTGCAAAAATAATATTTTTTAAAGCATCAAAAACACTCAACAGCAGCAAAAAAAAAAAAAAAAAAGAAGTCAACGTTTTTGGCAGTTTTTTGTTTTGTTTGTGTATTTTAATTTTACTTTGCATAATTTATTTTGCCTTTTGGCGCTTTCAGTCACATACACATGTGCACATACACACACATGCTCAGTCGCAGCAAAGCCATTGACATTGAGCTGTCTCTGCTGGCGTCGCTGTCGACGCCGCTGCCACATTTGGCGAAGCATTGTGCGTTCTCTCTTGCTGGCTTTATCATTTGCTGATTTATATTGAGTTTTATCCCAAAATGTACATGTCGCAAAATGTGTGCGTGTGTGTGTGCGAGTTTTTATGGTTTCAAACTGTAACGATCTTCGAATTTCGAGCCAACGGAAATCGACAACGTTGCCATATTTCTGCAGTCGCTAAGTGATCTAAGCTCTAACTAGATGACACCAGAATCTAGGAACGCTGACTCTCTCTCTCTCTCTCTCTCTCTCTCTCTCTCTCTCTCTCTCTTTCACTCTGCCGCTTTAAAAGGCCTTCCATCCGGCGTTTAACTATTGCGCCTCAGGAAGCGAGCGCAATTTCAACGCCCCATTTTGGGCCGCAGAAGTTTTTTTGGAGACTTTTTTGGCTCTTTACGACAGAATGCTGTCGCTGACTTTATCTGTGAGTTGTGTGTGTGCGTGTGTCTGTGAGTGTGTCTGTGCATGTGTTTAATGCAATTAAGACATCCGTTTGCATTTAGGCATATGCCTTGCGATTGATACGCTGCAGGTGAACAGTTTTAAAGCTGAGGTTGAGGTTAAATTAAATTTTTAGTAAATTGAATTTTGTTGTATATAGGTTACATGAAATGTTTAATTAAGTTTCTTTGATATCCACCAATATGAGGACGTTGAGGTTAAATGAATAAATGCACCCAGTTAACTGGCTGACTATTGCCGTTACAAAGCTGAAAATTGATGCGAATTAACTTTCTCATCTTAAAAAAACAAAAATATATATCAAAATATATAAAAAATAATATTTATATACTAAAGCAAACAAATGATATCGGCAAATTAAACAGTTATACGTTTTAGCTTTACCAAATTTGGATACAAATGAAGTATTGCTCAATAGATTCACGAGTTACTTAACTATAATATATGGCCATAATATATAATAAAGGAGGTCTAGCTAATCACGCCCATTGTATTGGCCCTATATGTCACCAAATTAATTCCATTCGTTAATTATATTTATGAGTTTTATCTATTCAACAAAATGTGCAAAAAGAGAGCGAAAAATAAAACAAAGATAAGCCATTAACGGTACTGCAGGTGAAAGACTTTCACTAGCTCATCAGAATTTCGGTGAATTTATGAATTTGTGAACGTGCGACAGAAATGGCCAAAAAAAAAAAAAGAAACAATTTCTATAATTTTGTTCAATTATTAGGCAAATTTTTGCGAAAGTCAAGTTGTCTCTTTTTTGTTTACCGTTCGATCCAATTTGATTTGAACTGACATAGTCATAGCTGTATCAGTATCTGTATCTTAATCTGTGTATCTGCTGCTGTATCTGTATCCGAAGCTGAATTTCAATTCAAAGTCAGCTGCAGTAAAAGGCGTCGAGTCAAACGAGTTACGTCTTGGGATGTGCATTCGAAATGAACGAACTCAACTCTCCTCAAACAGTTGAAGAGTTCAAAGAAACCGTTAATATCAAACACACACATACACATATGTATGTAAGCACAGCTGCCAGCTGAGAGGCGTGCGACTTGCTAAAGCTGCAGATACCCTACAAAAACATTTGATTATGGATTGCGAAGGGGCATAGATTATTATATGTATGTATGTATGTATATGATATATATTATGAATCATTACAGATTATATGCGTTGATCTGCTATATGTCTGTCTGTTTGTTAATCCACCTTTACACCGCACTTTTCTTCCTTACCTATTTGAAATCATATCATATAACTATCCATATCTCTTCTTCATGCCTTGCATTTCAACACAACTAATATGCCCATCATAGTCTTTTCTTAATGGGTATGGCATATCATCTAAGCGATGCATCCAAGCAATATAGCTCTATACAGACTTCCCCCAAGTCCCACTTTCCAGTGATATAACAGTTATTTAGTTCATTTAAGTTTTATGGAGCGATTACAAATGAAGGGCCCATAGAAATTATAGAGAGTGTTATGCATTAGCTTGAAAATCCACAAGATTAACATGTGGTTTTTTTTTACATTATTCCGGAGACCTCTAGCTGGGAATGCGTATACAAATGTATATATAGGGAGAGAGAGAGACAGAGAAATACATATGATATAATAATGCTCAGTAACAAATTATGTAATCAATGGGGCGCAACTCATCGATATTCTAGAGCTCTGAGCCTATCTATCAGGCCTGAATCATAGATATGGGAAATTTTCTAAAGAGTGCTTGGTTAAGATGTAGATGAGTTAAATGGAATTTATTTACTTTAAGGTGGGGAATTTTCGAGAATTTGAGCAAAGAGTTTTTTGGAGCGTGACGAGCTGCATTGCATTTCCATTTCCATTTTCATTTCCATTTCGAGAAGAAAATGATGAAGAGAAACGAAGAGTTGAATGCGATCCGTTCGCTGCATTATTCATGAACCAAAACTGCAGTTGTAAGAGATAGAAAAAGAAGAAGAAGAAGCAGCCGCTGTGGAGTCTAGTCCATGGCTAAATCAATGCGTATGACTCATCCAAAATAAATGAAAGAAACAACAAAAAATTGTCTGGCTTACAGACGGATTTTCCCCCAATTTTTCAACAACAGTTGAGAAAGTGACACGTGCGCCTCTCTTCCTGTATGCATGTGTGTTTGAGTGTAAGTGCGTGTGTGTATTGTATTTAATTTGCCAAATACCCTGTAAGTAGAGGATTGTGTGCCAATGGGCGTGATGGGCTGGCAAGGCAAAGGGAGATACAGGGAGAGGAAATATAGGAATATTGAGAGATAAATAGAAAATGAGAAGCTGAGAGAGGAAGGAAAATAGAAATTTCTATGGAGCGAGGAGAGATTGTTAAAAAGATATGTAAATAGACATAGAGAGGGAAGAGAAGACATATGTACATATAAATATAAAAGAGTAAGGAAAAGGAGAGAAGACTATAGGGAACTCGAGGGAAAGAGATAGATAGCTTATATGCAAGATAAGGTACATACATTTATCAAATATTGTCACTTTATAGGGTATTTCACTGTACAGCATGTTGTGACACTCGTAGAGCTCACATATATTATTTTTGGGTAATTTTTGGCGAGTTTTGGCAAAAGGAAGAAATACGAACGTTTTCCTCACCCCAGCCACCCAATTGTTATGGCACATGCACATATGGTATAGGGGTGATCCGCCCTACCCTACCTAGGCGTAGGCACGGCACACACGCACACAGGCTGCTCAGGGTGGTTGCGCTGGATAACGACAGTTGGAAGGGTCGCCGCAACCTTGAGCCGGTCTCTTTTTTTTTTTTTGAGTAAACCAATTGAAAAGTTAGCCAAGAGGGTATATGGGTTAGGCGTATGCGTATGCAGCAGGATAAGAAGGAAGAGAAGCGGAAGGAGCAGGAGACGGAGAAAGAGGAGGTGAACAGTTGCAGGTTTCAGCGTCAGCTAATTGTGAGTGTGACTATTGCAAGCAGGGCATTTGGCAGTCGCGCATACCCGCCTCGCTGCCACGCTACTGTTGTCTTTCGGCTAGGGCTTGTCTGAGGGTTACGGCCGTGCCGCGCAATGCACACCCTGTGCGTGCAGCGGCACGAATTGGGCCTGGGTTAACACAAGACAACACAACAGGCAACATGCAAGCGATTCGATATCGTGGGCGTCGCACCAAACAACCACCAACAAAGGAGCAGCAGCAGCACCACCAGCACCACCAGTACCACCACAATCGAAATGGGCGAGAGGGTGGCTTGGTTAGGCGATAATCAGCTGTTGTTGCTAATGGGCAAAAGCCAAAGGCGAATCATCAATGAATAATGCAGGCCACAGAGTAATGCACTATGTGTGTATGTGTGTGAGTATGTACATACATACATATATGCTCATATATGAGTAATCAGGCAAAACTGAAATATTATCGCAAATATGGGCGCGTTCTTCGACTTTTCGGCTGGCATCAAGAGAACATTAAAATATCATATAAGCATGATATATATGAATATACATATATGTACATATGTAAATAAATAAATAAATGCCTGCCATCATGTCTTTAAATAACAAACTCAAGTGGAGCGAGTCAAAAGGAATTGAAACATTAAAGCAGCAGCAGCAGCTACTTTACTCTCTCATACCCTAACATAAGCGTATGATTATATGGAGCATGTTGAATACACATACACATAAATAATAGAACGATGCACATGCACACACACATACAAATCAATAAACCACTTAACACTGTGAAATGATGCTCAACTTACTGTTGTACTTAATCTATATGCATATGTACATATGCATATACATATACAAAATTATATAGTTACATATAACTCTTGAAAGGGTATTTCTACAGCGACTTGTGCGACGTTGCGCTGCACTTTCTTCTTGTTGCTTCTTTGGCGCTGATAAATTCGAGGCTCGCTCACTTGTAGGCGCGTCTATTGGCACATGCAAGCAAAGAAGAAGAATAAGAATGAAACAAAGAGCAACTGACTCGATTGGCTCAACGCAACTCTTTGATGCACTCAATGAGGACGAGGCACGAAGAGAGAGTGAGTGAGAGAGTGAGTAAGAGCGAAGCTCAAGAGCATGTCGCATCGTTTGGTTTTGTCATATGGGGCCTAGGCCCCGGCGTGTTAATTTATGGCTGTTTTAAAGGGCGTGGCGCCGGCTCTGGGCTGGGTACTGTGTCTGAGTCTGGGAAGCGCTTCCGTTGCTGCCAAAAAAAAAAAAAAAAAAAAAAGAAAAGTAAAACGAAGAAGCAGAAGAAGAATAATGAAATGAAAGAAAAGCAACAAAGTGCAACGGCAAAGGGTAAAGTATGAGGGACAATTGCTGCAATATGAGGGTGTTTGACAGGAAGAGAGAGTGGCATGAGTGGATGGGCGTTGCTGTCACTGCAAAAACTACATACGCACACACCTACCCATATATGTATGTATAAATACATACATACATATGTATGTATGTATGTATGCATAAACATGCATAAATATACACACCCGTACATAAGCTAGCATATTGTGAGTCATAAAAGGAATTGCTAATTTTCATACTTTTCATTTTATGGAATTGGCCACACAACAGATTATCTAGAAACAATATGTATGTATGCATATGTACATATGTACATACATATGTATGTGTGTGTGTCTGTATAGTCTATGTCTTCATTATTCATAAGCAAATATTTCCAAGTACGCAGGTGTTTTCATATCGCTAAACTATTAAGCTGCTTATCACAAAATACAAAATTGCTGCAAATATAAAACCGTCTGGGCTCAAATATTGCTGCGCCTAAGAAAATACCAAACATTCCAAACATTAAGAGAGTCAAGCTGCTGTCAAAGCTATTACAGCGAAATACACAGAGAGAGAGAGAGAGAAAGCTTTCTAGTTCTTAAGGTATGGTGTGTGAGTGTGTGTGGGCTGCAGATTTATGATCAGTGCTCTCACAGGAAGCTCACTTGAATACCCATACAAATTCGAGCGTGTGCGTGTGTGTGCCTGGGCGCTGATCAAAGAGACGCTCACTGCGGAAATGGAGGCGCATTAAAGAGGCCAAACACGTCCACAGCACTCACGATATAAAAAGGGAAAAGCTGCATACACTTACATACATATGTACATGCATGTGTGCTTGTGTGTGTATGTGCTTGAGTTGAAGACCGGCAAAAATTACATTCACATCGTGAAAATCGTTAATATTCAACTGGCATAGGGACAGCAGACGCTGCGCGGCTCTCATAAGTCAGACGAGACGCAAGAGAGCCCAGCAGCGAGTGGGCGAAAGAGAGGTGTAGAGAATGGAGTGGAGAGTGTGTGTTTAGGATATGCCGGCGGCAGGTAGACGGCAATGTCCGTATATAATCGATTTGCATAAAATAAAATATGCAGGAATATATGCACGTGTGTGTGCGTGAGTGTATGTATGAATGTGTGTGTTTGTTTATTATACAATAATGAACAACTTAAAATGGACATGACAGGCGACAACGATTTAGCTGAGGATGACGACGCTCTTATGTACATGATTCAATATGTATGTACATACATACATACCTATGTATTTAAAAATATACTTTAGGTGCCTGTTGTGCACATACATAAATGGGTGTGTATTTTCCGGCGCTTTGGTAACCTGCGCTCACACCCACGCACGAAACAGAAAAATAAAATATATGTATGTATATACATACATATATGTATTTGTGTATGTACATATGTATGTAGACACGCATAGATAGAGCCATAGAGCGCAGGGCGCGGTAAGTTCAAGTTCAAATTCATTTGTATTATTTTTCTTGCCTTTTGAGCGTTTTCCGGTCTGGTCTCTTTACATGCGGGTGCGTGTGTGTGTATATATGTGCATGTGTGGCGGAGCGGCTAACTATGCTGGCACACGTCTCTGTATGTATGTGTGTTTGCATGCTGGACTGGCCGCTGAGCGCGGCTAATGCGCATGCGCCCACACTAATGCACGCTCTCTCTCTCTCTGCCTCTCTCTATGCCGAGCGCTCTCTCGCTTAGAAAGAGCAGCTTACCAAAATGCAATGCCAAATATGGTTATAGCACGTTTGATGCATCAATCGGTCTCTGTTGTTCTGATTTACATTTTGCAACTCTCAGCAACCGAAACCACCCCGCTCCGCCCATACATTGGAGCATTTACTGAATGAATAGACCTAATGATAGACAGTAGAAGCTGAGTTCAACTGTTTGGCTACCAATTGAGTTGCGGTTGAGTGAATGTAAACTAAAGCGATGCTCAAGTGGATGGGCTTGGTTGCCAAATGTGGAGCATGAGCATAATGGCGCATTGATCAATTGTCCATATGGTCTCTGGACTATATCCCTCTTTCTCTCTCTCTCTCTTTTTCCCTCTGCTAATGCTACATAAAAAGTGAAAACCATTTAAGTTGTGTCTAAAAAAGGGCATGAACCATTTTTCACATCACACAAAAAGTAAAAATAAAACGAATGCAGAAAAAACAACAACAAACTAAAAGCTACACACTAACAATACCGCTAATTTTAACGGTATTGCAAGCCAGCTGTGTGTGTGTATGTATATGCAGATGCTTAGCATATCTCTGTCTTTCACGCTCTCTCTCTCTCTCTCTCTATCTATATATGTATATACATATATTTATCTATTTACCGTTAGCATAAAATGCAGCTGTCAGTTTTGTAAGTGTTTTTAGCATCCCATTTAAGCGCATGCGCACTCTCTCTCTCGCTCTCTGTGGCCATCTCCCTCTCTCTGTCGCATCTGTAATACTACCTTTTGACAGTTACTCTCACGTGCAAGCGGGGTTGACCAGCCAGAAATTCGCCGCAAATTTTGTGCCCAAATAGGGGCAATATTTTGGTGACAGGGGAAATGAGCATCACAAACGATGAAAAGGGATTGTTCAGTCTTTTTTGTTTGTGGTTATTTTAAGCGTTGCTTACGCCTGCGCTCGCTCTTGCTCTCAGCGTTGCACGTGCAATTTTTCACATGTGTTTGCTATGCCCTTTGCGCCATTGCGCTGACATTTGCCGGCCGTCTTTGCACACACACACACATGCATATACAAACATGTACTTATGTGTGTGTGTGTGTGTGTATGCATGTCATTGTCATTGGTCTTAAGCAAACGAATTGTGAAGGTTATCAAGCGGCAAGAAACTCTCTACAGTCTGCTCCTTTGTGGTTGTCAGAGAGGCTATGTATGTATGTATGTGTGTGTATAAAATGTGCGCTTTAATAATTATGTCATTTAGCTTAAGCAATAGATACAATTTGATTTGATTAGATTTGAGGCAAAAGGAATTATGTATGCAAATTATATTTTACTTTTGACAATCATGGGAAATAGAAGCAATATAAATATAAAGGGTAGGCACGGCAACAGAGGGAGAGAGAGAGAGAGAAAGAGATATAGGTGAAGAATGAGTGCTTGTAAGACAGAGATAGGGATAGGGAGTGCGAGCGAAGGATAGTTATGGATATTTCTAGAGTCTAAAGCAAAACTTCAAGTTAAAAATTCGTATTTGAAAGGGAAGAAAGAAAAATTAGATAGATTTACCTGGAATTAGATATGTATATACAGCATATAAACTGTTTAAGTATATATGATAACATATTTCTAGGCAAGAAACTCTAATTTTTTGCCATTTTCATGCTTGATTCATCTTTTCAATTTCAAGCGCTCGTTGTCCTTGCAGCGATAACTATCGATTATTGCGATAACGATAAGAGATAGACATATGCATATGACAAGCTAATTAGCCAGAGGGAAACAGATACCAGAGCAAATGTAAATGCCTAATGAAAAACAAAACAAGAGCTGAGGGAAACAAAAAATTATACATTCAAGAAAAACAACAAATGAAATCACTTTGAAACTTTTTACTATTTGCCTTTCAGCTCAAATGATTTATATATATGCACGTGTATATATCTAACAATATTTTTATTTGTTTATGTTGCGTGATAAGAAAAAGAAGAAGAAGAAGAAGAAGAAGAAAAAATTAAATGGAAACGTATTATTGACGCAAAAGTTGCTTTTTTACTCACGTAATTGCCGGAGGGTAAAAAAAAAACAGAGCAAATATCTAACCATAATTTGATAAGGGACAGATAAACGAACTATGATGTTATTAGATGATGGTAGGCAGACATACATATATGTATGTATATGTATGTCTGTATCTATGATAGATATGTATGTATTATCTGGCAACTGTTTGGCTGTTTTTTTTTTTTTTTTGAGTAGACAAAACTGAGGTGAGGAGCCAAACTTATTCCAAAAAGTATAAATAAAATATAGGATATATAGGAATAATGTATATATCAGTATATCTATAGGGGCTTAGCTTTACTTTTATAGAAATATACGTAATACATACATACATGTATATAATTTATAAAATTATTATAATAAAAATTAACAAACATTCCAAATTTAAACTTAAACTTTTCTGGTATATTTAAAATATCAATTTATTTTTAATTATTATTATTATTTTTTTTTTTAATAAGTTTGGTATATTTAAAATATCAATTTATTTTTAATTAATTTTTTTTTTTTTTTTTTAAATAAGTTTGGGAAATCTTTTCAATTTTTTTTTATTTATTTTTTTTTTATAAATAAAAAAATTAAAGAACTTTATTTACGATTTTGTTCTTACTTTACTAGTTTACTATAAATATTTTTTTTTTTTTTTCAATTTTTAAGTATATATTTTTTTCCTTTTTATTAACATTTGGTCTTATTTGAAAAACTAGTTTACAATTAATTTTTTTTTAATATACAAAAACTCTCATCTAAACTTGAGTTTAAATTTCTATAGAGATCTTTATCTAAGCAACTTTCAAGCGCCCAAAGCTGTGCTTCAACATTCCAAGAGCTTCCACATATATAGGGTATTTATCAGATATATAGCTCTATATAAGACCTCAAATATCTATGTGCATATCTAAAAGTTTTCTACAATAAATACAAATGGTCAACACTAAATAGTATTATTTCATTTTGGCAAAAAAATTCTAAACGCTGCGGAAATGGAGATTACAACATGGGGATTACGTGGACGCTAAAATAGTCGCCGACTTTTACAATTTGAAGTGATATGAAATCGATGTATTACTGGGAAGTGTATGGCCAATGGCCAATGGCCATTCGAATTGGCATTGGTCATCGAATCGCAGGAATCGATAAGATATCGGGCACAGCGGAGGTATATTTCGAGGAGCAGTGAGGGATAGTGAAGCTAACTGTTGCCTAATCACATGAGCTTTTCATGGCAAAGTACCCGGCCATAAGGTGAGCTATAAAAAAAGAGAGAAAAAAAAAAAAAAAAAAACCAAAACGAAAACTGATTAAGAAACCAGAACGAAAACCTATAACATTTGATAAGAGTCGATTTGCAGTGCTTGTGGCGCTCGCTATATGCTTGCATGTGGGCTGTGGGGACTGGGGGGGGAGGGGCTTGGTCATAATTTAGCCCTGACGCGACATGTGACACACTACAACAGCTCCACATTTGATTCTCTGGGTTGGGGAACTTTCAATTTTCACCCAACGTAACGATCGTAGATCGTTGTGTGCTGCTTAATATGGCCACGACTGTAGCGTTTGCTCTGGGCTGAGCTTTGACGCGCTATGCGAGGCGAAGCAAAGCTCGAAGACTTTACACTGGTGGCACAGCATTAATGGGCAAGGGCTGAAATCAGATAATATTGCACGGTAGTAAACAGTGCTGGCATAAATATTGGCACTGTGTACGCAGTGTATAAATGAGTGTATGACTGTGTGGAATATATGAGTGTATGAATGTGTATATGAATAATATTAATGTACATATATGACTGTATGTACGTACACATACATATATGCAATTGCCTGTCGATGTATGTGTATGTATGTATGTAAGTATGTGCACATATTTTTGCAATCAATGGGTATTAATGTGATTAGAGGTGCCAGAGCTTAATAAATTATCTAATTGAAATTTTATTGCATTCACGTTATTTTCAATTAAAGTAAATATGTATGTATATATGCGTATGTATGTATGTATTTATGTATATAACTGTTGCACATGTCTATATGAGATATATGTATGTATGCTCAATACAAAATTAGGTAATTATTATAGATAACATTGAAGGCGAATTCTGATAGACAGAAGGGAACCAAGTATTCCCGGTTACAGACATACATATGTATATACATACATGATACCATATAATACGCATGTACATGCATACCATTATGCATATCAAGAATTATTAGAGGACTTTGGACCTCTGCTCTACATTAATCTATAGATCCGTAGATCTATAAATGCTAGATGAACGGGGGGTTCGATAATAATTTCAGCTGTATTTGGTAGAATCAGAGGCATGTACAACAGAAATGGACTTTTAACAATATTTGTATTTATCAGGGACCGTAACGATTATAATTTTTATTGCAAAAAATTAAAAAATAATAATTATTTTTTGATTAATTAAAAAAAAATTATTTTTAATTATTAATTATATATAAATACTATTTATATATAAAAAAATAGAAAAATGCATTTTATTCTTGTTTTTTTTTTTTATTTATTTATTTAATTTTATTTATTTTTTATATAATATATATAAGTTTTCCCAAGTGTTTTTATACTTTTAAGAGAAATTCGACATAAACATACAATTTTATTTTGTTCATATTTTTTTGTTTTTGTTTTTTTTTTTTTGTTTTTAAGAAATGCACGCATTGGAAGTTCCGAGCGCTTTTACCCAATTATATATAGATATATAATTTACACAAATACATATATATTATTATGTATTTAGGGTGCTCAATTGCCAGATAATAAAGTAAAAAGTACTACTGATCGAAATTTCAGTCAGTGGAGCACCGAAAAACTCTTTACACACACATATCTATATATATACATATATGTATGTGTGTACAAATAAATATACATATAGTAGATCAAATAGAATGAATGTAAAGAATATAATTTAAATTATTGCTAAATATCTTTATACCTCTTTCTCTCTCTCTCTCTCTTTCTCTCCCTTTGTTTCGCTCTCTATCTGTTCTTTTTTTTTAAGTTCCTGTCCAGCAGTTCTTGAATATAGAACTATATATACATACATATATGTATGTATGTTTATATACGTTGTTTATCTCTTAGTGGTTCAGGTAGAGTTATATATACATAGATATATTTATCCTATATAACTCTGAATTTATGCAAAAAATAGTATGTTTTCTTGTTCACTTATTAGATGGATATTTGAACTGATCTCACTTTTTTTTTCTTGTTTTTTTTCTTATTTTTATTATCAACATATAATTTGTTAGCTTAATTTAAGTGGCATAATGGATAAAATGGAGCTGGTTTTTTTTTTATGGATTTGCATTCAGTATCAAATATATATATACATACATATATAATTAATATATATATGTACAGCTGGATTTTCTTTTCTTTTTTTTTGTGTATATGGATATGTTTTAATCGCAATTTACTGTGTATCGGAATGGAATTTTTAGCTTGTTTTAAAAAATTTGGGTTTTAAAAAATATCTTTTTTTTTATGGTATTTATAGTAATAGGAAATTTATACAAAATTTATTTTTTTAGTCTTACGCAGAAAGAAGTCGAAAAAAAAAAATCTAAACTAGAAAACATTATTAAAAAAAAAAGAAAATATTGAGAAAAGCTTACGCACTTTTACAATCAATTTATATAATTATATAGTTTGTATATAGATTGTTTATGAATATGCAGTTGAGGTCATCAAAATAGTAGTACGACTGAGCAACAGATGTTGAAGTTGTTAATAACAATTTCGTAATATTGAATTTGTCTAACATTTAATACTCAGTCGCACTATTTTTATGACCGCAATTGTTTATAGTAAATAGACAAATAATTATGTATTGCTTAAAAATAATATTATTATTATTATTTATTTATTTATTTTTTTTTTTGCTATATTTTTAATAGTTTATGCGTTTATCGTTCGCTTCTCTTAGTGTATGTATGTATACATGCTGACACACATACATATATATTTTTATTATTTTATTTTTTTAATATTTCTCTTAAATCTTTGCTTCTTTTCTTTTTGTGTGTTTTTCTTTATTTAATTATTTTATTTTAGTTTTTTGTTTTCTTTGTTTAAATTTTATTTTAAATATCACGGCATTCAGCTGAGGTCTGATCTGATCTATGTATTGTTTTAGATGTGCTTCACTATTTCACTTACTTCTTTTGCATATGCTTTATGGCTTTTTGCTATGCGTTTCGTCAACAATTGTTTATAGGATGATGATATATATATAAAAAAAAAAATAATATAGTTATAATATTATAATAATATCAATTAAACCAATTAAACGGAACTAATTGAACTAATGCGTTTCATACATCAAATGACACGTGCTACAGCGCATGCCACTTCATCCTAGGATTAATCAAAAGCTTTTATCGAAAAAACTGCTGCATTTTGGATAGGTCTTATATTGAAGAGTTTTCAGTGCCGCTTAGATCACTGGGCGAAATGTTTAGCTGAATTGAAAGCTCATTTTTGAAAGTGAAAGCTTTAAGGTACTCAAGCAAGTTTTCCATATGAAAGCTTAGTTTGTTGTTAATAAGCCTTGAGCAGAATTAGCAGAACGTGAGTGAAAGCTTTTTGTTTTATGCTTATTGAAGGAGCATAGCTTTACAAATTTAGCTCACAGATGTGATATATGTATCCGTAAGTGAGCTTTGCGCATAGCTCTTAAAATGCATGAGCTTTTAGCTTTTAGTTTTGTGAAATTACAGTTTGACGGCAGCTTAGCCTAGAGTAGTTGCATCTGACAGCGTTTCGCAACACTGTTTTTCAGCTGGTGATTAATCCCAGGATTAAGTGCCATTTGCACCCTCGTCTCATTTGATGACTTAAAATAATAAAATGATAAAACAAGCACCGAGCTAGAGGTGATTTTTTTTTTTGCTTTTTGTTTTTTGTTTTTTTTTTTAGTTTTTTTTTTTTGTTGTTTTTGCTTTTTGTGTGTGGGTAATTAAGAAGGCTTCTCGTTGGTTGTATCTGCATTGGCGCCATCTGTTGGCGACTGTTTGAACAGCTGCGTGCAGATGCGCCGCAAGTTGAAATTGTCACCGATCAGCGTGGCGCGCTGCATGAGACGCACCGCCGATGGCCTCTGGATTAACTCTCACAAATTTGGCAGGCCATCGGTGCCGGAGATTGGTTCACAGCCGGAACCAGAACCGGAACCAATATCGACAGACACTGGCGGCGCACTCTCACTGAAATGCATTAGATTCGTCTCCATCATGAGGCCATTGCTGAGGCTCAGCGGCGGCGACGACTGCGACGGCGGCCCCTCAATCGAGAGGCGACTGTTGGTGCTGATGCTGCTCAGGCTGAGCTGATCGTCAAACACATCGATGTTCACAACGGTCGCCAGCTCGCCATCGATGCCCACGGCGGCGGTGTTGAGCTGCGGCTTCGGCAGCAGCACGCTGCCAGCAACTGTTGCTGCGGCAACAGCAGCAACTGTTGCTGCTGCTGGCTCTGCTGTTGCTGTTGCTGTTGGCTGAGACGACACTGGCGGCGGTGGTGGCGTTATGCTCATTGGTTCCGGTTCCGGTTCCGGTTGGGGTTCGACTTGGGGTTCCGGTTGCGGCTCTTGTTTGGCGGCAGTTGCATTGGCATTCGGATTGTTGCTCAACCGTTTGGGCTTCGTCAACAGCTTGTTGTTGCCAGCCTTGAGAGCTGTTGTTGCTAGGATTGTGTTGTTGTTATTGTTGTTGCTGTTGGTGTTGTTGTTGTTGGCCAAGCCATCCATTTGATCAATGCCAAAGAAGTTGCCTGCATAAGCAAAAGAGAGAAAAATACAAAAATTAGTTACTATTGATTTATATCGAAATTACTTAACTTAAGCGCGAGCTTTTGTTCAAATTTCATATATGCAACATTTATTAGGCCTCATACCAAATTTCAGTTCTTTTGCTTTACTAGCGACTGAGTTCAATGGGTCTGTTGGGAGTAATTCTGCCATATGGATAACTACACACAAACATCACAGATAGAGAGCTGTCGTAAATGAACTATTGTATAAAAGTTTATCAAAATATGAGCACTTTACTCTTATTTTCTTTCAAATATGCCAAATATGAAAACTATATTATGAGTTCTATACGATCTAGACATACGATCAAATTGCTCTAGACATATACAGTACAGCTAATACTAAGAAGTATTTATATAAAATTTGATTAGTATAGCTATGTTAGAAGACGATTTCTAATAGATTGGTTTACTATATATACTTCACAGGGTATTCAGTGAACGACTTTGTATATCCCCATTAATACACCCAAAAAACATATTATGGTAGTTTTAACTAAAATTGCATTTATTTAATTATACATATTTAATTTAATTAATTTGTAGTTGCTTTTTGTTTTTCGATCTCTCAATGTTTTTTTCTGCTTCTTTTCCATCAGTTAAAAAAAAAAAAAATCATAAATACTGCAAGCTATATATACAGAAAACTATTTTTGTTGTTCTTTTATAATTCCCTTTTTACAATACATTGTTTCAAAAGCTTTGCCAAAATGTCTCAATTTACAATTGAAAATAGTAAAAATTCTTATATGACAAATACTAAAATAACAAAATATATAAGTTCTATTTACTTTTAGGTGTTTTCTTTGCAATTGAAATAAATAAACAGAAGACAAATATATTAAATAAAAAATAATATTTTAAAAATATACATATACATATTTAAAATTTAAGCAAAGCGCCAAAAAACCAGTTGAGTTCTTTTTTTTTTTTAATTTTTTGTTGAAAGCTTTTTGTTTGGGAGTTGTGTGTTATTGTTATTGTTGGCTGTTCTTATAAAAACTTAACGAAGGCAAAACTTAACTCTGTATGCTCGAAGAGGCAAGCGCAGCTTCGAAAGCAAAACTGTAAGCTCAGCTCACTCGAAGAGAGAGAGGGTTTATAATTGCTACAGTATTGCATTGACGGTGCGCAGCTTTTAACGCTCTCGATTGAACTGAAGTGAACAGCGCAGCTCAGAATTGCGACTGCATTCAAGACAGCAACGCAGCTTTTAACGCTCTCAATTGAACTGAAGTGAACAGCGCAGCTCAGAATTGCGACTGCATTCAAGAGAGCAACGCAGCGCTGCGTCGTATTCAAGAGAGCACAACTGCGCAGCTCTCAAGGATGAAGTCTATAAAAGAAGTTGAGCTCTGCGCGCAGCTCTGCGTCTAGCATTTACAGAGATTGTGGCTTTGGACAGTGTGGTTGTTGTTGTGTTTGTTTTTCATGTTCTATTTTAAGCTGGGTTGCTAGCAGTTAAATGTGGCTTGTGTGTGTATGGGTGTGTGTGTGAGCAAACGGTTTCTTTTTATACAAATTGCGATTCTCTTGCCAAATATTTGTTTCTTTGTATTTACATCATTAAAATTAGAGCTTTTTTGAGTTTTGTATTGTTTTTTTGATTTTTTTTCTTTTCAATTTTGTATAATTCTCTTACATATTTATTTATTTATGTATAGATAATATATATGTGTATATATATGTTGAGTTTTTTTAATAACTAATAATATAACTTTTGCACTTAAAAATGGTTAGCATACATTTTTTTGTCGGTTTTGTTTTTTGTTGTTTTTTTTTTGTTTTTGTAAATTTAAACAAATTGCTACATCGCGTTTTTTTGCTGTTGTCAATAATCACATAGTTTTTTTTTTGTGTAGTTTTAGATTTTTTATATAATTTTTTTTTTTTTAGAATTTTTGCACACTTAATTATTGGGCTACAATACATATATGCATATATGTGTGAGTGTGTAGTAGTAGTAGTAGAGAGAGTGAGGAGGAAGAGAGAGAGAGAGAGAGAGAGAGAGTTGTGTGCGGTTTTTGCTATTTACTTAGGCTCTAAGACGGTTGGGCTTGGGGTGGGCGTAAGTGCAAGGAGCGCGTGTCTATGTGTGTGTGTGTTTGTGTATGTGTGTAACGCGAATGTTTGTTGCGCTATTTGATGCTGCGCGGCAGCAACGTTTGCTGCTCTGCCGGCAGCGACATCAACTGCTGCGCCTGCTGCTGCTGTTGTTGTTCCTGCTGCTGCTGTTGGTATTGCTGCTGCTGCTGCTGCGTCGACGGCGCCTGCGACTGCGGCTGTGGCTGTTGTCTGACCGCGTGTGGCGTTGCCGGACTGGCGTACAAATGCCAGAGCACCATGAAACTGAACACGCACAACAAACATATTGCTAATTCTTATCTCTTGCGACGTTTCGTCTTCTTCTTTGTGCCACTCGGCTGGCCCGTGACCTGTGCCACGCCCACGCCCAAGCCCAGTGCACCGCTGCCGACGCTGGCTGCCACAGTTGGCGTTGCCAATGTGGCCAAATGTGCCGCTGTGCTTCCAACAGCAGCCGCAGCCGCACCGCTGGCCGCTGCCGTTGCAACTGTTGTTGCTGCTGCCGCAGTTGTGGCAACTGTGGCTGCCGCTGCTGCCGTTGTTGTAGCCGTCGCCGTTGCTGTCGTCTCGGCGCTGCTCTCCTCCGCCGATGAAGTGGACGACGATGTGGCCGCCTCAATGGCTGCGATCAAATTAATTTTATGCTCCAGCTTCTTGGTCTTCAGCTTGGCATGCGACGAGGATGTGGTCAAGCTGCTGGCATACAGGATGTTGTCGTCCGACGTGGTCGTCGGCACAGGACCCTCGCTGTCCGTGGTGGTGCCCGAGTGGGGTGCCGTTGCGCTGCTGCCAAAGTGCAGCAGATCTTCTGGCAGTGTGACGCCAGCACCAACATCGTCATCATCATCATCGTCGTCATCCACATCCACATCATCATTGTCATTGTCATTGTCATTGTCATCGTCATCATTATCATTGTCATCGTCTTCAGCATCAGCCTCGGCATTGAGCAATTGCTGCTGATGCTGGGATTCACACATGCTGATGCTAATCAATGGACGCAGCTCCTCATCATCCGCTGCCACGGCCGATTGCTGCATTTGCTCCTTTTCCTGCTGCTTGGCTCGCTTGTGCTTCTTGCTCAGCTTCTTGGGCTCCTCCATGAGCAGCAGCTCCTCGGATCCCGACGAGCTGTTCGTGCTGCAAACGGACTTGTGCATCGCTGCACTTGCCAGCTGCTCCTTGCCCGCCAGCAGCTGCAGCTGCGCGTACTCATTCTCGTAGTGCAGCGAGCCGCAGAGCGCCAGGATCAGATTCTGTTCGGTGAAACCACGCGGCGGCGGTGTTATTTTCCGTGGCACTGCTCCAGCGCTCTCCTGCAAGGGGCTCTCAAAGTTGATGAGACTACGCTCAGCAGCTGCGCCTGCTCCGGCTCCTGTTGCTTTTGCTGTTGTAGCTGCCTCATCCTCATGCGCCTCCTCCTTCTCCTCCTCGTCGTCGTCGTCGCCGAGCACTTGCAACGGCTCCAGTGCCGGCAGCGGTGGCAGCGCCTCCAGCGGCTGCAGCGCGCTCAGCAAAAAATCATCGAAACGACTCGGCGGCTCCTGCAGCGGCGTCAGCAATCCTGGCAGCAGTTTCTCCGCCTGCCGCTTGGCGCTGAGGCTCGGAAAATTTGCATCCGTGGCCGTGGCTGTCGTCGTTGTTGTTGTTGTTGCCGTTTGTGTTTCTTGTGTCTGTTGTTGTTTTTCGAGAGTTCTCCAGGCGCTGCCCGACTCTGCCGGCATCAGCTCCAGCACCTTGACCTGATAGCTAACGCTCTCCTGGTCCTTGTCCTTATCCTTATCCTTGCTCTTGCCAGCTTTGGTCTTGGCCTGCTTCGTTTGCTCCGCCTTCACGGGCTTTGCCTCTACCTCTGCCTCCTGCTGCCGCTCGGCTTCCGCCGCCGCCGCCTCCTGCTCTGTTTCCACATGCAGATTGAGTCCTTGTGCACTGGCGCTGCTTACCATTACGGCGGCTATTGAGGCACGCTTGGCCAACAGCCCATCGGCATAGTCCAATTCCTGTTCAGCTTCCTCTGGTTGCTGCTGCAACGGCTCCTCCTCCTGCTCCTGTTCCTGCTCTTGCTTTGCCTTTAGCTCTTGTTCCTGTTCCGCCTTGAGCTGCTCTAATCTCTTCAGTTCTGCCTCCTGCGCCTCCTTTGCCTCCCTTGCCTCCTGCTCCTTCTCCAGCTGTCTACGCTCTGCCTCCTGCTCGACCTGCTTTTTGTCTTTCTTGTTGCTCTGTTGTTGTTGCTGTTGTTGTTGTGCTGCTGCTTTGTTAGCCTTGTGCTTGGCCGCTTTGGACTTTTTGTTGCTTGGTTGATTTGTTGTTTTTAGGGACAGCGTCGAGCTAATCGATGTCTGCAGCTCATCCTCGAGCTGCTGCTCATCCTCGCTGATGGCAGTTGTTGTTGTTGTTGCTGCTGTTGTTGCTGCTGTTGCAGTTGCAGTTGCTTTGGCAGTTGTTGTTGCTTTGTTATTATTATTGCTGTTGTTGCTGTTGTTGTTGTTGTTGCCCTTGGCTGGCTTATTGAGATGGGAGAGCTCAGCGAATCGCTGCGCCTGCGCCGCATCCTCGGCCGCCGCCTGAGATTTTAATGATTTCTGCTTCTTCTCCTTCTGTGTGATAACCTCATCCATTTCCTTGGCTATCACCGGCACAATCAGCTTATTGGCCAGCACCACCGGCGGCTGTCCCTCGCCCATGACGCCCGGCCCACCGGCCCGTCCTGCCGTCTTCAGCTCCCGCTGCTCGCGCTGCAGCTGCTCCTCGTGCCGCCGCTGCTCGGCCAGCTCGTCACAGAAGATGGCCACGACGGGCCGGAAGAGCGCCTCATCGCAATTCTCATGGATGACGCAATCCTCCGCTGCCAGCTGACCCACCACCTCGTCCAGCATGTCCGTCTGCAGCTCACCGCTGATGCCCGCATGGACGTCCGTGACGGTGCCCAGAGGATTCACGATTTTCTCAATGCGCGGCGGTGCTGCCGCTGCTGCAGCTGCCGTGGCATGAGTCGGCTTGGCGCTCAGCTCGTAGCTGCAAATGTTGGGCAAGACGCTGGCCAGCGCCGAGATGGTAGCCGCACTGTGCGGCAACTCCTGCGCCGACTCCTCCTCGTCCGCCTCGTGCTCGGCCAGGGCGTCATAGTAGCAGGCATTGTCGCCAGCGAATGCGGCTGTTGCTGCTGCAGTTGCTGCTGCGGCACTTGGGGCTGCAACAGTTGCTGACTCGAGAGCTGCAACATCTGGGCAAAGGAACGCGACGACGTTTACGGACAGCGCACAGAACAGAGAAGAGAAGAGAAGAAGAGAAAACAAATTATGAGAAAAGCGCATTTTTTTTTTGTTTTTTTTTTTGCCAAAAAGCCAAAGGCCAAAATTTTCTTTTTTTAATTTTCATAAATTTTTTTCGTTTTTCTTTTTGGCTCTTGTTTTTACTAAGCTTTACGTGTTAAAACAAAATTATAGAAGAATAAAAAAAAAAATCAAACAAAAAAACAGGAAATTTTAACTAGAAGATGCAAACGGCATAAAAAAGAACGCTTTAAGCTAAATGCAAATGGTAAAAACAATTTTTTTTTTTTTAGTGAACAAAATGTTTTGCTATGGAAATTTAGTTTTTTTTTTTATATTTTTTGCAACTGTTTTTACTAGTGTTTTTTTTTTAAATTTATTTTAATGCAGTGAGTTTTTAAAGCGTATGGAAACGTAAATTAAACTATATATATATATAAATATATATACAAAATATTTTATATATATTTATAAAAATAAAAATAAATATATTTTTTTTTTAAATTAATTTTTTGGCTTGCAAACTTTTTAATTTTTTCAAAGGATTTTTTGATTAGTTAAACGAAATTAAATGGCTTTGGCTTTTTTTTTTTTTAATTGAAGAATTTAAATTTTAGTTATTAATATTTATTGATAAAATTTTTAAAAATTCTTTCATGTGCTCTTTCTTCTCAACTGTTCTCTGTCTCTTTCTCTCCTTCACACTCTTGCACTCCAACTGTCCCTCTGTCTCTCCCTCTCCCTCTCTCTCACTCTCTGTATCTAACACTTTTTCTCTCTTAATCACACGCGTTGTTTAAAATTTTCGTTTCATTTCCAAAAGCAAAAAGTTAGAAATTCAGGGAAAAAAAGCCCAAACAGGAGAAGTAGTTCAAGTAGTAGAAGAAGAAGAAGAAACAGACCACGATGATGTAGAAGCAGAAGAAGAAGCAGCAAACGCAGAATAATTTTTAATTATAATTTTGTTTATAGATATAAATACATATTCATTTTTTTTTTTTTATGTAGTTGAGCACTACCAATTTAATGAGCACAATTGCATATAGAGATTATATAGATATAGATAGAGATAGATATATGTATATAGATATATATATCTACATTTATCCATATCATTCTCATATATGGAATTGCAATTGAAATATTCATTTTTAAGGGGGAACTGCGGGATATACGATAGAGTTCTTGCTGAAAGAGAAGCACAATTGTGTGTTGGTGTCTTTCGCTCTCTCTCTCTTTCTCTCTCCCTTTCTCATTCGTTATTTTACAGTGGGCTCTGTCAAAGAGAGTCCTAAGCAACAGAAAAATAATCCGGAGAGAAATAGTGCAAAATAGAGTTCATAAGTAGATATAGTATAGAAGCCAATTGCTGTGTGTGTGTGTGTGCTTGTGTGTGTGTGTTTGTGTGTGTCTGCAAAAGTTGACAAATTTTCAATTTTGATTAGCTTAAATTAAGTTTATATTATTAAAATGTAGTTAACATATTCTTTTTCTCTTTTTTCTCTATATATAAGAATGGCAAATGTTGAAAGCAAAATTTTAAGGGTGACCATAGCTGCGCAAAACACCAGAAAAAAATTAATTATAGCAGATTATTAAATTTTAAATTAAATTTTGTAAAAAAAATATTTAGAATAAAAAAAAATGTGAATCATCAAATTTATAACAGTTTTCCTTTAGCGAGTGCTCACTGTAGCGTATGGCTTTATGGATTTTGGGATAAAACTCTCTATGGATACACACACACACACACACACACACACACACAAACACACAAGTGGATTGAATGATATGATGGGCAGAATGATATATGATTGGGTATATAGGACTAAACGGGTAGCATTAATTGGGATATATCTATATATATATACATATGAGGGAGTATATCTTTATATAGAAGGCGTTCAACTGCAAACGCAACTAATAAAAAAAGAAGAAGAAGAAACCAATGCCAATTTCGTGGTGTTTTTTTTTTTTCGTTTGCTTCAAAATTCAGATATTTGCCAATTGTAAAATTTACACTTCTCATAAAACAAATTTACTAAACAATCGCAATAATAACAACAATAATAAAATTTATAATAATATTAATAGTAAAACATTCAATAAATGAATTTAGCTCAAAGGCAAAACTTGAGAAACAGGTAAAGCTTAGCTAACGATAAACGATAACGATAACGATAACTATAATCGATTACTTTGGAGTGTTCAAATGTGATATTTGTATACCATCCCCATAACTGATAATTCATAACAAATACATTATATCAAACAGTTATGAAATAATATCGTTTGAATCACATTGGAGCACTAGCTCTCTATATAAACATATATATATACATATACTTGATAGTTCAGTTTAAGTATATATATACATATATGTATAAATCGGAAATTCCTCTTACTATATAGACTTACCAGTATCACGACGCGCTGCCATCGTTGAGGGTGACTCACGCATGGCATCGGCCAGATCCTCCTTCAGACGCATATCGCCGTGTCCGTAGTCCGAGTCCAAGTGTCCATGTCGAAAGCGATCCATTAGCTTGGGGCTCTGCTCAATGCTGCCTGCAGCCGCGCATTTAGAAATATTGAAGGTTTTTAGTTATTCTCAATAGTTAGCTCAACAGATATTCCAAGCACTTACTATATGAACCGGACTCAATGAGCACCGGCACTCCGGCACGTGCGGTGCTGCCCACAGTGGCTCCACCCATTCCGCCGCCGGCAACATTTAGCGGCATATTCAATGGACTGGAACGCTCGACGGCGGCTATGATTGCACCACCGCCCGACGCACCACAGCCCGCTGATGTTGAGGGCAGCGTTGTGGTTGTCGTCTTGGTAACGCCTATTTCCACAGCCTCCGCATCCACGTGATTCAAATTGGAGCTGAGCGAGATGAAAGTGAAAGATTAACAAACTAATCCAGTTTATATGCTATCTATATATGTATGTGTATGTGTGTTCCGGCTGACTAGCTTCTTCCATCTCTTACCCACTGGGCGTATTGTAGTTCTTGAATACGAACTGCGGCCCCATCCAGAGCCGGCGATGTGGCCCCGCATGGGTGATAATTTCGACTTGAGCCAACCAGCTCTCGGGCCGTTCGTCGGCCTCATCGAAATGATGGGCACTGTCCATGAGGAGGCTGGCATGGCGATCCTTGATCAGCCAATTGTCCAGCGCTAGCGGTGGTATAATTTCATGAGATCCATCCTTGCGTCGGCCCAGATTCCACTGCGCCTTGGCCTCCACCTCCAGCTCAATGGGCGTATCATCACATATCTTCTCTTTGGCAACATCTATAAAAAAAGGAAACGTTAGCTAATCCAAATTCCCGATCTGATCAAATGGAGTGCCACTCACTTGAGGCTAACTTCGTGTCCAGATCGTACTGTATGAGCGCTCCATGGCCGGCCATCACGAATAGCGAATCGACGGCCTTGCGCTGGACTCGATGCGGTGCCTCGCGCGTCGCCGTTGGCGGCTCCAGCAGCCAGGAGCGCGACTTGGCAAAGGTGGCACAGACGCTCAACGGTTTGCCGCAATCATCCGACAGCGAGGAGAGGCGTTGGCGCTGATGGGAGCTGACGCCGCCGCCACTGCTGCCGCCGTGGCCCGAGCCACTGGAACCGCCGCCCATGCCGCCGCCCCCTATACCCGAACCGCCGCCCATGGTCGCGCTGCCTGGCGGCGAGCCGAGCACAAATGGCTGACGCAGCTGCGCCAACGGCTGAACCACTGTGGGTCGTGGAAAGGGCGGCAATGTGGGATTGTGATACGGCTGCAGCGACTGCACAAACGTGGTGCTCTCCGAGTGGGAGATGGGCGAGCTGGAGCGTCCGTCGGCGCCCAGGCCGGCGCTGCGATGGAAACGCGACAGCTTGTTGACCACATGCAGCGAGGTGTGGGTGCGTACGCCCATGGCGCCGCCGTATGGCGTTATGGGGAAGACATGGGTGGTGCCGCGCAGCGTGGAGACGGCCGCCCAACGGGAGTCCAGCGAGAAGGCAATATGCTGCACCTTGGCGCTCGTGTCGCCGCGATGCAGCACATACAGATGATGCACTGCCGCCAGACTGGAGCCCACCGGATGGGGCTGGATGCGAAATACATGGAAATCGTGACCACGACGATCCGCTGTTAGCAACAGCATGCCAGAGCTATCGAATTCCATGGCAACCAGCGCCTCGCTATGCGCCACAAAGTGGGCAATGATGGGATCGCTCATCGAGCCGAGCGGCGTGCCCGTCGTCGGGCTATAGTCCTTGATGGGATGCTGCAAGGAGCGAAAAGCAGATGGTCAGATGATCTATGAAATCTTCTCTGCCTTCTCTCAGACTTCACCTTCACATCGATAATGGTCACCACGCCCGATTGCTTGCCATCGGCGCCGCCGCTGGCCGAGTCGAAGCTGCTGCTTTTGGAGCTGTTGCCACTGCCGGCACTGGTGCCAGTTAAGCCGGCGGCCACCTGTTCGCCCAGCTCCCGCAGGCCCTTGCCAAAGGACTTGGCCGCATTCAGCACCGTCGCCGTATAGCTGGGAACACCCTCGCCATCGCAGCCGCCGCCGCTGCGCTTGGAGTGGAGCAACTTGTGCTCCGCATACGCTAGCCAGCGTGGACCGAGTGCAATGGGATTGGGATTGATACTAGAGGAGAGAGAGAGAGAGAGAGATAGAGATCGAGCATAAGCTTAGGGATTTTTGCAAGAAAATAGTTTACACTTACCCCGGACTGGGAAAGCAGGTGGTTATAGTGAGACGATCCTCCAGAGTGCGCGCATCGAACACCGCCAGACGCTCGTGGAAGCTAATGACGACCGCCGAGCGATTGGCCTGAATGTCCAGCACGGGATTCTTGAATTTGATGGTCTTCACCTGGACGCCCGTTTTCAGGGAGACAAAGTTGACGGCACTGAAGTGGGAGGCGCCGGCGTGCGAGGGATTGCCCATGCCGCCGCCCGACATTCCCGAGGAGCCACTGCCACCAGCTCCGCCCGAGAACTGGCCACCAGATAGCATAGTGTTGGCAGCAGCGCTGCCGCCATCGACGAAGGCCAGCAAAGGTCGTTTGTCGGCAAATGCATCCACTGGCTCGTCGGCCCGCCCATTGTCATCCAGTCCGGTGGCAGCTGTCAGCGGCGTGGGCAGCACTCGCAGGGCGGTGACGACACCGTGACGCCAGGATAACACCTCCACGGCCTCACCGTTGGCGGGTATGGCCCACACCTGGACGCCCAGGCCATAGCCGAGAATGAGTAGAAGCGGGGGTGCCGCATTGCCCTCCAGCTCCCAGTCGTCGCCGAAACGAGGATCGCTCACATCAGCGCTCGTCTCGAAGCGGGCCCAGGTGATTGTGTCCTTGGGATCCTGCACCGGCTGATGGACCAAGGTGACATCGTTTATGAATCCAATGGCCGAGTCCAGAATGGAACGATCGCTGACTGTTTGTGGCGGCACCACGGCCGGCATGGACATGCCTCCTCGCAGTCCAATGTTGCCGCCGCCGCCTCCACCTCCGCCGCCACCAGCTGCATGATGATGATGTAAATGATGGCTGTGATGGCGGCGCGGCGAATCCGCGGACATTGTCTGTGTAGTGGTGTGTGTGCGACGGCTGTCGCCCGTCTCAGCTGATTCGTTCAATCAAAGCGAGAGCGTGCGTGTAGAGAGAGAGCGTCGTTGTCGCTCGCTCGCTCGCTTAGCTGGAGGATAGTGATGATGATGATGATGATGATGATGAAGATGATGACGGGTGACGGAGACGGTGACAGGCTGTCTGTCTGTATGCCTGTGTGCTGACTGCGCTGCCGCTGCGGCCTCTGCTCTCGTCTCTGTGTATGTGTTGCTGCTCAGCTGTTGTCAACTGCAAAGTAGAAAGCAAAGAAGAGAAATAAATAAATAAACAAACTGCAAGCACTACACTCTCTCTCTCTCTCTCTCTTTCTTGCACACTTTGCTAAATGCAGCTCGCGCACACACACATACACACACAGTTGCTGTTTCTCGCTCGTTTCGTTTTTTTTTTTTTTGTATCGCTCTCGCCAATATTTCAATTCCATTTCGTTGCGTACATATGGTTTTTGCTTTGTCTCAATCAAACGCTTTTAATCTTTGCACACTCGTTTGCCATGCTCCCTCTCGTCCCTCACCCAACGTCCAGCACCCACACCCACCGTTCCCCGCAGCCCTTTTAAGTTTTATTAGCGCATTACGTGTTTCTTTTTTCTTTCAACTTTTTATTTTTGCCTCGCACACACACACACACACATGCCAGGGGGGGCGACAGCAATTCCATGGGGCGTAAATTAAGTGCAATGAAACACATACATATACATATGTACATACATGCAGCTACAGTGCACGCCATGAAATTGAACACATGTATTAATTTTAATAAACAACGTCAATGCAGGTAACGAAAAAATAAATAAATAAAATACAACTTTAAACAAAGAAACGCCAATCTAAGCAAATTGGTAAACAAATTTTTGCAACGTGCTCCGCTGTTGTTATTGCTGTAATATATGTACATATACGTTATATACATACATACATTCTGTACATATACATACATATGTATGTATGTCATGAACACACACACAAGTACATATGCACATTAAGCAAGCCGTAGTTATCAACATCAGACCACAGCAGCAGCAGCAGCAGAAACAGCGGAACCAAAAGAAACGAAGCAAGCACAAAGCAATAGCAAAAGCAAACGGCAATAGCAACGGCACACGAAAACGCAAAGCAAAGCCAAGCCAAGCTTGCGGTGCGAGCGAGATGCAGCGAGCAACAGCTGTCCGAAGCGAATACTTAAATAGCAACAGTATCCATTAACCCATATGCAGGCCAAGTGCATGTTTGTCACACATATGATTTTTGTTTTTGTTCCTTTCTTTTTTTTTTTTTTTTTCAAAAGGTTAGAGATGTGTTTTGCTTGACTATTTGTAAACAATTGCCAAATTGTTGTTGTCTGTTCAGAAGTGATTTGCTTATCGCTGTGCTAAAGCTTATCGTGCCGATAAAGTCGTTATTTTCTTCTTGGTTACGAACAAAATATTCCAAGCATTTTTTTTCATTTAACCCATTTAGATGCACACGTGTATTAATTGCGTTTGATATACAGAGTGCTGACACTGTGGGGTACGTACATATGTACACATATAATGTATGGAGTGTGTATGTATGTAAAGATTGTTTGATAAGCTAATATGACGTATATACATATATAAATATGAAATAGTGTAGTGTATGAGAGCCAATCCCACAAGCCAAAGATCAACATTGTGAAATAATATATGAACATCGCTATTAAATACATTTACATACTTACACACACAAGTATATACACTCATGATGAAAATAATAGGTACACCCCTTAAAATTGAGTTTAGCTTAGCAAAACTTTTTTTCTGCTGCCATAAACATAAAAATTTAAATGTACGTTTCTGTATTAGGTATATATAAATGAAAAAAGTAGATTTGGAAAAACAAAAAAAAAATTTTTCAAAAGTTACAAACAAAAAAACCAAAATGCAGCTGATTGAGCTTGACTAAAATAATAGGTACACTTTACTTTTGTAAGTAGTATTTCATTATTTTATTTTAAAATCATTCAAAATCTTTTGTTATTTTATTTTTGGATTAATATCCTTTAAATCCTCTTTTAATTTTAAAATTTTTTTTCTATCTGGTTGGGCATACTCCTAATTGAAGCTTGGCACGTCTCCATCGGAATCATCTTCCAAGTATCTTGAACGCAGTCCCAAAATTGGCGTTAGTTTTCACACTTTTGCTTTGCCATCTGCTTTTTCAATTCACTCCACAAGTTTTCGATTGGATTCAGACCATAATTAAGAGATCTGTTCATCAGTTGCGCAAATTTACGCAAAGATTTGGCACTCCTTCTAAGGCTTTTAGCGATTCTGGGCTCGTAACTCCAACAATGAACATTTCGACCCATTTACATAGGATATTATTAATTGTTTTTCTACTTTTATCATCTGTGTGAGGAATAGTTACTAGTTTACAACAATAAAAGAAACCTTTCGTACTCTAAAATTTTTTTCAGGCTGAAGAATCCGAGTGTACCTATTATTTTCAGCAAGCTTTTTTCAATGAATTGTGACTATCATAAATTAAGGGTGGGATACAATTTTTTTTTTTTGCATGCATCACAGTACCAGGTCGCGTTCTTAAAGTTACCATCAAGTTTTTTTCAGAAATTCCAAAAATTAATTAGTTATGACAGAATTTCTAAAATTTTTTTGGTGTACCTATTATTTTCATCATGAGTGTATGTATGTAGATGTGTAAGCTGCGACCCAGTAATGAAATTTCCAGCAATTCAATAAATAATTTAATTGATGTCTGACATAAAAATACGTGCTCGAATTAAAGATACCTTATTTGCAGTGCTATTTATTTACTGCACTTTTTTATTTGAATTATTTTTTGTTAACTGGAAATATTTACTGTTATATAAAAACAACAAAACATTTAATTCATATTGATTAAAATATTAACCGGTTGTTAGAACAGGTTAAGCTCACGCACATACACACTAACACTGCCTATTTTATAGGGTATGCAGCGCATGATATTGAAATGGATATACAATTGCGCACAACAGTACGGGTTAAAGTTAAACGAAAAACTATTTTTACAAAGCGCATGACGCATTGCAAAGTTGATTTGAGTTTAAATATGTGTGTTGTGGCTCTTTGTGTTTTAAGTAGCTGGAAGAGAGAGCGGAAGAGCGAGAGTGAAGAAGGACGGGAGAGACTAGCGCACAGGGCACTAAACGTTGCATTCCTTAATTGACTTGCGCACACGCGCATCAGCGACAACAATAGCAATAGCAATGGCAATGCCAACTAAAAGCAATGTCACACACACACACACACACACAGAGAGAGAGAGGCAGCTGTGGGGAATATGCATATGTATAGCTGCATTCAAGAGCAACAGTTACCTCTCTCCACGACTCAGCGTAGCCCGCCACCCGCTAATAGAACGCAACGCACTTTGTCTTTGTTTTGACATAGGCAGCAAAATAAAAGCAACAACCAATGTTGACCGTTGTCTGCGAGCTTTTTGCTTTGTGTGCCACTAACTGGCTGCGTTTGTGTGTGTGTGTGTGTAAATTGGTGTGTCAATGTTAATAAGCTAGCTACTCAGCAAGTTGAGCCAATGGTTCCGTTCGTTCGATTTCTTTGTGCACGCAAAATCAAATATATATACATACATACATACACATGCACAGCAAAAAGCTCATGTGTCTGCGTTTGGCTGTGTGTGTGTTATTGTTTATGCTATTCATTGCCAAAGCCACTTGACAAAATCTACGCAAAGTGATTTTGGTAGACAAAGAAAAATCACAACAAAACGCAACACACAAACACGCACACAAGCTTTTATGAACAGGTGTTACTATAAATATATGTATGTATGTACATGCACACAGTATTTCAAAAACGCACGAAATGCTATCGAAGTTTCAAGAGCGAAAGGAGGAGGGGAGGGGAGTTCGTATAAATGAAAGAGAGAAAGGACACTAATTGAAAAATAAGCAATTTGAAGTTGATTATGTGAAGGAGCTTTTGAATGCGTCATAGGAAACTCAACTAACTAATCCATAAAGGAATCATTGAAGAAAATTTCAATAAATTAGAAATGTGCAAGAAATTAAATGGTTTTAAATTAATCGCATATTGAAATTGATTATAATTTATGTTTTTTTATTAGGCTTAATTAAGACAAAGAGAACAAAACTGATAGGAGAGAGAGAGAGAGAGAGAGAAAATAGCAACAGGTCAATAAAAGTTTTTTGTATACAATTTTACACTTTTCATATATCTATACAAATTGCTGAATTAGGAATTTCGTTTGATAAATTGTATTTTCATTATTCACCCGTCTCCTGCTATTCCTCCTCCCCCCTTTGTTCGACAAGTGGCTTTCATTGCTTTTCAAATCACGTACGAAACACACGAATATTCACTGAAAGCACAATACAAAATGCGCTTAAGAGCTTTGCACTAATACATGCGTATTATTCGCACCAATACCAATTGAAAGCTGTTGCCAACTTACATATTTGTTGTAATTCATTTTTGTTACGTCTCGCACTCACTTGTTTTGCACTCATTTCATTTCATTCCTAAACATTCGCACTCACAACAATATATTTGGCAAACATTTTGCGGTAAATTTCAAACAATTCGAACCACAAACTGCAAGCCAGAACGAGAAAGCGAAAGCGAAGGCAAGCGTTAGAGCAAGCGTGCCAGCATCATCTCTATGCTTTGGCAATTTTGTATACCAACAAAAAGTAAAAATGAAAACATTAAAAATTATACAAAGTCATAAACAAAATAATATAATAGAATGCCACAAAAATGGTCGCTGAACTGTGTGAAAAAAGTTAAATATAAATCAAAAGCAAACGAAATAAAATTATTGTGTCATTAGTAATGCATTCGCTGTCTTGTCTCTTCTCCTTTCTCATCTTGCTCAATTGCTTTATTTTTAGTTGTTGCTGCTAATAATTTTTGGAAACAAAGACCCCCTACAGCCCAAAAGGCAATTATCAAAATAAGAATCAGAGCAACTAGAAGAAAAACAAAAACAAAAACAAAGTGAAGTAACAACAACAAACAAATACACACAGACATACACACACACACACACACACACACACACACACACACACACACACACACACACACACACACCCAACAGTCAGCTGCAACGAAATGTTGTTTTTATGCTCTTTCTTTTATCGCCTCTCTTTCAACTGGCAGAGCGTCATGCACAGTGCTACAAACATATGTATTTATGCGTATTTTGTGTAGACTATCATAATTTAATTAACTATTTTCTGGATATTTTAGATTGATGAATTTTAGAGTTGATGTTATTTTCATTTGTTGTTTTCATTTAATTAAATTCAATATTTTCATGTATATGCATACATATGTATATGCTTGTGAACCAATGTGCCAAAGTGTTTCATTATCAGTTTGTTTCATTTGGTTGCGTTTCGCTCTACTGTCCGTTGTCTGTCTATCGCGCACTGCTCGCTTATATATAAACACATATAAATATATGGATGTGTATATATGTATGTATATGTGTGTGCGTATCTGCGTGTATATCAGTGTGTCGTTTGTACACATATGTATGTATTTGTTTGTGTATATTTTTTGAAAGCACAGCGAACTTAGGCAAAAAAAAAAAAAAACACTGCTTTTACACGAATATAACGGATATATGTGACACAAACATTATGAAATCAAGTAATGCAAATATATACTTATATGTAAAATATACACGCACACATCGCTGACATGCCTTTAGTAACAATTTAGAGGTGGGCCACACGTATAAAAGCACACACATAGGCCTGAACGTCTATGTGTATTTGTGTGTACTTGAAAGAGCTTCAAAAAGCGAACAACAGATAAACAATAAACAACCAAAAAAATTGCATAAAAATAACATTTGTTTTTCAATACGAATTTTTGTTTTTCTCCTTAGCTAGTTTCGCGCGTCAACAACAATGAAACAGTTAAAGAAAAAATAATAATAATAATAAAAAAGCAGATATGAAAAAAAAGAGAGGAAAGAGAAAAAACAACGACAACAACAATAAACTTACCACTTGACGCTGCTGCTTCTGCTGGCGTTGTTGTTACGACGTCAAGAAACAGTTGAGAATTGGTGGATAGGAGCAGCAGCAACAGCAGCAGCAGCAGCAACAACAATGCGAGCCTGCTCGTTCCAGTTCCGCGCGTTCCGCTGCTCAACTTTTTCTTTCGTGTTTTCGCTGCTTACGACTGAGGACACAGTGGAAGAAGCTGAGTACAGCGTACAAAAACAAAAGCAACACAAACAAAAATCATATGTTTTCAGCTGTTGTCTTTGCTATTGCTGCGTAGCTTTTGTCTTCTTCTTGCTTTTATGCGTCTGCTTTGTTATTATTGTTGCTGTTGTTTTTGTTGTTGTGTGTTTGAGCTATTTGCTGTTAAAGTTGTTTTCGTTGTAGTTGTTGTTACAGTCGGCAGCAGCAGCAACAGTAATTTGATTTAGTTTTTATATTTTGGCTGGCAACAAACAAACTGCGTCTTGAGTTCTTCTTCGAACTCTCCACTGCTAGCGACTGTTGACGCCCACACAAAGGCAGACGCACATACACTCACTCACGCTGCAGCTGCAAACACAAAGTCGAGCTTAGAAACAAACTTTCAAGTGCAAAGCTCCGAGTTTGTTTGAATTGTGTCAAAAAAAAAAAACAAAATGAATTACGAAAAAAAAGAACGACAACAGCCGTCGCTACTGTTGCTGTTGACGTCGCAGTCGTCGCTGCTGCTCTGTTTTGTTGTTGCTGTTGCTGCTGCTGCCTCGCTCGCACCCACGCTCACCACCGCTCACAGTCACACACACGCACACAGCGGAGAGGCTGCTGGCTGCGACGTCTGCGTCGTACGTTCTTTGCTGTTCGTATTCGTTTTTTGTTTTCTGTTTTCGATTCAGCTTCTGCCTCAGCTGCTGCTGCTGGTATGTTGTTGTTGTTGGTTTTTGCTGTTGCTGCTGCTTCTTGCTAGCATACAAATTTACTGCGACATTAAAATTAAATCTCTGTTGCGTTCTTATTTTCTTTTACTTTTAACTTTACTCCGCGGATTTGTATTTGTTTTTCATCAACTGCTGTTGTTGTTATTATTGCTGCTGCTGCTGCCTATTGCGCTTTTAATCGATTTCACTTTTTTTCTGCGTTTTTCTGCTGCTGCTGCTGCTGCCCGTGCAGCCAACTACAAACACACAATAACAAAAAAAGAGCTCGAACAATAACAAAAAAATATTTGTTTTTTCTTTTATAAATTTTTGGCTGTTGTTTTAAGCCAAGGCTTGTTTCGTGTCTTCGTATTAGTTATTTTATAATATTTTTGCACACTTGTACACAAAATTGATTTGTGTTGTGTTGTTGTGGCGCTGTCGTCGTTGCTGTTGCTATTGCTCGAAACGCGTCCGCAGTGAATAGAGCTGTAAGCCTGTGGCCGATACAATCGATTGCAGCGATATTCGCTGTTGGTTGCTTACAATCGATATGGTGTTGCAACTTGTCACGCAATTTGAATTTAATTGTTATTTATTTCTTTTTTACTTTGTCTAATTTGCTTCGAGCAAATATTAGTAGCTACAATTATGCCTAAAATATACTTCATTTTTTTTTAAATTTTCTAAATAACCGTGTAATCGTAACAATACATTGTAATTTTATGCAAATAATTTTGTATTAATTATTATCGATAAAAATGTATATTTTGAAAATAAAATCATAACTAATAATTTGAACAATAGTTTGAATAGAGCTATATTAATTTTTTAATGTACATAAACGGAAGAAGAGCAGCCAAATAAATGTTGTTTATTCTCAATGCGATTGTTATCGCTTAGAGCACTTAGAGTCTCAAAAATGCGTTGCTCTTATTGCGATGTTTGCGCAGAATGGAGCTAGGCATTTAACTCCCATTATCGCATATTCACATACATATAAACACTTATATTTACTCTTTATTGCTTTAAAAAAAGTAAACATAGGAGAAAAACATGAAATGTATTTGACGAAATTTTTAAATAAATTCCCATTTTCATTTTATTTTGAAGATTTATTAATCTAGTCATAATTTTGAAGCAGCTGATTTAAAAAAAAAAAACAACAACAACAACAAACATATGACTATTTAAATAGTCTCTCAAAATCCAATTGGAGCAAATCTAGTGCTGCAAAAGAGCGTAACTTGTTTCTAGTGCTCAAAAAACAGCAATTCAAATAAGAATTGCGCGTGAGCAGGCAAAGGCATTGATAGAAGAAAATCTTTGAACAAAAAATAAAAACCGAGATAATATGTGTATGTTAATACAAATGATATATGTATGTATGTACATACAGATTTCATTTTAAATGAGCGTACGTTTTCTGCTTATAGATTATATGTCTTCAAATTAATACATCTTGTCGAAAAAAGTGCATTTAAAAAGTGTTATACGAGCGCCAAAAATGGGCAGCACTTTCAAAAGGACTCTCAGCGTTAATAATAGAGAGCGTCTTGCTGAGCCTGGCTCTCCGCTGAGCGTTTGACTGTTAAGTTAGCAGTAACAGTGTGTGTTAAGTGCCAACAGATGTTATTATCCTCTAACAGCTGTAATTCAGGATGTTCCAACTTTCGCTTGTATCCTTAGCCTAACTATATTACATTTTGTTCAGTTAATAAAAGGCAAAAATGCAATCAATTACTTAAATTCATATTGTATTTTAAATACTTAGCCAAAACACTTGTCATAGCTAAGCAATTACCAACAGTTAACTTGCGGCGAGCATTGTAAGCAATGCACACCACTGTGCGTTGCCGTAAACGAGAACATGGCCGATAAACAAGCATTCTGATTGGGTTTGTTGTCCATGCGTTCTCATTGCTAGTTTGACGGCGTAAGAGTTAACGTCAGTAGGCAGCAAGACGTAAACGAAGATGGTTGTGTTTTTGTTGTTACGTGAACGTTGATTTATTTATGCATCATAATAATTTTTTTGCGATTTTTTTTCTGTGTGTACGTGTGCGAAACAACAATCGTAACAACTATAACAAATTAAATAAAAATTTAAAATTATAATGATAAAAAATAAATAAAAAATATATATAAATTACAAATATTGTATATGTTTTGTGTAAAGTGTGCGGTAATATTTATAGAAAATTACAAAAGATAATAAAATACGACAACTACTATTACAATACCACAACAACAAAAGGCAGCCCATGCGGCTGACACCAAAACAACGTAAATATAATTGTTTTTGTTTTTTTTTTTGTCGGCATTTTGTTGTAAAACATTGAACATGCTCGTTCTTGTTATGGTTTTCCGTTATTTTCTCTTCTCATCTCAATTTGTTTTTTGTTTCGTGGTTTGTTTTTGTTTGCTTTGCGCGGTGAATTGGCATTTGGTGCATTTGACACTCCAATTAAGAATTTTGTGTAGTTTGGGCAATGCCAATTAGCATTTGTGTCGGTGTTGGTGCGCTTATAAGAATGAAAAATATAACAAAGCGGTGCAAAATAACACGATAAAAAAAGCGAAACGTAGCAAGAAGCAGAAAAGCCGCAACGCTGACGTTGACATCCACAGAGAAACAGTCAGAGAGCGGCATCGAGAGAGCATAGTGTCAGTGTGTATGTGTGTTTGCGTGCCTTGTGTGAGCGTATGCACGTGTGCGTGTGTGTATGGTAGAACGTGGTAGCTGCCAGCAGCCTAATAAGAATAAGTTAACAAACTGACGACGTGTGTTCAGGTTTGTGTGGGACCGAGAAAGCTGCTAGGCAGCGCGGGGGCATTGAGTGTGAGAGGAAGCAGGACGCGCGCGCGCTCTCTTTGTCTTTGCATGCACTTTACTCTCGCGTGCCCGCTCTCTTGCGCTCTGCTACGGCTGACATTCATTGATTTTTCCACTTTGTCAAAGTGTGCACGCTAGCGGGAGAGGGTGCGACGAAGGTGTGTGTGTGTGTGTGCGTGTTGTAAGGCGACCAAGGTGAATTGTAGAAGAGCCTGGAGCGCGACCGAAAGAGCGAGAGCGAGACTCGTAATGCAAAGGAAAACAAAGGAAAAAATATTAGCACTTTGTGTATGTGTGTGTGCATGCGTGTGTGTGCGTGCAATTAACAATTCATCGTTGGAGGTTATGTTGGGCCATAGTGTAAATAACTTGTATTTGAATTTGAGCAGTTTCTTGTTGTCGTTTTGCTTGCGCAATTTGGCCAAAACCACATTTTGTTGTATATTTGCTGTTGTTGTTGTTTTTTTTTTGAGTTTGATTGTTATTCGAAAAGCGCGAGCGAAGCAACCACCGAAACAGAACGAAAAGGAACAAGCGCCGCTTTTAGCCACCACCAAAAACAACAACAACAACGTGTATAACAGCAGACAGCAGCAACAACAATAACAGCAACAGAGAGTCAGAGAGCAAGAGAGTCGGAGAGCGAGAGAGACCGTCGTGTCAAAGAGAGCGAGAGCGAGAGCGAGAGTGAGAGCAAGTGTCAGAGCCAGAGAGAGCGCGCGTAAAGTGCAAACCCAATGGCAAAGTTGTTGGGCCAAGAAGAATAACCAACAACAAGAACCAACATACATACATATATTAATTTATATATGAATATACATACACACATATACATATGTATGTACAGCAACAATTTTTCCATAAAAAATTGTTACGTTAATGCATAGGCTCTAATTGGTATTGCTAAACAATTTGCAGTCCAATTCGAATATAGAGATAACACTCGTTTATTTATCACATTTGCTTTTGGCCCGGCTGGCTATGTTGAGATAAACGCTTAGATAACATTATGATAGCGGTTGTTTTTCTCTTTTGCCTTTTCTCTTGCTTTTTAAGCTTTTAATATTATTTTTGCATTGTTGTGCAATGCATTTGAGAATTGCCAATTGGAAACTTGCATGCTCCAATTGGGCATGCATCACCTGAATGAATTGCTGTGATGCTACGACTATGCAGTGCTCGCTCGCTCTATTCTCTCTGCCTCGCTCTCTCTCTCTCGTCTCGACCTGTATGGTTGTCCATTCTCTTGCTCGTTTCATTTAGTTTATCGCCCACCCCCCCCTCTCGTCGCGTGCACAGCCACATTTGTAAGTTGGGGTACCCAAAACCGGCCGCTTACGTGTCGCGTTAGCGTAAGCGCACTTCATTTACGTAGCGTGCTGCGTTAATTACGTTTGATAGCGCTACTGTCGTACGACCCGTCAACGTCAACGTCATCGACGGCGACGGCGACGCCGATGCCCGCGTTGCTACCAATCAAACTACCGCAAAATATGCCACGCCGGTTTATTTTTTCCATTTCTTTTCTTTGTATTACGTTGTTGTTGCTGTTGTTTTTTTTTGCTTTAATATTTTTGCTTAATGACATTTATTTGCTTCAGATTAATTTGAAATGAGGCCCCTATTAATATATTCTTAGAAACAGCTTTACTGAGCTCTACTTTACTTGTTTGCAACTGAAGTACAGTAAAATGTCGTTAGAGTGAACTGCTTTACAGAGTTGTTTTTCTTTTTCTCAAATAAATAAAATAAGTTGTTTTATTTTGTTATTTTCTTCAGAGAGTTACTTCAATGTGCTAATTGCTTAGGAAAATAAATCTCTCCAAATGAAGTCAGGAAACTCTTTTAGATAGGAGATTTCATTGTTTACCTGTGCATTAACAAAGTGTGTGTGAGAGAGAGAGAGAGAGAGAGAAGAGTTTTAGGAAAAACTGTGTAAGCAGTAGACGAACTCTGATGGAGTTTACCAGACCAATGAGACAGTGAAATAAAAGTCGGATGATAAAGATATAGGAAACCAATTTTAATTCTCTACTTTAAATGGGAAAAATCTCTGATAAGAAGTGTTTGTACAATAAATGAAGAAAATAGACTCGAAATTTTATTTGATTTCTATTTTAAAGTAAAAGTCAACTATCTAAATATACATACATACATGTACGTATGTATATATGTATATGTACATATTTGTCTCTAGCTCTATGCAACTTTTATTGCTGATGCGTGACGAATTGTTTTTTATATTCTGCTATTGCTACTGCTTCCCCTTCCTCTTCCTCTTGCTCTTCCTCTTGCTCATTCCCTTCTTTTTTATATGCCGAGTGCATGAGTCAAAACCCTTAAGATATTACGAAATCAGGCATCAAAGCATAAGGCAAAAAAGTAAATAAAGAGAAAGAGAGAGAGAGTGAGTAAGAGAAAGTAGAATCAGTGTGGAAAAGAGACAGGTAGCAGAAGAGAAATACTATGCAGCTGACAATTGAAAATAAAAGTTTTTGATAAGAAATTGTTGTTTGTTTTACCTAGATATTGCTGAAAATTAAAAGAAATTCGTGTGCAAAGTATTTCATATAATATATAATATATGTATAAATATAAAAAAAGAGAGAGAAAAAGAGATATATAGAGAAAGAGATAGAAAGATATAAGACAGAGAGATAGAAAGAAAGATTTATTATTTATTTTATATGTATTTATATTTATAATTTAATTTTAATTTTTTTTGTATTACTTTTATTATTATTAATATGTATTATTTTATATGTGTATTATGTAATTTATATTAACTTTTGGTTTCTGTTTTTGTAATCATATATTAATGCATATATGTTTTATGCTTGTCCATTGTAAATCCCATTAATCCAGCATTTTCTCCAATATTTTATTACATTTAATGTGACCCAAAAATTTCCCCCTACACGAATATATTCGCACATATTACATTACTCTAAGATTTAAATACAAAAATAAATTTTTATTAATTTTTGCATTCAATTCTTCTTTTTCTCTTCCTCTTTTCTGAATGTCAACCAACAACAACAACAACAACAAAATAAACCCATCCAAAAATCCACAACAAAAAAAAAAATTATAAAATAAAAACAAAAGTGTGCAATTAAAAATAATAATTAAAATAAAAATTAAAAAATAAATGTAACAACCAAAAGCGACTCAATATGAGCGCCAACAGCGGCTGCCAAAACAACAACAACAACAACAACAACAAATGTGCAAAATCTAAAAATAAAATATAAAATTCACCAAAAATCCAGCTAAAAAAAAAATTTAAGCAAATTTTTTATTTTGTTTCATTCCCGATAAAATCGTTGTTGTTTGTTTTCTTTTGCGCTATAGATAAAAATCATCCGCAGCATTCATATATAATATTATATATAATATATATATTCCCTTATCTATATAGATATATCCACGCACACATATGAATATGTATGTGTCGGTGTGTGCATTCGTGTCCTGATGTGTGTATATGTGTGCGTGCGTCCATAGCAATCCCCCTGTGAATTCCATCCATCCAATCTACACACATATGGTTAACATGCCTATATATATCTCTCAATCTGAATGATTGTAATCAACAACAACAACAACAACAACTAATTAATGCCACACTTTTGTATGTGTCTATCGAACAACAACTGAAACGATAATTAATCGATATCGATAACAACAACAATTTGCATCAACAAATCAACAATCGACTCGTTACAAAATGGCGGACATCATGCGTCCGCCGTTCAGCGACATTAAGCGGCCCGACGAAATCGTCAGAATGACAACCGCCGATAATCTGAAATTTGCCGTCCTCATCGGCCTCATCGAGGTGGGCCAGGTGACCAATCGGGAGGTGGTCAACACTGTTTTACATTTGGTAAGTAGAGCTTAGTTTCATTTTTAATAGTATCAAAGGTGACTGGTCGATAAAACATATCGATAACATTTGGCTATTGCTATCGATTTGCAATGGTCATATTCATAAAGAAAAATGTGATTCGATACATATATCGATTACCGACAGATATAATAAACACGAAGTTATCGATAACTTGATTGTTATCGATAACTCTCGATTCCATTTTGCATGCTTGAGGCGTACTTCAATGGAATACTTACTGTACTGTGTAAAGGGAATCTAGTCAAGTGTTATCGATAACTCTTGATTCCATTTTTATAGAGGAAAAATAGCGAATTGAAATAAAGTCAACATTGTCTTGGAACCGATAAAAGTTCCCATTCGAGTAGAGTTCTACAGCAGAAGAATGTGAAATTTTCTCGGTTCTCGACGGAAATTCACATTTTCCGCAACAATTTTATCAAATGAAAGCTGAAAAATAAATATTTACACTTTAAGTTAATTAAAATTCTCGCTTAAGATTTTCGCATTTGGCTGCATCTGGCTGTATCCATTCTAGATGCGCCCATTCGGTTAATTGTTATTTGACACTTGCCAGAACTTTAGGGCCCGAGCAATACCTGGCCCATAGATGGCGCCACATGGGGCATAGCCAAATTGCTAGTTTGAAACAAAAACTGTTTGCCATACCCTTGTGGCTGGCGAGCAATATTAGAGGGTATATCTGTTCCTTGATCGATTAGGCAAACGATGAGTGCAATAGATATTTTTAAATTTATCGATGAATATTGATCGAAAATCGTTTTTTTTACATATATCTTAACAATTTAGATTTGCGATTTAATTAAGGAAGAGTTGAACTAGAAGAAAATATTTATTTATTATATTGTTATTATATGAAATGTATCGAATTTCTATAAATTATCGATAACTTAGATGAATTTGAGCGCAACTGAAATTTTATTCTCTTGATTGCTTAGCTTTTAGCTTTTGTAAGACAGAAAGTTGGTATCAATAAAATTTTTTGTATATAACATAAATTGATATCGATTAATATATGACAGGTTTTTTTTTATGGATTCAAGCAGAGAGCGAGATCAAATGTAATGCTCTTCTTGTTTGGTTTAATATTTGGTAAAATATGAATTCAATATATTACTCGTTTGGGCTTGTATGATATCGATAAGTATCGATTAGTATTTAATATATATTAAGTCCAAGTTTAGTTAAAGTTCTGTGTGGATTCGTTATATGATTTTTGCTTGGGTCAAACGAATTAATTTAACTGCTTACAGGTCATCTTCTAGTCGAGCATGCCCTATTAAAGTTCACTCATATGACTTTGTATTTTTTTTTTGCTCCTTTGGTTCCGTTGCCTTGCGCAAATCTGTGCAGCCAAAAATCTTTAGCACAAGACAGCGCAATTTCATTAGACAGCCTGACAAAATGGCGTCTAAATGCTGCACACACACACACCAGCACACACACACACGCAAAAGCTGGCAAATAGACGCCGCTTTCATTAGCACAAAATTAACATTTTGTGAAAGCCGCAGAGCGAAACATCTTCATGTTTGCCAAGGTGGCTGACTAGAGAGCCAAAGGTAAAGAAAGCATTGCTTACCTCTGTGCAAAATGTCTGTATATATGTATGTGAATGTGTGGGTGTATTACTGTGTATGTGTGTGTGTGTGTGTGCACGTTGCTGTGCCAGCGATTAGATCAAAGGCCAGCAGCTTCTATCCTTAGAAGACAATATGCCTGCATACATATTGTATTATTACACGACATTATTATTATTATTAGAGAAGATTTTCAAATTTACATCTTTTTTTTTCCTTCTTTTTTGGGTGTATATATGTGTGTGTGTGTGTGTTGGTGCCTTAATGAAAACACGACACCGTCGCTCATCATTACGAGATTCTGTCGAGATTTTCAACGAGAGCACGGGCAAAGGAAAAAGTAACTTGACTGACGTCTGACAGGTGTGTGTGTGTGTGTGTGTGTGTGTGTGTGTGTGTGTGTGCAAGAAATTGAAAAGAAATTGAATTGAAGTTCTTTGGCGTCGTCGTAGTCGCTATTTATTGATAAGATAAGCAACTGGCAACAGCGAAAAGATAGCTCAAGTTAGACAGATACCAAGAGAGAGAGAGAGAGGGAGAGGCAGAGTGAGCAAGAGTGTGAGAAAGAGCTAGATATATGCTTGCTAGAGATAACGTATGAGTATATATATATTTATATATATATATTTTATACGATTATACGGCCTGGCAATCTGATAAGCGTTACCCACATAGCCAGAAAAGCGCTGACGTGTTCAAATGCCGTTAAAGAACCAAAAAAAAAAAAAAAATATATATATATATATAAATATATATATCATGCATATATATAGACACACACACACACATACATTGGCACCCACATCCACGCCCATTGAAAATGTGTCAAAAAGTTAAAATGACAGCTAAGTATATCTTAAGCCAAATGAACAGCAATTGCTGAAGCTACGTGGTCCGTTATAAGACGCGCAAAGCCGGTTAACATATTTGATATGAAATATTGGCTGAAATTATATACAAATCGAATATACGGTGCATATATCAATATATATCTATATATTTGTATGGTATTTATCATATAGGAAAGCTTTTAAAGATTTTCATTTTTATGATCATACATTTTTTCCATTATTCAAGCGATTCAACTAGTTTTCATATATGTATTTCATTCTAGCTGTCATAGACAGCAGCTGCAGTAAATTTCATGCTTATAGCTTCACAGCAAGCTGAGTTCATATAGAACATCTGTTTTCTAAACCTGACTAAGACACACTTAAAGACAAGTGCAGAGCCAGTTGCTTTTTCAAATGTTATCTATAGGCAAATAAGTGAATGTGGGTTACTAGTTGTTGTCGCCTTAGTTAGTTTCAGTTTATCACACTCTCTCTAATGGATGGACTCTGATAGTGAGTAATATAATCAATAGCTTTTATGATAGATGTGATTGGGCACTTGTGTTGTTGCTTTCGCAGCTAGCTTCATTACACTTATTTGAACGATAATGGTAAAATGTTGGTCATGTTCCATTATCGTGCACATGTCGGCGCAAAAAGAAACAAGTGAAAGTGTTTTTTTCGGGTGTGTGGGACTAAGTGATACTCTATAGCTATATAGGAAATTGTATATGACTAACTCTATATCGATTTCTTTCGATTTATATCGATTTCAATCGATTTGTGAAATTGATCGATTATTTAAGGCAAGTTTAGTAGAGTGATTTAATAGATATTATTAGTTGTCTGATTTTTAACCAAGTTCTTCAAGAAAGCAAATAGGTTTTAATAGGTTTTCATTTACCAAAAATATAAAAACTCTGACACACACACACACACACACACACACACACACACACACACACACACCGCAAACACACATACATAGACACACATAGGCACGCACACATACAGTACTTGAGTAAAAGTAAAAGCAAAGAGAGGAGAAGTTCAGAAGATGACTAAAATTGTCCATGTGTATGTAGAAGTATTCATTTGGTATTTGTATTTAGGTAAAACGAAGCTAGAATGCTCACAGGCAGCAGAGAGCGTTCCTACCTGCCGTAGGGCTCAGCATTTGGGAGAGGCTTTGCTTGAGTAAAAGTGGCCCTCTATATAAAGGGCAGCAGCTGCAGCATTTCTTCAGTCAGTCTTCAGTCGTCCAGGCCTGGTGGAGGTCAGCGCAGTAAAGTGAAGCAGAGTGTGTGATCGATCAGCTAAGCAATTACGTAGCGGAATTACGTAGTGGAACTACGTAGAGGAAATACGTAGACGAATTACGTATTGGAATTACGTAAGGGAAAAAAGTAGAGGAAACACTTAGAAGAAATACTTCGAAATACGTAGAGGGAATACTTAGAAAAAATAGACAGTGGAATTTTGCTAAATCGACTCAGCTCGTCACCCTGATCAAGAATATATATACTTTGTGGGGTCTGCCACGCCTCCTTCTGCCTGTTACATATATTTCAAAAAAAAACATTATTACCTGATTTCCCCTTTTTTGAATGGGTTCAGGGTATAAAAAGTATATTAAATATATAAGATTATATATAGAAAAAAATATATGTATAAGGCAATATATATATAGGACAAATTTAATATATATATGTAGGGCTATATATAGAGAACAAGTCTTAAAAATATAACTTTTTAAGTGAAAGAGCTAGAACTCTAAGTTTTGACATTCCTCTGACTACAGATATGTATAGAGAATCTATATATTATATAGTACTTATATATAGTATTTAGTATTTTAGTATAGATATGTATATATAAAATATAGCTCATATATATGGTATCTAGCCGTATTTATAGTAGCTATACTTGAACTCCTCTCAAAATAAATTAAAATGCATGCGCTTAAAAATATATTGATTTACTTAGTTAGCCAAATACGGCTATGGGAATATCTCTGGTATTATTATTTTTTAACTGTAGAGTGCTTGAATATTTTGCAAAAAGTAATCAAAAATTGAAATACAGTAGAAATACATAAAATTGCTGGGGCGAGCGTCAACATTGATTCGATGGATATCTAAATTCGTTCGCATTTTGCCTAAAAGGATGCATAAAAATTCTAAATGCAGTCATTAAAATAATATGAAGGATATACAGATAGGCCGCTATGTGTGTGTGTGTTTATTTGCTTGTGTGTGTAATAGCAAAAACAAACAACAAGAGAGAGAGCGAGAGTGGGAGGGAGAGGGGGAGAGACACAGCCGGATCCATTGCATAGGCAAACAAATTGAAAATTTTTGGACGCCTTTTTGTTGACTTCATTTTGCAATTGCTTTTCAAAATTTTCATTGTTGTTGTTTGCGGATGTTGTTGTCCTTGTTGTTGTTGCTGTCGTTGTTGTTGTTGTTGATTTGCATTAAGCGTTTATTTTTAGTAGGCAACAATTTTTAGCTAACGACGAAAGACGAAAGGCAAATCGATTAAAGGCTTTGGTCCTTAGCACGTGACAGGGCTTTCCGCTTTGAAAGTGGCTAAAGTAACGGCAGTTGAAGACCTGCCGTAGGTTAAGGGTGGGCGGGCACTCACAGCATTACACCATCCCACCCCGAACCCTAACCAAACTCTAACCAAACCATGTGCCACATGGCAAATGACCATAATTGAGCTGTATAACAAGACCCAATGACCGATTAAGCGAGAGAAAGAGCGAGAGAGATAGATAGAGAGCGAGATGGAGAGAAGAGCTGCTGGATGAGTGGGAGGGCGCGTCTATGAATCAATCAACAGCAACGGGAACAGAGAAAGGAATCAATTTGCATTAACAGAACAACAAGAAAATGGAAAATCAGGAAGGGAGGCAGACAGACAGACAGATTGAGAGACAGACAGAGATAGCAAGAGTGGGGGAGAGTAGAAGGAGCAGAAGAGATGTGTAAACATAAGTAAGAACTAAGTACTGAAGAACGAATGCTAATCAGGCAAAAACTCGAAGCAAGAGAAAGCTAGGGTATGCGTATGTCAAGCATTGACTTGAGTTTAAGCAAGAGCTAGGGTAACTGTGAGTCATTAGCATTGCTGTCTGAATTATTTGCTCACAAATGGAGTACAGGGTATCATATGCGTCGCGCTTAGCTTAGCAAAAAAAGCATTTATTATTGTTATTATTATTTCACCATTTATTTATAGTATACTTATCAGCATGTTTCGGGCACTTGACTTGAATTGGCTGGATTAGGGCGAGCAGTGGAAATGTACAGGGTATCTAGGTGTAGCCCAAAGCTAAGCCAATTACTGGCCAAGATTTGAAAAGCGACCCACATAGGCCTATTAACGCTTATTTAGTTAAATTTGCTACCCTCAACGCGGCTTTGATGAGAGAAAGAGAAAGAAAGAGAGAGAGAGAGACAGAGAGAGAGAGCGAGCAAGAGAAATGCAAACATATTTAGCTAATTTTACTTAATTTAATTAACGTGCTTTGTCACGCAACGTCCGCAACAAAGCTGATGGCGACGTCGACGGCGACGCCGGCAGCAGCAGCGTCAGCGACGCTGACATCGTTGCCAGTCAGCTGTTCGAGGGCCCGAAGGAAATAATAAAAATGTGCCTTATTGTTGGCATCCTGAGAGGGCGAGCGAGCGAGCGAGCAAGAGAGAAAGAGAGAGGCAGAGGAAGGGAAATAGCGGAATGGGGAAATTTGGTCACAAAGCAACAAAATGCCAAAGTCATGAGTGAAAAAACTCACGCCAGCAGACAGAGCAAAAGGGAAAGAGCGAGAGGGACAGAGAGAGAGAGCGAGAGCGAGAGACTGGGTGAGAGCGAAGGCGAGTGGGAGCGAGCGAGCAAAGGGGAGTTTTTTTAGGCTCGTAAAAAGTGAAATGCTAAAGAATAACAAAACAAAAAAAAGAAAAGAGAACTGAAATAAGAACAACAACAACAACAACAACAAAGAGAACAACTGCAGCCAGCAAACGCGCTGTGAAAATATCGCGCAAGAAATAAAAAAAAAAAAAAACAGAAAAAAAGAACAGCAAAAATGCGAAACGAAATCAAACACAAAACACACACAAATTATGCCAAAAAATATAAAAGGACAACAACAACAAATTACAGTAATGCCAAAGCCAAACAGAAGCATGCGTGTGTTGCTGCTGTTGCGGCTTCTGCTGCTTCTGCTTCTGCTTCTTCTTCTTCTTCGTCGTCTTCTTCTTCTTCGTCTTGCTCTTCATCTACTTTAACAACCCTAAATGAAAAATTAAACAGCAACAAAACGTGAACGACGCCAACGCTGGCGTCAGCCTGTCCCATTTCTAACGGTTCACATGCACGCCTACCCCCGTGCCTCCTGCTCCATCAATTTGCACGTCCTGCTGCGACTCTTTCGCGTTTTCTAGCTTCTGGAATGGAATGGTATGGAATGGAATCGAATCGAATTTGTTGCGGCTGCCTTCGCGTACTGTCGCCGCCGGCTACAAATACAGCGGCAAATATAGTTGCACAGTGGTGCAATGTCTATTGAAAGTGCAGTAAAATGGAAATCAATTTGGGAATTTACAAAAATTGCAGGCAACAAAAAAAAAAAAAAAAAAAAAAAAAAAAAAAAAACAGAAGTTATTTTTTTTTTACGGCAAATTCATATGTTCTCTCGATATCTTAAATAGCCTATTTCGTATGGTGTTTGCACCACTGTGCGCACGTAGATCGTGTAGCATAACTCGAAATTCAGTTGCCAGGCTCGTGTTCAGTGCTAAGGGTGCGGCGGGTGTGTGGCTAAACGTTGCTGGCGCCGCAAGGGCTACGGCTGGATGATGACCAGGAGAGTGGGTTGGGTTGGGTTCGGCTGGGCTTAGGCTGGGGGGTGCAATGGTGGTTAGGGGGCGTGAAGTGGGCTGTGCGGTTGGTGGTGTGACGTTAGCTTAGCCATAGCAGCAGCAGCAGCAGCAGTAGCAGTAGCAGTCGCAGCAGCAGCATCGGCAGAAGACACGACAACCGCAAGAGATTTAACGACCAATAAAGGAACAACGCAATGTTGTTTAAGGATGCTGCAAGGGATACGTAGGCGGTATGGCAATGCCGGACACGCGTTATGTGTAACCGGTAGCCATTTCAACGGCACTTTGATTGCCACTGAGGGCGTTGAGTGTGTGTGTGTGTGAGGGGGCGTAACACATTTATGGACATTGCGACATTACGTGGCAAATGAATGAAAACTTTGACTCTGCCCAGACTCTGTCTCCCCGCTTCCTGCTCTTCTTCGTCTGCTTCAACTGGTCGCAAGTCTGGCAACTTCATTAACATCATTATCGGCGGCAGTTCAGCTCAAATCAACAGCCACCCCCCCACCCCGTTAACCCCCAACTCGAACTGGGCAAAACTGCATTTTACAAATGTAAATTTTTCGTTCTTATTTTATTCATTTCCATAAAACATCAAAAAAAAAAAAAAATAGAAAAAAAAGTAAGACAATGGAAAAACCTATCGAGTTGTTGTTGGAGCGCCGTACGGCGGAGAAGTTCGTTGCTTTTTTTTTTCCACTCCCGTTTTTATTGCGCTTAATGGTCGCAGCTGTGCGGGGCCTGTAACGGCAAATTACATTGACGACAAATGCCAGAGCAGCAAAATATGGGGTCTATGGCGGGCATGCTCAATGGCAAAGATACCCTGCATAGAATTGAATGAATTGGGTTAAACTGTATTGTTTATGTTATAGAATGAGCGCTTCCCTTTTCACTGTCTAGTCTTCTAGGATTCATTTAGATTCGCTGCTTTCTACTTTCCCTTTCTTCCGCTCTTTATACGTTCTACAGAGCAGCTTCACTTGATCTACCTTTAATGCTATCCACACTCTTCTCTCTCTCTCTCCACTCTTTATACTCTCTCTCCACTCTCAGCACTTGCTAAACTCTACGCTCTCAAAACTCTTCACTTTCTTCAGTCTCTTTACTCACTCCACTTTCAGCTTTCTCTAAACTGATTCCAAGTTTTGTTGACTCAAGTCTCAAGCTCTCCACTCTCTTAATCTTTTCTCTCTCTCCACCCTTTCTTCCTTCTCCAGTTCTGTCCAGGCTTTTCTCTCTCTCCACATTTTCTTCGTTCTCCAGTTTCTCAACTCTGGACTCTGCCTAATCTCTCCGCTCTCTCCAATGTCTCCATTTTCTCCATTTTCTACACCCTCTCCACCCTCTCCTCTTTACAGGGTATCAAAATGTTTAAGCATAAAAAATCAAAACAAATAAAATAAAATACAAAAAAATAAAATCAATAAAATTGAATTGAAGGCAAAGCAAGAAGAAGCAGAAGAAGCGCCAAACGTTTTTTTATGACTAGCAGCACTTGCTGCTGTTCGGAGAGAGGGCGACGAGCAGAAAGGGAAGGACCAGCTGCAATGGGGGATTGGGGATGGTAGAGTGGGTGTCGGTCCTCCCGGCTGGACAGAAGCTGTTTGAAGTGAAATCTGTTTTAATTCACGTTGCTTGACGGATTTTTATTTATTTATGCGAGAGACGAAAAAAAAAAAAAACAGAAAATACAAAACGATATATAAGTCGGGATGGATTATATTTATATATATATATATATATATGTATTTTCCGATATATATGTATGTATATACTGTGAAAGCTCCATAAATGAATTGTTGCCTTTGACTAGATAAGTGCTTAAGGATGCTCTGGCTACTTAAATGCATTTGCAACGTTTACACTCAGAATCTATCGGATTATATGTGTAAATATCTATACATATATCAATAAATCCATTTGGATTATACTAAATTATATTTTGTATCTCTTATTGATTGCAAATGAAAAATATATACATTCTTTTTCAATTTCTTTTTTATGCATTGGTATAAATTTGGTAGATATATATAGTAGATATAGATATATATAGATATAGTTATATATAGATTATATTTGTTGATCGGATATGTAGCTTCAAAATTTGTATTAAATTATTATGCTAATACAGTCGAGTCTCAATAGTTTGTGAATGAGTCGAAAAAAATGTTACTCCTTTGCAAAAAATCCGTTTTCGATAATTATCGAGAATTTTAATTTCTGTGTTAATCGAAAAAGCTGAACTTTTTGGCATTTCTAATTAATAAGACTCGACTGCATATTCCAAAGCTATTGATAATGGCTGGAAAATGTTGCTCTGAGTTTTATGAGTCAAGATCTGATTGATTGGATGTCATTATATAGCAAGGACTATACATATATGAACTAGGAATCTGTTCTATATATATGTAACTCTCTTAAGGTATTTCGAAGTTTCTAATTCGAATTCAAAGAGTCTTTCACTGTTCCATCTCTCTCTCTCTCTCTCTCTCTCTCTCTCTCTGTATATATTATATATATGTATGTGTATATGTATGCCATTTCCGACTTGCTTGACTTATTTATGTGACGCTAGGTGTGCGGCGCTGCGTGGTTAACATTTGGAGCACAGGCGTTGACAAACGCCAAGGTCAATAGTAAACCAATTTACTTCTTGTTGTTGTTGTCAACGCCTTTTGCCCAAGATTTCTTGCATCTTTCCCGCTCTAGCCACTGTGTTGCCACCATTCTATTGCTCTCTCTCTCTCTCTCTCTCTCTCTCTGTGTGTTATCTCTCTTGCCTTTGTCCTTATACTGGTTGTCTTCGTTACGCTGTGTGCGTTAATCCGCACGCCCAGCGTTTTGGCCCCGTCGATACGCAAGGGTTGTCAGCAACCCCCAAACCAAAAAAAAAAAAAAAAGCATACAGAGAAGAAGAAGAACCGTTATATATATATGTATATGTATGCCTACCCTTATGCAGCGCATCAGCAGCTTCTGCTGAAAACATTTGACAACTGTTCGGGCATTAGCTGTCATTTTGGCGCCACATACATATACAGCTAGAGGTGGCAGAGGCGCTCTCCATAGAGGAGTCCTACAGTCCCCCTGTCCCGCTCCTAGCCTAACCAGACAAGCAGAAAATAAAATAAAACAAAAAATAAAAAAAAGTAAGCAAACTTTTAGCTTTAACTTGATGCGATGATTGGGTCAATAGTTCCTATGTCGCAGCTCAGCGCCCCCCGCGCCCCCTCGCCAATGACTTTCGCTCTGGCCGCTACGTAAGCTGCAGATTAGTCGGGCATGCAAACAGAATAAGTAATGCAAAATCCATTGGGATATCGAGAAATGATTTTTTTTTTTTTTGCTCTCTCTTCAGCTTTTGCTCGCTTCGTTATCTTGTTTGTGTGTGTCTGTGTGTGCTTGTGTTTTTTTTATAGAGAGTTATTTGTTGCAATTGAACAGCTGATGGCGTCACATGGCCATTGATAACAAAATCTATCTTAAATGTAAATCAAATAAATGATTGGCTTTCATCAAATGTTATCGTTTATCGTTAGCTTAGTCTAATTGTTGTTTAAGTAACAATGAATGAACAGAATAACTGCCAATCTGCAGCTATCGATAGTTAATGTTTAGAACTACGTATAGAGAATTTTCTTTTAAGAGAAGACAAACTTTATTTGTTTCATTTTGTAATACAGCTCATATATTGAATAGTAAATTATTAATCGATAAATTTTGTTATCGATTTTTTGATTATCGAAATATATCGAAGTACGTCGACAGATAGTGACAGAACTTATTATATGCTATCTTGTGCATACCTATACATGTCTATCGATAAACATCAAATATAACTATCGATTGGGAAATGAGTACGGCTTAAAATAAATTGTATAGTATAAATAATATATGTATATGTTTTGTATATTTATATGCTTTGTAAAGCAATTATCTTTACATTGAACTATCGATAACGATAACACAGTTATAATGCTCAATTACTTGAACTGAATATAGCTATAGCTATACTATATATGGATGTAAAACAGAAAGATCCTTTAAATAAAGTATGTAAATTTGCTGACCTTAAATGCCACATTATGCAGAAATTATCGAATCGATTGTTTCTGTACCGATTGTCCATGAATATCAATTTGTATTGCTCTCCGGCTGCTGGCAGCTCTATTAAATGATGGGCAGCACATGTCGAGCTGTATGAATTCTGTAGTCCTTCTGTTTTGCTAATGAGCATTGTAATTCGCAATATTTAATAATTAATTGATTAATGTAGTTGCAATTGTGTGTGTGTGTGTGTGTGTGTGTGTGAGTGTGTGCGGGCCATAAATCGTGAATGTGATTCGGAATCTTTGGCTGTGGCCATGTTGTAAATGAAATTGGTTAAAGGACATTGAGAAATCTAATTGATTATGCAATAGTCATTCATTTTACGATACTCTTGCTGACGAGTGGCCGCCCATGGATAGCATTCAAGTTGCAGCAGCTGAGACAGAGACAGAGATAGAGAGAGAGAGAGAGAATGAGAATGAGAGCAGACGGCAATTCTAAGCAATGTGGGCAGAGGACAAGGACATGTCGCTTGTACTTTGATGGCATTTCAAATAAAAATGCGAACATAAATGCGAAACTGCCTGCGATTGAGCGCAAATAAAAGCGAAAAAATCTCACCAATTGAGTGAGTGCGGAAAATGCTGGGAAAATTCTGTAGAAAACTCCAGAGAGTACAGAAAAAAAAAAAAAACAAGCAAAGAAACCGAAGTAACAGCCAGCCGAAATTGGGGGGCGGAGCGCCAGCCATTTGCGTTTTTGGCTTGAAATTGCTTTTGGCCAGGATTTAATGATGACACACTGTCGTCCACGTACGCGCCCTCGACCTCGCCTACGAGCCATTAAAAAGCAAATATTTAGATGTATATTTCATACATACATACATACATACATAGATATATGTATATGTATATGTATTTGTGTGGGTTATATATTTATGTGACATTTGACCCGAAGTTCGTTTTGCGGACAATTTATGATTTAAGGCTATTTCGTGTCACTGCATTAGCCACTCTGATACCAGTTCCAGTTCCAGTACCAGTTTCAGTTCCCCATTCCATTTCCATTTCAGTTTAGTAGCACTTATCATATTCTTAGTTAATTTGCTTTTAATTGATGCACAGACTTTGACTAGTTCCAGGCGTGGAACTAGTTTTGTTCCAAGTGAAAGTTTCAATTCCAGCTCTGATCATTCTAATTTTCCAAAGGAAACTAGTTTTTTATGTTCTGCTGCATCATTTGTGATGATCAATTGAGTTGGCTCCAGTTCCAGTTCCATTTCCAAGAGTAGTTTCACTTTTGTTTAAATGCCTTCGGTGGAGCTATTTGCTTAGCTGGCTGTCGTATCAAGTTTTGCTGGGGATGAGCTTGCTGAACAAGTTCCAGTTCCATTTATGTCTAGCAATATTTGGCTTGACTCTGTTTTAGTTTCACTTTTGATATCTATTTATATATAATATTATAGCTATGACTTTCAGCTTCCTGTTTAGCTCCGACTCCAGTTCCAGCTCAAGTTCCAGTTCCAAGCGATTTGAAGCATAGAAGTCTGTTCTTGCTAGGCACTGTTTCCCATATGTCGAAGATGTCTTTAAGTTTGGTATTAGTTCCGGTTCCAGTTCCAGTTCCAGTTCCGGTTCCAATTCCAGTTCCAGTTCCACTTCCAATTCCAGTCTCTTTGTAAGGGAATATAGGCAAATCATTTGCCTTGTCCCTTTGTCTTTGATTGTAGCTCCACTTCCAGTTCCGATACCACCTCCAGTTCCAATTCTAGTTCCACCTTAAGTGCCACTTAACATAATAGCATTTTAGCTTAGCTTCTGCTTTCTTGCTTAATTCATGACTTGGCAAGTTTTTGTTTCAAGTGTCAGTTCCGATTCCGATTCCGGTTTCAGTTTCAGTTTCAGTTTCTGCCCCTCACCTAGATTCGTTTCAAGCGCATGCATAATTCAGTTAGTTCTTTGTTATTTATGATATATTTCAGTGCTCACAAAGTTGTGGCTAAGCAAGTGACCAAAATCTACCAAAAGGCCAAAGAAGAGCACGAAAAGGGGAAAACAAAGCCAAATACAACAAAATAGAGTAACAGAAACAAAAACAGAAAACAACAACAATAACAAGAATGTGTAAAAAGGTTTTGCAGTTCGTGTAGTTCTGGATGGGTCAGCAACTGTAACGAGGTTGAAGGGTAATCAATATGAGCGCTGCTTTAACGTGTTCACTGCACACACACACACACACACCCTGTTGAGTAAATGAAACGTAACTAACGCTCGCTGCATGTAAATGGAATAAACATCATTTATAAACTGAGCAGAAAAAAATAGAAAAAGAAGAAGATAAAGAAAAGATGAAGGGGATATATACATACGTTTATACAAGAAAGAACGAAAGAAAAAAAAAAGAACTAGTTGGTAATTGCCGCAGCTTTGAATGTCCTTCAATCGAACCCATTGAATGCATTCAATTCAGCACACAATTTTGTTGAACTTCTCACTTGGGTTCTTTCTCTTTGTTGGTTTCCTTTTCATCGACGTTGCTCTTTCGATTTCGTTTTCGATTTCGATGCCGATTTCGACTTCAGCTTTGTCCTCAATGTTGCCTTTGCTTTAACTTCTTGTTTGCTTCACTAAGTGCGTTCACTCTTATTGCCATCTTTTGGCTGCAGTCTTTTCGCATTCACACTTAACTCTAAAGGGTTTTTTTTTTAAAGTTGATTTAGCCTACTTTTGCCAGCATTATCTTAACTTTGAACTTCACTTCTCTCGGCGCTTCTTACTTGAGTTACCTGACAATTCCGTTCTAACTTCTCGCTTCTCTTTACTAGAATAATTCTTTCTTTTTGAACTCAACTTCTTTTCTCGCTTCTCACTTGCTAATTCAAAGGCTCCTTAGTTTTTTCCTTCAGTTTGTACATTAACTTCTTTCGTCGTTTCTCACTTCTTAGACTTTCCAAGTCATTTTGAACTTATCGTATCTTCTTTTGTTTTACAAATCTTTCTTTGCTTCTCTCGACCCTAGCATTGCTTTGTATTCTGTTCTATCTCCCTTTCGCTTGACCACCCCGTTAGCTTTTCTCTCGTCGTGCATGACGACCTCAAAATGAACTCATTTCAAACTTGTCTAATATTTATATAACAATATTGTTAATTCTTGTCGCTCGCTTGATTATGTCATCCGAGTTCTGGCTTATGGACATATTTCATAAAGTGAAAGTAGGTGGTAATTAAAATTCTAAATACTCCATCGGGCACGCAGTGTGAACAGAGCACATAACAAAATGCTCTTTAACAAGGTCATCAAAAAGGGGGCCATCACACTACAAATACCATTGTAGTATACTCTATATGTCTATGTACGTATGTATATAGTTTAGTACAGTTTCTAGTTAGCTATCTATCTCTGTCTAACTTTCTCAGGCTATCTCTATTGCACAACGCTTTAACTCATGTGGCCCCGGATAATATTTTAGGGCCATGTCTGCATTCTCTCATTTATAATTTATACAACTTTAATGAACAACATTAATATGCGAAATATGACAGGGTTGAGCGTTTTAAGGAGGATTTCCCTAGCTAATACTATTTTTTTTTTTTTTTTTGTCAATTTGTATACCCTTTTAGCTAGTGCAAAGAGTGTATATTACTTATGTAGAGTAGGGTATTATGCATATAAATTAGTGTTAAACCTTTGCTTAATACAATGAAAAGAGATATGAGATATGGTATATGGTATAGAAAAAATTTAATCGGGTATATGCAGTTCGAACCCAAAAAATGAGACAGCGAGGCTTGAGCTCTTCTATAAATAGATTTAAAAAGGATTATTATATGCACATAAATGCCTTTTAGGATTTGATACACTTTGAGAGCTAGGATGTACAGAATATTACGATAGTTTTATCGTTCGATTAATAATAGTTTCGCAAAACGAGTATTATGCAGTCACTGCAGCCGGGCTCTCATATATATTTTTTTGTATTCTAGCCGTTGGACAACTCTTTGGGGATAACATTGTAAATTTAATAATAATCCCGTAGATCCATTTACTGCCATGCATTACATAGAGGGCAACACTAACGACGGCAAAAGTGCTGGGAATTGGTGTCGTAAAAACAAAACTAATTTGGTATAAAATCAAATATGAATGCACAAAACTTTTCGCATAGAATATTATTTGAGGAGCTTTAACGCTTACAAATTTTTATAATGCTCGTTTGTTTCATGCTGGATTGTCGCACAGCGAAACTTTCGGGACTAACCGTTTGATATATAGATATAAACATGAATATACATATTGCATATATGCATATATGTGTGTATATCTCTCTATATGTATTTGTGTGAATATAGTAAATAGTTGAGCGCTTGACAGTTGAAACTTTTGCAAACATTTAGTAAGTTTTCGGTTCATGAGCATTTAAAGCAATTGAAAGCTTACTGGGTTCATGCGTTGAACGTTTACAGATAAGATGAGTAAAAGAGATTCACAAAAGACTGGGGGGAGAAGTGTGAGTTAAAGAGAGAGGGATAAGGCGAGTCAAATGAGAAAAGTGCAGGGAGAGGTAGAGGCTAAAGCAGACAGATAATTGTGTAGAATAGATAGAAAGAGAAGGGTAAAGAGAGATGAAGAAATGGGTGGTGAATAGGGAATAGAGAGAAGAAAAAGAGAGCGAGAAGAAAAAGACGTTGAGAAGATAGAGAAATGAGAGAATGAAATAATGAGAGAGGGAATGAAAGAGCAAGAGAGAAGATAGACAGAGAGAGAGAGAGTAGAGATAGTGATTGAGTGAGGGAGAAGATGGAAATGGAGAGAGAATGAGTGAAGAGATAGACCAACCAATATAGATTAATTCCTATTGCAAGTCTGCAACTGCCAATTCGATAGTATCGCATACGATTTCCGCTTCTCATGCGCTCAACGAAATGAAATTTAAATCAAATTTCAAGCGAACTTAAATTATTTGGTCCAATGTCTCGATTCACGTTCATTTAATGACAGCTTAGATGAATTCATCATCAATTATTCAATTGAGAACACATTAGAGATTGAGCTGACAAATAACACTGATTGACCAGTGTTGCAAAGGGGCTACATAATGGATTTTCAAATGCTTCAATTACAATCGAGGGGGTGCAATGGGGCGGCGATGTACAGAGGGGGAGTGTATAAAATAACAATCGACTCTTAATTAGCTGCCAATTACTTGCGTCAGTTTCAGCTGTCAAATTCACTCGGATTCGCATTCGCAATGCCAAATATGCCAAATATTATAATAAAATATTTCAATAATTGTGGCTTTAAGGCGTGTAACGTAATGTAACGTAACGCACAACGGCCACAACGTCCCTTCGGTTAGTTAATATTCTGTTGTAGCCTTTTTGCCTGTCAAATGCATTTATCAACCCGGTCAGGACCCCACCGAGCCGTTTTTCGAACCAGCCCCATTTAATAATATCAAAATAAATATCAAATTATTTAGGACTGGGGGCTATGGGAGCTGATGTGTGGGTGTGGGTGTCTGATGTGTGTGGGTGTGTGTGTCCTTGGCTTAAATACCCTATGGTTAACGGGTTACCCATATTGGGTTAACTTAGAGAGGCCAAATAGATTTAGCTTAATGCAAAGATTAATCCGCCAGCTGCAGTAAAACTAATTGAAAACAAATTAAAGCTTAGTAAAAGAACCTACGATATATCGATATATATCGATATATTTATATATTATTTTATAGGGTATTTGGTAGCTGCATAAAACTGATCAATTTCATTGGACTATGCTATGAACTGCCTTGGCTATGGCACGGATACTATGTTGTCTGTTTATGCACACACCAATTTTACGCACACACACACGCACACACACACACACACACACGCACACACGCATAACATTTGACAATCAATATATCCGCTGTACATTTCCGTTTATCCAACATGGACGCTGCTGGGCGCTGCTGCGTCGTGTTGTCAGCTGGCCACATGAACAGCAACAACAACAACAACAACAACAACAACAGTGATAAAAAAGGTGTGTGCTGCCTGTTGTCCATTGTTGCCATGTCCATGTCGATGGTGCCGTCCTCTCCATTCTCCTCCGCCGCCCTCCCCTCCTCCTCTTCCTCCTCTTTCTCTTTTTTTTTTTTTTTGGTTGCTGCCGGCCTCAAGGGGTTGCTGCCCAATACAGTTGCCCGCTGACCGGCAAAGGGCGCGTTCGTAGAGTGAACTTGGCAGAGCTGGCCGGCTGGATGGGGGAGGGGGGGTTGGTGGTAGGTGTGAAGGGGTTGCGAGCTTTGGCTGTTGCTGGTCACACGTCTATATTAAGTTTTATATACATGCAGATTTATATTGTAACCACACACACACACACACACACACACACACACACACACACACACACACACACACACACACACACACACACACACACACACACACACACACACACACACACACACACACACACACACACACACACACACACACACACACACACACACACACACACACACACTGGCCATGAGTACACCTTCAGTCGGGCGGGATACGGGTCTGTTATCGACATCACTTTTGTCACTTCATCCCTCTTTCGGGGAGCAACATGGAGCCATTGCGATAGCTATACAGGCAGCGATCATACGGCACTTCTGTTCACAATAGGTGAGCCACCTGCCAGGGCGTCAACCTTGTGGAGGGAGTCGTATCGGCTAGATACTTTTGATCCCGCGGTCTTTTCAGAGGCCATTCAGTCTCTAGATACAATTGGTAATGCTGAGGCCAGAGCATGCCAAATGGTAGCCCAAATACAGAGTGCCTGCAATAGCAGCATGTTACGCCGCAAGCAGTTCACGCGACAACATGAGCCTACGTATTGGTGGAATACGCAAATAGGTGACATTCGTCGCAAATGCATCCAGGCGAGAAGAAGCTACCAACGGGCTCGCGGTAGGTCGACGTTTTTTGAGAAACAGTTAGCTTACCAGGCAGCTAGAAGACAGCTGAAGAAGGCCATTCGGGCAAGCAAAAGGGAATGTTTTTTACAGTTGTGCGACTCAGCCGAATATGACCCTTGGGGCAGGGCATATAAGATAGTAGTTAAAAGACTATACGCAGGTAGACAGGTGCAGCCTACGGATCGTCTGGAGCTTAAATCGATAGTGGAAACACTCTTTCCAGAAAGTTTAAGCTCCATTCACGCCCCTGAGTCCGAGTCTGCTGATCAGGGCTCAACGAGCACTGAAATTGTTTTAGTTACAGAGGAAGAAATATCAATAGTTCTCCGAGGTCTTAGAACCAACACAGCTCCAGGGCCGGACGGGATCCCAAATCGTGCGCTAAAGCTAGCCCTCGCCTTGCACCCAAGTACGTTCGCCGAATTATTCAACGAATGCCTGATCCAGGAGACGTTCCCGGCAAAATGGAAAGCCCAGAATCTGGTATTGCTACCCAAGGCTGGCAAACCACCAGATGAGCCATCTTCGTACAGACCGATCTGTCTCTTAGACACCATGGGAAAGGTGTTTGAGAAACTGATCTGCTCTAGGCTGGAGACTGCGATTGCAAGCGCCGGAGGCCTGTCGCCAAACCAGTTTGGATTCCGGAAGGCCCGGTCAACAACGGACGCGCTTGACAAAGTTGTTGGTCTGGCCACTTCCGCTATTCAAGGCACCAGATGGAGGCACGGCACGAAGGAATACTGCATCATCGCGACCCTGGATGTAAGGAATGCCTTCAACACAGCTAGTTGGGATATGATACTGAATGCGCTGTCACAATATAATATCCCTAAATATCTAAAAGAGATAATAAAGAGCTACTTCAGAGGAAGAACACTGGTATACAACACGAGTGAGGGTCCCCAAACTCATACAGTGTCAGCTGGAGTACCCCAAGGCTCAGTGCTGGGGCCTCTCCTATGGAATATCATGTACGACGGCGTACTGCGCTTAGAACTACCAGCAGGGGCGCACACCATTGGCTTTGCTGATGATGTAGCTGTCGTAGCCATAGGAAAGGAGCTCAAAGATACAGAGGATATGTGCAGCGAAAGTATCAATCGCATACGAAGCTGGTTGACTGAAGCTGGGCTCGAGCTGGCGGCACACAAAACTGAAGTTGTCCTAGTCAGCAGTCGCAAAAGAGTGGAAACTGCCAATATAAAGATCGGCAGCGTCACCATTGCGTCAAAGAGGGCGATAAAGTATCTTGGTGTCATGATAGACACAAGATTAACTTTCCGCGAGCACTTAGAGTATGTGCATAAAAAGGCAGCTGATTCTTGTAGAGCTCTCTCGAGAATCATGCTTAACACGCGGGGACCTAAACAGCAACGACGTCTCCTTCTAATGAGCGTCATTAGGTCCGTCATCCTCTATGCTGCGCCAGTATGGGCAAGAGCGATGGCAACGCCGAGCTACAGCCGGGGCATTTTCGCGATCTACAGACTAAGCGCAATCAGAGTCAGCTGCGCTTTCAGAACTATCTCCGATGACGCGGCGCTCGTCATAGCTGGTATGGTACCACTGGAGTACTTGGTCGCCGAAGCCGTGGAGCGGAATTCGCACGCGCCTGCGCAACGCAACGCTATCAGGGCGAACAGCATTGCGCGATGGCAAAGGAAGTGGGATAGCTCAGCTAAAGGGCGGTGGACGCACAAGCTCATCCCGGAGCTTGAACCATGGGTCAACCGCAAACACGGCGAGGTAAACTTCTACCTTACGCAGATCCTCTCGGGACATGGCTGCTTTCGGAGCTATTTGAAGCGCTTTGGCCACGAGGAATCTGACGAGTGTCCCTGGTGCGAGCGACGGCATGTGGAAGACGCCAACCACATTCTCTTCGAATGTGGACGGTTCCTGGAGGAGAGGCGTCGTCTGGAAGAGGCAGTGGGCCGCTCCATCAGAGCGGACAACATAGTCAACGCCATGCTGGAATCGGAGGAAGCTTGGGAACTAACAAGCACCTTCGCGTCCACGGTGATGATGGAGCTCCGCAGAGTCGAGCGACTGAGAAGACGAGCTGTCCCAGGCTAAGGTAGCGCATAGTGCTTGCGAAGCAATGCTTTACGGCCGTCCCGCAAGCACCGCGCGCTATCCTAGCCACTACGCAACTTGCAACTTTTTATATACATATATATAATTTTGTCAATAAATGAATATAAAAAAAAAAAAAAAAAAAAAAAAAAAAAAAAAAAAAAAACACACACACACACACACACACACACACACACACACACACACACACACACACACACACACACACACACACATAGAGAGAGAGCGTGAGCGAGCGAGACAGATAAAGAGTCATATTTCTGGGCAGTAATTAATAACTAGAACTGGGGTTTTTGTTGCTCTGTCATTTTATTTGCTGGCTTGTTATCGATAAGTGTCTATCGATAGCCGATGATGTTGGGCAAAGCAAAGTCATTACAATATACTAATTTGATTAATTTGTTATCGATAAGTGGTAACATCAATAGATATCAATGTTGTTCTAGAGTTTTTAGGTTACAATATTTGTTTCCCACATTTGTATAGTACGAGTTCGATTAATTTGTTATCGTTTAGTAGTAGCATTAATAAATATCACTGCTTATATTAGAGTTGAAAGATTTAACTTAACTCGACTTATCGCTTATCAATTATATACCACAATAGATATTTTAGAATTTCCAGTTTCGATTTATTTGTTATCGATTATTTGTGTCATAACTAAATATCTGTATGTGTATTTTAGAAACTCAAGTTTAAATTGTAAAACTTACATTGCTCCTAAACTTCATACTACAATTTCGATTAATTGGTTATCGATTAGCTATGTCATCAGTGAATATCAATTTTGGAATTTAAAGTTTCATTTGAAAAGTTTACTCGCCTCACACACCTTGATAATATGATTTCGATTAATTTGTTATCGATTAATCAGTTATCGATTATTGTTATCATCATTAAATATAAAAGTTTCCTTTAGAGCCTAAAGTTTCAATTGCAACGTTTACCTGATTCCCACTCGCACTTATCGAAATCAGTTTTACCGGTTTACCTCGGCTCGCTTTTAGAAGCTTGCTCAAAGCTCTAAGCTTCATTTTCAAGTGTCACACTTAAGCGAAAGCTATCAATTAAGTGCATCTGACAGTCGAACGAGCGCAGTTACAAACGCTGTCAGCTAACTAAATTGTTTTTCAAATGCAATTCCCTTGAAGTTGTTGTTGCTGCTGTTGTTGTTGTTGTTGTTGCTTGTGGTTGGCAACTCATTTACGCTTTATCCTTTTACGAACGCCAACGCCAATGTCATGTTGGCTGTTGGCTGTTGCTGCTGTTGCTGCTGTTGCCTGTTTTTAGTTGTTGTTGTGGCTGTTCTTTTTGCATCAACGCTTTGCCAATTACAACAACAGGAATCGCACTGAGATAGATAATGGTAAAAGTGAGTGAACGACCTGAACATTACCTGTAATTAGATGCGCAATAGTTCAAGTCGATACTCGATATATTTTGATCTGGCGAATAGAATTCTGATGTAACATTTCGATATCAATTGCTTGTATTGATCGATATTTATCATTTAAATGGGGTTAGCGCTAATGAGCAATTCTCATGCGTACATTGAGTGAAAATGTAGTTTTTCTAGTCTGGCAAATTGATTATGAAAATCGATATTTATCGACTGACAATTATCGATCGAAAATACCAACAGAAATACTTTAAATGCCAGCATATTTAGTTTATTGTTGCTGCCGAACAAATTTCCCAATATCCATTAGCGAAATTCTACAATCGATATTTATCGATTTTAGTAAACTGCATAAACTGACCATTCATTGCAAGTGCAAGCGACTAGATCAGCATTTCTCCTGGCTATAGGGTATACGAGAAACAATAGCATTTGTTTTCTATTTATTTTTATTTTTTTTTTGCTCACGTTATTTGACCATTTTTCCATTGTCTCGGGGCATTGTTGTGGCTGGCTTTTTTTTTTTTTCAAAGCGCCCGCTTCACTGGCTTGCAATGGCCACTGCGTGGGCCTCAGCCTGGACGTAGACATGAATGTGAACGTGGACATGCACATTGACTAGGAACTGGTCCAGTTCTGGTCATGTCCTGGCCAGCTTCTGGCCATCTGGCCCGTCTGTCAGCTTTTGTATCTGTTGCATTTGCGGTGCGCTTAACGGATTCGTAACTGTTGCTGCCCGTCGACTATAAGTCTTCGCCTTGTGACACATCAAGCTTTGATATTTGACATTGTGTGTTTGTCATCTTTAATAAGCTTCAACGATGTGTGTGCGAGAACTCTAAATGGAATTCAGTTAAGAATAAATGCATATATGTATATATATATAGCTTTCCCCCATATCTTCAATATTGAATTCAATTTCACTTCAGAGCTTGAGACTTTGAGACTTTCGGACAACAACATGTCAAACATGTTTCACTTATGATTTATTGAAAACTTTGCAACTTTGCCTCAACTTCACTTGATGCCAACAACAACAACAACAACAACAACATATTGATTATTCTTTTCATTTATTTTACTGCGGCTCCTGCCTGATTTATGTTTACAGATACGAAAATACAAAGTGCTTATGAATAAAATAGCTATTTTAACCACATGTTCGAGTGCTTGTTTACTGACAGCCTTGGGGGGGCGGCAGCTATACATATGAGTTAAAAATATACAACGAAAATTTGGACTTTTTTTTTAAATGGAATCAAAAGCTAAAAGTTGACTTTGACAGCTATTTAAAGTAGACGTCAGCATTGATTGAAATATATAGCGTAGTACATTTTAGATAAAAAAAAAAAAAATAATATAATATAATAATAAAATGGGAGAGTTACTTGTACAACAAATTTTAAATATATATTATAGAAAAATTATCTTTTCGAATATCTAAAAAAGTGATTAAAATGACTTTGACAGCCAGTTAAATTAGCTGTCAAATTTGATAGAAATGTGTATATGAAACTTGATGTGTTATAAATATCAATTTAGGCAATAAGCGAATATTTCTTTAAGCTCATTAAATTGTTTGTCAAGTTAGACAGATATATTGAAGTTTTTTTTTTACTATAGAACGATTTTAAAAGATAAAAAATATTAGTTTAATAAAATTTATAACTATTGGAATAGATTTGAGCATCAATTGCACAATCGCTGGGCATTTATTAAGGGTGCATGTTAAAGTTCCTGCTAAATTTGACAGCAGAATGGTAGAAAAAGAGGCAAAGAAGGAGAGAGAGGGAAGAAATGGTAGAGATGGAGAGAGATAGAGAGATATAGATAGAGATATATAGAGAAAGAGATAGATAGAGAGATATAGAGAGAGAGATAGATAGAGAGATAGATAGAGAGAGTGTGAGAGAGAGAGAGGGAGAGAGAGTAAAAGAGAGAGAGTAAAATAGAGAGAGTAAAAGAGAGAGAGAGTAAAAGAGAGAGAGAGTAAAAGAGAGAGAGTGAGTAAAAGAGAGAGAGAGTGAAAGAGAGAGAGAGAGAGTGAAAGAGAGAGAGAGAGTGAAAGAGAGAGAGAGAGAATAAAAGAGAGATCGGGAGAGAATGCGAAAGAGATAGAGAGAGAGAGACAATACTAGATAGATAGAGTTAGAGTTAAAAAGAGTGATAGAGAGAGAAAAAGATAGAGAGTTCGACTTAGGGAAAGAAAGAAAGTTCGACTTAAGAAAAGGGAGAGAGAGAGAGAGAGAGAGAGAGAGATAGAGAAGGAGAGAGAGACAGAGAGAGATAGATAGAGAGCCAGACAGAGGGCAAGGCAAATGGATTAAGAAAAAAAGTAGACGAACAAATATAAATCACAATTTAATTGAAATTTTCTTGGAATTCGCACAAGCATTTACGAAACACCGCAGCACTGACACGCCCTCCCCAACACGCCCACACACACACACACACACCTACACACCTACACATAGTTCGACACACTGTCGGCACTGCGTTCAGCTATGGCTTGAACTTTAACCACTGACAGCTGTCGTTTGTTGAACCGCTGAACCGCTCAACTACCGAACCACCGAGCCACCGAGCCACCGAGCCACCGAACCACCATCGTAGCGCCACGCTTAAAGTTTCACACTGGAAGCTAATTATAATGAAAATATTGTTAAGCAAAAAGGTCGTCAGACGCTGCGTTGTTGTTAATTACAAAGTTTTTCGACTCGGACGCAACTAAAACAAATTACTTACACGGCGAGTGTGGGCGAGGAGGGGTGAGAAGGGGCATGCCTGTGGCCAAGGGGTGTGCCAATAGTAGTTGCAGCAGCTGCCATCTGATGGCGCTAACAAACAAACGAACAAACAGTAAAAGGAAAATAATAAAAAAAAAATTTGTTAAAATTTTGTGCCATAGTTTTTCGTGTGAAGAAAAGTGTGGAGGGGGGGGGGGGGGGCGTGGCGCGTAGGTGTGGCATTGTGGCAGCCGAGTTTGAAGTGTGTGTGTTGATGACATCATGTTGTGTGTGTATGTGTGTGCTTGCTGGCTGGTAGCCAAATGTTGATTGATTTATTTAGGAATTTCGAGCTGTAGCTCAAACAGATTTTACACAACTTCGAACATTGATTATTCTGTTGGCTCAATTGAAATGTTGTGTATGTGTGTGTTGTTAACAATTATCTGTGCAAAGCAGTCGAGACTGGGACTATCTATCAAGTTAGTTAGAAGTGAAGAGTGAGTTAACTGCTTGAAGTTCTCATTCGACAATTGAAGTAAGTTTATGAAACAACTTTGTATTAGCAATTAAATGTAAATAGAAGTGCTTAATTAAAGGGAAATCCAATTAAGACAGTTCAACTCTAGCTATAGAAACTAATTTTCACATACTCTATTCTTCTCATTTTAGGTAAGTGCTGGAAAACGATGATAAACCTGGTAGAAAGTGATGTGAATCGAGGTGTATTTTACAACACTGGTATTTATGCACTTGAACTTGAAGTTGGAAGTCCCATAGCAAGGGTATTTATGGAGTTAAAATACTAGAATTTCATAAGAACTTTCGTTTAGGGTATACATTCGTCAGTCAATGTCTGTCTCTGTTTTGTTTTGGTATATTAACTTGGCTCTCGTCGAGCTAAGCTCATTATAATTATCCAATCAATGTGCTGAGTGTGAGATAGTAATGCAACGGATATACAACAATGCCTAAGCAAGGGAACTAGAGCTAGAGCTGGAGCTGAAGCTGAAGCTGAAGCCTGAAGCCTGATGAATAGCCAGAGTCGAGCCAGTTGATGAATAAAAACGAAGCAGCGACTGTCGAGTGGCCAAAGCGCAGACAAAAGCCACTTTGGACAGCTGTGGATAAAGTTACTTGGCCCACGGCTGATTTATTTACTCAAAACAAAGAAAGAACGCAAGACAGAGGGCGAGGAAAACACAGAGAGAGAGAGAGAGAAAGAGAGGGCAAGGGAGAGATAGGAAAAAGCCAAAGAAATCAGCCAGAATAATAATAACAACAACTTAGGGGTGTGTGGATGCGAGGGGAGTCATAATAATACGTAATAATGAAGAGGTCGTGGCCCATAGGCACAAACAAAAAAAAAAAACAAGTGGACAAGCGGTGCGAGCGGTTGTCGAACAGGAAACGGAAGTGAGCTCAACAAGCAATGGCCAAGCGGAAAGACAAAATGAAACAGAAAGTATGCGGTGCCAGAGCGACACAGAAAGAGACAGAGCGAGGTGGGGTGGGGTGGGGAGACTGAGACAGAGGCTGAGGCATAATGTTCTGGCCTGGCAAAAGTTCTCAGGTAATTATGGCCTAAAAGCGCCATTTTTTCTGCTCTGCTGCACACACACACACACATACACATATCTCTCATTTGTCTCGCGCGCGCACTCTCTCTCTCTCTCTCTCTCTGTCTGTCTTTCTCGCTTTGTGTGTGTGTGTGTGTTTATTGACACACGCACGAGACGCGCAACTTTTGTGAGTTGTTGTTGTTGCTGTTGTTGTTGTTGTTGCTGTTTCTGTTATACTTAATGTAATTAGACTAAATTGCTTTTTAAGTGCGTCAAGGCAGCAAAAAGTTGCAACAACAATAAGAAAATTGCCCCGTGACAGACAACAAATGATGTGAGCGCGAAAAGAAAACACAAGACATTTCTGTGCACTGCCTTCAGTTTGCCGGTAACAAACGCACACATAGGTATATGCCCTCTCACTCTCTCTCTCTCTCTATCTCGCGGTCTCTCACACAAACTGACTTGTCCAAGCAGTAGAAAAGTAAAAGTGCTTCAGTCTTAAGTGCGCGACTAAATGTTACCCTGTTGCCACAGCTGTTGCACTCAAAGACAATGCACACACAGACACACACACACACACACACACACACACACACACAGACACACACACACACTGACAGACACACACATTCACACATATGTGTTTGAAGTCAGCCTCAATTAGAAGAATGTTTCGCAAAGTTATCGAAATAGGCTTTTAAGCGACATTATGCATATCGATACTTATCGATATTTTAAAGAAATTGCTGTATGAGACTCTCTAGAGATACAGATATCGTTAAGTAAAGCCAAGTAAAGCTAAGTAAAGGCGGATTCAATTGTAGTAGCTATTTATTGATTTTGCTCAAAAAAAAGTTTTTATTAAATTATTTTTTTAATATTTTTTTTCTATTTATTAAAGCCATACCGGGTAGTCTAATAACCCATTTGATTATTAGCTATTCATTCTGTCCATTTGGGCGTGCCGGCTAACATAGATTAGCTGTAGTAATATTTATACAAAAAAAAGTAAATAAATAAAATATTTGCTAAAAAAAAATTAAATAAACAAAATTTTTGCTGATTTTTAGTTTCTTTTTTTCAAGCTGTCTAAGATGAATAAGATATTTGTAGTATGTTATCAGCAAGTTTAATTTTAATCGATTATCGATAACACAATTGATGAGCAATTGTATTTTAATCGATATTGATCGATAACACGATCAGTGAGCAAGATTAATTTTAATCGATATTTATCGATAACACGATTAATGCGCAATTTTATTTTAATCGATATTTATCGATAACACAAACAATGAAGTTTAGGTCGCATTATGTGTAGAAATTGCTAAATGGATCATTTTTGATTTTAATGAACAGCTTAAGCACCTATACAATGCAACGCTTACGCTACCCAGTACTGAGGCTTTCACTGGGTAGCGAGCATAAAAACAATTGGATGAATAAGTACGGCAAGAGCAACAACAAACGAGTTGCAAGTTGTGCAAACAAAAGTTACATTGTCAAGTCTGTTAAAATGAACGAACGGCTGTCTAACACAAATTCGCCCAGTTCCTTTGTGTGTGTGTGTGTGTGAGAGAGACAAAGCAGAAGTTCGAGTCAGAGTCAGAGTCATAGTCAGACTAGAAGAAAACACACCTAAATTATATCTTTATGAGTGGTCATACAAAAGCATACAGCAGCTACACTACACTGAGCGAAAGTACGTGCAACAAAACAAGAAAAGAAAGGAGCCAGAAAGAGAATGGCAACTAGTTTGTAAAATATCAGGAAAGAACTCTAGAACAATGAGATTATTTGGTCTTACTTAAGTTAAGTTCGGAACAATGCTTCAAAGGTATTTTAACGATGATTTCTAGAGAGAACTCGAACTGAAAACTTCAGGCAGAGTTATAGAAAATAAGAGCAAAGTATAAAAGCTTATACTTTCTATTTATGAGATCTTTGATATCGTTCTGTTCTTCACTATTTGTGCTGAGGAACCATAAGTAAAACTGTCTTTTAGCCGAGGATTATTTAAAGAGTTGAAGAGAGAGAACTCCCTTAGCAATATATGAATATTAGCTTACATCAATGACTTTATGACATATTATGTTGCTGTAATGTATCGATCAAGAAAGCAATTTACAACCTTAGCTACAGCTAGTTGATTAGAGACGAATTGTGATTGGGCCCATATGAAAAGGACACCTTGAAAATGCGATATGAAAGGAGGCCTGTACGACACTCATATGCTGGAATGAAATGTTCAATGGCATTCACAAAGAAGGCACACAAACACACATACGTACACACAAACACACACACACAGAGTCAGTGGCTGCCCTACTCTATTGACTGCTCGCCTTGAAGTATGCAACATTTTTGTTCGTTGTTGTTGTTGCACGCCCTTGTTGCGTTTTTATGTGATTTACAGTAAATTGCCAAATGGATTTCTGGCCCGAACACACAACGAGAGGCAAAAGAATAAAACACAAAAGACGAAGAAAAAAGGAAATAACGAAAACAATGGGAAAGGGAAATGAAAACTGGCAAATAAATCAAATGAAATTTGCTGCGACGTTTAAAGTCTTCAAACAGGCGCACCGTAACGCCCCACCCCACCCCGTCCCGCCCCGCCCTACGCCCACACACACACACACACACAGACACACATGGCCACGTCCACATATCGCAACACGAAATGCCACGCCGTCGACGCTTTAAAAGTCCACAAGTCAGTTGAGCAAAAAGAAAAACAAAAAGTTGAGCATGTGTGTGTGTGTGAGACTATGTGTGTGTGTGTGAGACTATGTGTGTGTGTGTGTTTGTGTGTGTGTGTGTATATATGTATCTATAGCATTTTCTTTGACAACACAAAACGCTAAATAAATAAGAGTGACACACACACAAACACACATATGCACACATAGACTCACACACACACACACACACAGCTGCTGCTGAATAATTTGCTGCTGTTGACCTGCTGTACATAAAAAATTATAACAAATTCAATTACCAAATATGTTTTATGCGTCTCGCTTTTTCTTTTGGCTACAGCCATACACCACTACACACGCACACACACACACACACATGCACACATATGCACTTATATAAACATATATTGTATATGGGCATCAGATAGAGCCTAAAATATGCTCGCAGCTAAACGAATTTCACTATTTATGGGCAACAGCAAAATGAAAAAAAAAAGTTAAATAAATATTGAAATTGAATTATGTCTGAAATAAACCTTTTCATGCGCATGATAAAGGGGTATATCAGTTTGCGGTTTGTATAGGAAAGCTAAAGTTGTAAGACCTATGAGACCACATACCTACAAAACAGATTCATGTGGGAATAATCCTTTCAGCTATTGAGCAAATCTTACTTATTCCAAATATATTCATATTCCAAAGTTTTTATCTCTGTTCCTATGACTAGCATTTAATGTTACCTACCAAGATTAAAGATTAAATAGCATGCTAAAAGGGTATATCAGTTTGTGGTTTGTATAGGAAAGCTAAAGTTGTAAGACCACATAACTACAAAACAGATTCATCTGGGAGTAATCTTTTCAGTTATTGAGCAGATCTTACTTATTCCAGATATATTCACATGCCAAAGTTCTAGTCTTCCTATAATGCTAGTCAATGCTTTAAATGCTAAAGTTACCCACCCAAGATTTGGCATTATAATAGATGAGTAGGCTTCAAAACTGTTTCAAACAATGCTCTATTCCACTTAGCTCTATAAGCAATTGTCATGCAAAATTTCGTAGCACCATTTCGCATAGTTGCCGAGTTACGTAAGAAGCGACAATTGTTGCAATTACTTATTTATACGCAAAGTCTGTGCTACATTTTCCACTTTATGCTTCACTCGCTAACCAATTTCGAATTCCAAATTTCATTTCAAGATTTGCATATTGCCACCATAAACCATCAAATATATATGTATATATATACACCTACATTAGTCTTATGAGACATACAAATTTTCCTCCTTTTTGGCTAATACAGTTAGCAACTTTTGATTTGGCTAAATTTGCGCCCCTAAAATGCGGCCTTTCGGTCGACTTTTCCATTGACATTTTTCGTAGTCGTTTTGTTTTGTTTTTTTCTTCACCTCTCTTGAATATAAATTCTTTTTCTTGTTCTTGTTTTCTCATAATGCGCTTCACTTCGCTAATGATAATGATTATGATAATGATAATGACTTTGCGCTTGCCGCAAAAATGTTCGAATTTGGCAAAAAGAAAAGCACGAAAATGTTCTCTTGTTATGCAAAAACAGGCCCGAGGGGTAAGCAGCTTCAGTTACCAGAAAACTTTCGCTGTTTCCTCTGGCTGAGTGGGAGGGGGGAGGGTTCCTCAACGTATGCAAATCAAAGTGTTGTGCAATTTTAATGAGCCCCGGAAAAAGAAGAAGAAGAAGAATAAGAAACCCACATACATCCACACCAAAACTTGTGTAAAAGAATGGAAAAAAGTTGGCTTCCTCCCCTCACGAAAATATGCAACGTTTCTTTCTGCTTTTTATCGATGCAAATCAAATGAGTCAAAAAGGAAATTTCAATTTCAACTTAATGCTTGAATACTCTTCCTGGAATATGAACAATAATGATATTATCATCATCATCATCATTCACATGGCCAGCTAACGTTAATCAATTAATTATCCACCAGTACAATTCAATGTGCAACCATCTTGATTGTAAGCAATCGATTCTATAATCAATGAGTCTTTCATCAGACAGCCATCAATAAAGTCATCCATTATTCAATAAATAGTCAATTGTCAATCAGTTATCTTTAAGTCATCAATTAATTACTTAAACGTATTACGTACTATGTATTACGTATTACGTAATAGTGTGTTACGTAATACATGTATCTTACGTAATACATGTATATTACGTAATACGTGTATATTACGTAATACACGTATATTACGTAATACGCGTATATTACGTAATACGCGTATATTACGTAATACGCGTATATTACGTAATACGCGTATATTACGTAATACGCGTATATTACGTAATACGTAATACTATTACGTACTATGTATTGCGCGTTACGTACTATCTTATATATATAACGTATATATTACAGATATTCCTTGTATTACGAATACGTAATAACGTATACGTACTACCTCTTACTTATTACGTACTTATGTATTGGATATACATATATCGGATATGAAATCTGATTTATATTCTATTCAATAATGATATCGTCTAGCAGTTCGTAAGGGCATTGCAAAACTAGACAGTTGAGTGGGGGTGCTTATCCGCTGCTAAGCTCACACACACACACACACACACTGATACAGAGAGAGAGAGAGAGCCAAAAAAAGTGGCAAATACATGCAAAAATAAAAACGAAGACGAACTAAAAACTTTTGCGAGCTTTGATGGCAAATCGAAGGAGCAACTCAAGAGGGTGCTCAAGTGGGCGTGGCTGTGCATGCATGTATGTGTGAGCAGCAGCAGCAGCCAAGCGATTTGCATATAAATGATTACGGAAATAAAAAAGGAAGTTGAAATAGACAGAGAGCGGCAAAGTTGTCGAGTCGTCGTCGAGCCCTCGACGTTGGCGCACGTTTTTGGCCCATGTCCTGGCGCTGGATACTGGTTTCCTGGCGCACTATTTGGCATTGCCAAAAGTGAGTTGTCAGCTAGCTGGTTGCCTGGCCAACCGTTTGCCAGTCATCACTTGGCTTTGGCTGGCTGCAGCCTCAACTGGCAATGGCAATGGCAATGCCAATGTCCTAGCACTCGCCATTTGCCAAAAGTGCATACATTTTCGCAACATTACTCAAATGAGGCAGGGAGTAAGAGAGAGACAGAGAGGGAGAGAGAGAGAGAGATAGAAGGACCAGTAACTGTTGAAGCAATGGCTTAAAATTTTATTCATCTTTACAAAAAGCCAAAAAAAAGAAAGATAAAGATGAAGAAAAAAAGAAAGAAAACTGGCAAAATATTCCAAAATTTTACGTTCAACTTAAGTTGCAAAAACTTGCGTAAAACTTTGAGTTTGGATTTTCACAAAAAAAAAAAAAATATTACCAAAAATAAATAAAAATAAAATAACAAAAATATCTTGATGAATTCCTTGCGGCAAATTGTGCAAAATTTCGAGAAGTGCCAAAATTTTTGGATGAACTAGCAGTTGCTCTATAGTTGGTCAAAGTCAGTTGAATATAGATATATATGATAGGTAGATAATAAATATCGGAGCTGGCTCAGCTTGCTCTTTTCCATATCCATAGATCTGCGTAGTCACGTTCTATAATGAGTTCCCTCCACTTCTAAAAATGCATTTCGTCTCTCTTTATATACGCTCTCTCACAATACGCTCAAGAGACAAGAGCCCTACATGCCATCTCATTCTCTCTCAGCAGCAATAGCTCTATATTTGTCTCACTTTCATAGAGTAATATAAAAACAAGTAGAAACGTTTTGTAGACAAAGTTCTTAAAAAGAGTTCAAAGCTCATCTTAAGATGATGATGATGCTTAGCAATATATTACATAATTTAGTCGGAAAATTCGTATCAAAGAAAGCAGCGTCATTTCAGAGCTCTAATTGCCTGCAGCTGTTATTTCACATACAGCCAAAACTGGCGGAAAAAAAGCCAAATTGACAAGCACAATATGCTACTCAATGTAAACAATATATATATAGATTTAATAACGGGCTTATTTGCCAATTTTCTTGTTTTTCTTTTGCATATTTATTTAACCCATATATCTGTGGATGATTGAAAAGGCAATTGCCAAAAATAGGCCAAGAATCAAACGCATATTTTCTAGCATAAAATTGTTATAATAAATCGTTATCGCTCTCTGTTTATCTATTTTCTCTGTATTTTCCTTTTACAAGCGCCTTAAGCTGAAATCCGAATGTAAATATTTGATTTCTCTGTCTTGAAACTGAGAAAAATTTCTGCACCGAAATATTTATTACAAATTAATTGATCAAATGTAGCTGAAATCAATTTAGCAGCCACAACAAATGCCAGAGCTAATAAATTTCATTGAATATCTGAGCAGAGAAAATATTTATAATAAATATATATATATATATATTTATATTTTGTATTATATATATGTATATATTTGCGTAGATAAATCAAGAGAAACTGTCGTTCCTTTGATTTCCAGCAAGCAGAGTGTGGGAGTGAATGAGAGAGTGGGAGAGAGTGGGAGAGAGAGGGAGCAAGCAAGGTAGAGACTGTCATGGCATGCTGCCTTTACCTAGACTAAAGGCTCTATGACTCCACTCCCCCTCCCTCTCTCTCTCTCTCGCCCTCTCTCCCTCTCTCCCCCCCTCTCCCTCTCTCTCTCTCCTTGTTTTTCCGCCGCAACAAACAATTGCAAAAACAAACAAATGACATTGATGAATGATACACGAATGATGAATTGATTCAGTGTGGAAGCTCGATGGAATGATGCCGCTTGACGTGGCCAATGAATGGGTACGCTTGTCTCCAGATTTTGCCTTAGTTCTAGACAACAACAACAACGGCATTCAGTCAAGCATCCCCCCTTTGTCGAGACGATTGAATCTGAGACGCGGCGAGCGGCTTGAATTGATAATGAGACGCGTTGGCGTTGCCTTTTTGCTTTGCTCGTAGTCTTAATTAATTTTCTGCCACGCCCACTAATTAAACACATTTCTTTTTTAGACTCTCCGCCGTAGCAGCCCCAAAAGAAAAATGGCCAACTGCTCGATTGGTAGCTGTAAAGCAGCAACTTTTTGGCCAACAAAACTTTAACTTATTTCAAATGTGGCAAATGACGATTTTGTTGAACTCCTCCACAGTGAGCACGCCCTCTGGCTATTATTTTGACCAGCCGTTTTTGGGTGGTGCCGTCTACCGGCTGACGTATTGTTGCCACAACAGCTCAGCCCCAGCTCAGCTCCGCTCAGCCCCGCTCAGCCCCAAATGGCGCAGCGCAGGCGAACTTTTAATTACCAAGCAGCAGGCGACGGCGACAGAAGTAAAAGTAGAAAAGTAGAAGTAGAAGCTGAAGAAGTAGAGGCTCTGCCTTTCAATTACGCTCGTGAAGCATGGCCAGCGGCCATAGCATCACCCCCCCAGACGACCCCACTCCCCCCTCCCCCCGCTGGCAGGCACCCAAAAACACAACCCACTCAGGCTCTCACCTCACCGAGCACTCACGACTTTTTGGCCAGCTCCTCCTCGTTGTTGTTGTCGTTTGCGGGCAAAGTTATTGCGAAATGTGGCACGGCGAAAAGGTGAAAAGGCGACTCGCCCGTCAACAAAAGAGATGAAAACCAGTTACCAGTTACCAGTTACCAGTTGCTAGTTGCCGTTGCACATGGCCCAAGTTTTTTGCTTAGACTGGCTGGCAGCCCTGACAATTCACTCGAAAAAAAAACAAGCAAGAAGTAGGAGCAACATATACGGGGAGTGCTGACTGCATGATGCTCGCTTGGAGTCTGAAATAGAGTTAGAGATAGAGCTAAAGAGCTAAAGAGCTAAAGAGCTAAAGAGCTAAAGAGCTAAAGAACTAAAGAGCTAAAGAGCTAAAGAGCTAAAGAGCTAAAGAGCTAAAGAACTAAAGAGCTAAAGAGCTAAAGAGCTCAAGAACTAAAGAACTAAAGAGCTAAAGAGCTAAAGAACTAAAGAGCTAAAGAGCTAAAGAGCTAGAGATATAGAGAGACAGATCGACAGATCCACCGCGAGAGATAGGAAGAGAGAGATCCACAGAGATAGATAGCAATCTAGATCGACAGTTATACGTATATATAGATATTGATCTTTAGTTCTTCATCTATCTTCCTCCATCTCCTGTCAATAAACTCTTCAATCAATATGCTCGTTCTGCCTGCATCAGCGAGCATTGAAGGCAAAGAAGTAGCGCCCAGCATCCAGCGGCCCATGAATTCAAAATGAGACGCTCAAGTGGCCCCAAAATTGTATTTTCAGCGTTTTTATTTGCGCAAAATTAGCCCTGGCACGCCCCCAACCAGACGAATGCCGTCCATCCGCCTTTACACAGCATCGCTACTGCAACAAAAAAACAGAAAAAGGAAAGAAAGGAGGGGGGAGTAGGGGAAACTGTCGTATTGCTGCTGCTCCTTCTCCCCCTCCTCCTCCTGCTGCTATTCCTGCTCAAATTCAATACAAAAGCGCAGCGTACTAGCCGCCATTTTGCCTGCATACAGATCATAAGACAAAAACAAAATGGGCGGATAGGGGCGAGGGTGAGCGTTGGTTCAAGAAAGAAAATGGAGCTAGGAGATTGGAGCATGCTGAATGCCCTTGCAGACATGAAACAGTTCTACCGTATATTCACGTTTCGTAGAGCGCCACACACACACACACACAATTATGCTCCTCCTCGTGCAACTCAATTTCGTAACGATTGGGCCCCAAGGCGGCTACAGTGAAGCTGCGCTAAGTGAAACGATGCGCTGCTGATTCAATTGCAATGCATTTAAGCGGTGATGTTTTTTTTTTTTAAGTGAAGATTATAGATATAGAGGTATTGAGTGAAAATATGGAAGGCGCTTTAGTTGTAGTTTTAGATTAGGAAGTAGATAAGGTAGATGTAGCAGATAAAGATATTTAGAGTTGAGAGAGAGAGAGAGAGATTGATCATATATGTATGTATGTATGTAGTAGTATGGATATGTAATTATATAAGTCGAAAAAAGTATTTGCAGATATGATGAGAATCATATAGAAGAAGCAGAAGATCTTGTGTCTCGTTCACTTTCTCTCTATTTTTTGTTAAGACACTCTTTGTTTCTTACTAGAACTCCATAAGTAGTAAATAGAAAATTGAATTTCATTTTGGATCTCTAGATTCTTAATAGCTTAAATTTTATATGTATGTATAGTGCATATAGTAAAATGAATAGAGTCAAAAAAGTTAGCTGAATAGAGTCAGTAAAGTGAATAGAGTCAAGGGAGATCATGGTAAACATTTGTCATTTGTATAGTCTGAGTCGCTGTGACTGATCTTGTAATATATCTATGTATATATTATAAATATATCTATATATATGTATCTATAAATATTATAATTATATCTATATATATCTATAAATATTATAAATATATCTATATATATCTATAAATATTATAAATGTATCTATGTAATTCCCATATAAGAGATATATGTATTACCATTTATGTTCATATTATAGCCTTTTTCTCTGCTCTTCAATCGAATAGTAATTGCAAATTTTGGAAATATATTTCACCCTTAACTTAATATATATGTGTCTATATACCTACATATCTAAATATCTGATATGTTTACATATATACATCAATATACACATACATACACACATATCACATGTATATATTTGCTATAAAATGTACATGGCATATGCGGCATAGACCACGCCGGACACGGGCCAAGTTTTTCGGCTACCGAAAAGTCAAGCAATGCCAGCAAATTGGAAATTTTATGCTGTAGTTTTTCCGGGGCTCTTAAAAAGGCTACGTGAGCGGGCGCTGGGCGCTGGGCGCTACAGGCTGTTGGCAGGGCACTGCAGGGCGTGGCAGCTGAGGGGCGGTTAGTTCTGCTCGTAATATAACGAAAATAACGAACTTTATGCCTTGTGCCATGTGCCTGTGTATGTGTGTCTGAGTCTGTGTTTGTGTTTGTGTGCCGCAGATAAGCTGCAAAGGATGCTGATGCGCATGAAGGATGAGCACTTAGTCTGCCACGTCACGGCCTTCCCTCTGCACTGGCCGAAAAATAGTGGAGGGGGAAGACGAACAAAAAAAAAAAAAATAAGTTTTCGCAATGGGATTACGATAGTCGAAATGCACTTACTACTTATATTGCTTAACGATTTTTCGTTTTCCTTATATTTTCAAAGCTGCTTTTTTTTGTCTAACCCAAAGCGTAAAGAAATTAGTTTGCTTTAGCGATAAATTTATTGGGCTGTAAAGTACTTAACATAACTGTTAAGTAAGCCATACGAGCTATATTCAAGTTGAGAATTTGCTTAAGAAGCAACAACTCTTACGTTGTTTTACTTGGTAGATTAACAGTTGCTGTAAACAAAATGTTAATAAGCAAATACGAATAAAATGTTAAGATTTCGATGGGAGCTAGAGAAATTTTTTAAGTTAAAGCTTCAAATGTTAACATTTGATTATAATTGAGGCAAAATTTTGATAATCCTTGCTCTTACGCTTTGGGCTCTTAACATGTAGTTAACATAGTCGCTCTGTTAAGGCTATGTAAATGTTAACAATATCTCTTAATGAAGACTTTGGAAAGAGTGTATAATAATCATGTGTAGAAAACTCTTGACAATCCTCCAAGGCTCTTACAACACTCTTGAAACGTGGCAAGCGTCTGCGAAAAGTCAAACAACGTATGCAACGTATGAAACTGTGCGCTCGGCTATGTGAGCGAACATTCCATTGAAGTTTTGTGTATGTTGCTTGCGTTTGCTACGGCTCGGACTGTCCGTCTGTTATGTTGGCTTGATTTGAGGCTCGTTTCGTTCTTGTTTTGGTCTTGTTTGGTCTTGTTGCCCTGACGTTTGTTTATTCCTTTCGTTAGCCGTGTGTTTCTTATAAATTATTAAAAACCCACCGAACTCTGGTCCATAAAGTTTCTGACTTTTCGACATTCAGCTGGTGGCTTTAAAGCATCCATCCGTCTGGCCACTGCTTTCCGATATTACCCAACCGTCATCGCAAAAAAAAAGGATAAAAAGAAAAAAAAACCCCTTAAGACGCAGCTAGCATAACAAAAGGATTCGTTTGCGGCTGGGCACGAAACCGTTGCTAAATTTAAAGGTGTTACATAAATATTTTATAGAATTTATCCGAATATACCTTTCCCCCTCCACCTCTGATCTATGATTCATAAGGTTGGCCCCATGAGGAGCAGGAGGAGGAGCTGCCAGGGGTTCGTTTTTTTTATGATTGAGCAATGTTTCAATATTTGTTATCGATAAACGATAAAAATGTGCTAAAATATTCAAGTTAATCAGGCTGAACAAACGCTTTGCCATAAGCTTAGAGGTCATACGGTATATTTATATAGTTCGAAATGGGTCGGCACTTTTATACGGTTAGGGGTGACTGAAGTTTGAGAGTAATGAGAGAACGAGAGAAGGACAGAGAGAGAGAGAGAGAGAGAGAGAGTGAATAAGAGAGACATCGAATAGGAGAGAAATAGCGAGTAAGAGAGATAGAGAGAGAGAGACCGAGAAATTCGAACTGGTTTTAGCTTCATGTAACTTGACTCATTTGAACAAGTTCATATTAGATTTTGCTAAGACAACAAATATAAGTTAGTGCAAATTATAAAATTTAAAAGCCAATGTTAGAGCTCTATTGCTGTTCTTTGAACTAGTTCAGTAGTTGGTAGTTCTTTTTAGTTTGTAGTTCTTTGTTTGTACATCTTGGAATGTCTTAGCATATATATATTTATATTTAGTACAGCTGAACTAGTTCATATATATATTTATCGCATAATAGAACTAGTTCCTATATTCACTTGTGCATACTTTAAGTTCCTGAGTTGATAATCCCTCTCTCTCTCTCTCTCTCTCTCTCTCTCTCTCTCTCTCTCTCTCTCTGTCTCTCTCTCTAAATTATTTGGATTGAGCTAGCTCACATAAACTAGTTCATAGCAACTATTTGAATATAGGCATTTAATAAATGCATCGTAGGAGGTAATACAAGCATAGAGAGTTAGTTATATTAACTACGTTAACATATTTTACTTCATTTGAGCTAGTTCGCATCGCTTTAGCCCACCCAAATTGAACTAGTTTTGCATTTAATGCCAAGTTATTGCTTCATTCGAGCAAGTTGAGTGTTGCTTAGAAAGCTGATTGGATTTAAGGCTTTGCCATTGACGTTAATTAATGCTCTTTAGTTCTGTTTGCAACAATTTTTGGAATGCCAAAAACTTGATAGTTCCTTCTATTCGTTTAGCTCAAAAATGTGTGAACTTTTGGGAATTCTGTCTGGCATTTCCGACCGAGTGGTAACACTTTATGCACTCTAGCCACATTTAAAGCTCTGGGGCTCAAGTCCTTTTTGGAGAAAACAGACCGCAAAAAAACAAAACCAAAGAGAAACGAGAAACGACAACAGCAACAACAAAATAGAAGAGCTAGAGCTAGAGCAAGAGAATAAACAAAACAAACCAAAAACAAATACGTACAAAATATTTGCCAGCATATTTTGTGCCACAGTGAAAAAAAAAAAAACAAAACACAAAAAGCCCCAAACTCTGGCCAGAGCGTGTGGCAATTGTATTAACAGAGTCCGAGCCAAATGCTCTTTGGATGCAGCTCACAAATTGTTGGCCATGCTTCAATTTAAGCCAACAACAGCAACAGCATTCAGATACACGCAGCACTAGCTATGTATGTATGTATGTATGTATGTATATGCAAAAAGTGGCTAAATTTAACTCGGGCTCCTTGCTCGGCATCTACTTTGTTATTATCTAGCGCTTTGTTCGACGGTTGCTGAAGATGTTGCCGCTGGCAAAAGCTAAAGCACCAGCAACAACAACAACAGCAACAACAACAACAGCAACAACTACAACAACAGCTACTCAACAATGGACGTCAGCGTTTCCTGTTCGCCCAGCTAGCCAGCTAGCCAACCCCTACGCTCCCTCCCCCCTCTCTATGGGGCAGCTTCCTTCCTGTGTTGCATTGGATATTTCATAAAGCTTATGCATTTTGTATGCGATCCAAACGGAAGCAGCTGCGCACAGCAGCAAACCCAAAAACTAAACCGCATCCCAAAAAAAAAAAGCCAAAAAAGCCAAAAAACACCCAAAAATAAGACAAATAACAATAGAACTGAAACGTCACTGAACCACCATGAACCACTCTGATCCGCCATGAGCCGTTACGTATTCAAAATCGCAACATGCATACTGAACTAACCTTTACCGAAAACTCCAGACACTGAACATGAAGTTGGTTCAAATAGTTTATAGCGAAATATCTATTTGTATATGGCGAGTAGGTGTCTACACTGCGCCAAAAACACTAGTTGCTTGTTCATATTTAACAAGTAAGAAGGCTCTAGTCGAGACTGCTCGACTAGGGGATACCCTGAACCCTCCAAGCTGATATTCTAAACATTCTGCACTTCTTTTATGCACACATATAGACATGCATACGCATATACCCTGAACCCATTGAAAATGGAAAATCCGGGTATAATGGTTTTGTTGAAATATATGTAATAGGCAGAAGGAGGCGTGGCATACCCCACAAAGTATATATATTCTTGATCAGGGTGACGAGCTGTTTCGATTTAGCACCATTCGTCTGTCTATTTCTTCTAAGTATTCCTTCTACGTATTTCGAAGTATTCGTCTACGTATTTCCTCTACGTAGTTCCACTACGTAATTCCGCTACGTAATTGCTTAGCTGATCGATCACACACTCGACTTCACTTTATTACGCTGACCTCCACCAGGCCTCGACGACTGAAGACTGACTGAAGAAATGCTGCAGCTGCTGCCCTTTATATAGGGCTACTTTTACTCAAGCACCTCAAGACTCTCCCAAATGCTGAGCCCTACGGCAGGTAGAGCTCGTTGCAGTCGAACTTCAAGTGGGCAATGGGAACGCTCTCTGCTGCTGTGAGCTTTCTAGCTTCGTTTTACCTAAATACAAATACCAAATGAATACTTCTACATACACATAGACAACTTTAGTGATCTTCCGAACTTCTTCTCTCTTTGCTTTTACTTTTACTCAAGTACTGTGTCTCTCAAATGCTGAGCTCGTGCCTGTTCATGCGTGCGTGCCTATGTGTGACTATGTATCGTGTTTTTGCGTGTGTATGTATGTGTGTTTGCGTGTGTTTCTTTTGTAAGCAGAAAGACGCGAAGAATTACTGAAATATCAGCTCTTCGAAGGGTTGAGGTGATTTCCTAGTCGAGCAGTCTCGACTAGAGCTTTCTTACTTGTTTTATTTATTGTTTTATTTTATTTATTTATTTATTTACTTTTTTGTTTAGGTTGCATTTTTTTGTTGTATACATAGATATTGTTAAAACTTATTTTTGCTGTTGCTTATGTTTATTATTTGGTATTTTTATTTAGAAATATTTTCTATAAATTTAATTTAATTTTTTTTATGATTTTTTTAAATTTTTGTTTTTGGCTGTGTACTCGTTATCGTTATTATTATTTTATTTTGATTTTTATTTAAAAACAAGTTGATTTCTTATTTTATTTTATTTTATTTTTTTTTTTTTTGATATATTTTTATAAATTTTTTATTGTTTGATATTTTAATTTAGAAATATTTTTAAACAAGTTTGTTTTTGGCTGTGTATTTTTTTTTTGTGTAATGCATTTGATATGCTTGCGAAATAGTCAATAAGGAAATCGTATTGGAGAATTAAGTTAAGTTCATTTTTTGTATAGTAAGGGAATCCGATTTGAGGAGCATGTGGAGCTGTTGTCTGGGGTGTTTGGGGCTTAGCCTGTGCACAGTGGGTGGCTTTTGGCGGGTGAAAATCAAAGTTTTGTTTTCGCAACTGATCCAAACGTTGGAGTATTGCAAAACCTTTGACTAACAACTTTGTCATATGCATTGTGTGTGAGTGTGTGTGTGTGTGTGTGTGTGTGTGTGTGTGTGTGTGTGTGTGTGTGTGTGTACTGTAAAGCTGCTGCCTTTAGTTTAGAACATTTATTGCTTGCATTGTTGCGGATGTTGTTGTTGCTGCTGCCTTTGGCGCTTGGCCATTGTTTGTTGTATTTGGGAATGTTCAATATACTCACACAGCTTAACTGAGAGAGCGAGAGAGAGAGAGACACCCAGTGTAAGGGAGAGAGCAAGGAAATGTGAAGACAAAGAAGAAGAACAGGAAGCAGCAGCAGAGATTTTTGTCGTGCTGCCATGATGCCCTTGGCAGTGAGAGGCAGGAGGCGAGAGGCTGAGCTTTGGCTTGGCTTGGATTGGATATGAATGTATAAGTAGGGTATATAACATATATTGTAGATAGACATACATACATACATAGATGGCCTCCGGTGTTGAAAAACATATTTTCAATTACATTGCCACCAACTTATGCAAATTCCAGCTCACTCCCTGCCGCCACTCTCTCTCTCTCTCTCTCTTTCGCTCTCTTTCTCTCTCTCTCGTTGTCTATCGCTTTTGGTTGCATAACAATTGCAATAACCTCAGCTAGTTGCAATATTTGTAAGCGGAACAGCTGCAAAATGTATGAAAACATAGATACATATATATATGTATATACAAATGTATGTATGTATATATATATATATATTGGTATATTAAGCACTGAAGTGCGAATGTCTTGAAGCTGCTCGACAGAATTTAACAAGTGCTTGTTAAATATGCATTGAAACATAATCAAGAAGCGGAAATGCGTATAAGCATTGAATAAATATTTAAGTGACGCAAGAGGGCGAAAGAGAGAGAGAGGGAGAGAGAGAGAGAGAGAGGGGGACAGTGAGAGGGGTAGAAAGCGAGACTGATTGAGAGAGATCAAGTTGGAAATAGCTAGAGGGAGAGTGATAAGGAGAGTGAGAGTGAGATGGAGAGAGAGAGTGAGAAATAGAGAGCGAGAGAGAGATGGAGAGAGAGAGAGTGAGAGAGAAACTGAAGCAGAGAGACTGAAAGAGAGAGTGAGAGAGAGTTACAGTGAAAGAATGTTGGAGAAAGAGCGAGGCAGAAACATATTGTGAGAGTGAGAGAGGTAGTTAGTAAGTTGGGAAGAGAAAGACCGTGAGAGAGAGAAAGAGAGAGAGATACTAAAAATGGGTATGAGAGAAAGTTAGAGAAATAGAGTGCGAGAAATTATATTCCCTACGATATTAATCATTATATATTTAATCATAAAATTTGTATTTGCCTAATTTGTATTCATGAGAATCGCAGAGTGAGGCGCTCATAAAAAAAATATTATTTTACTAATCAAATTTTACTTTTTCCCTTCTCTTTTTAGGTAAGTTCTCAACTAAGTCCAACGTAAGTGGATCAACGAAACTTTGCTCAAAATGCATACAATTTTGGATACACCTATTAAGTTATCTAACACATCTGTGTATCGACATATGTATCTCCGTGTATGAGTTTCTTTTAGAGAATGAATATATAGGCAGTTGGGTATGCTCAGCTTAACAATGCCCTACTGTAAATACATAAAGTTCATATTTTTTTCTGTTAAAAATGAAAATTTTGATTAGATATCTCACAAGTTACTGCTAAAAACTAAGATACCCTTTCATTTCCATCTGCTCTTGCTGGGTATCAAAAAGTGAAATTAGTCATTTTGGCAACGTACGGAAAATTGTATAAAATGTGTGGATGGTGTGAAAAGGAATACATACATACATACATACATACATACATATATGCAAATATATATGGGCTAGTGGCACTGGCTGAGCTTGTTAACGATTGTTGGCTGACTGAGTGGACGAAGGATAGAGCAGGAGGGGGAGGGGGGTTAGTCATAGTCAGAGGAGAAGCGGGGGGGTTGGCTGGTGACAACGGCTGTTGCACATTTACCACACACACACACACACACACACTTACAGACATAGACTCGTAACGGTACTTGGCCAGCTCCATTGTATTTGCCATTGAACACGCACATTGAATGGGTGTTACTTGTGGCACGCTCTAGCCATGTGTATGTGTGTGTGTGCACAATAAACTCTCCCTCACACACACACATACACATTCACACATAGCAACAGCTCGACATGTGCGGCAAATGGGCGAAAGGCGCTTTTGTTGCTGTAATTGTTGCCATCGAGCCCTGTTGAACAAAAGGTGACACGCACACACACACATGCACACACTCTCATGTCACACACACACACACATGCACACGAGCTTGGTGCCGCCTGCGTCAATATATTAAATTGCATGCATATTAACGCCTAGATTGCTACCGAGCTACCCGCAGAATTTCAAATAATCTTTCGCTCACTCTCTAGCTCTCTCGCTCTATGAGTCTCCCTCCCTCTCACACTTTCCATACGCACAAGCGTTCAATTAAGCTATGGAAATTCAAAAAATGTTTTTTCCATTTTTTTTTTTGACGTGCGAAACTCGCATGCGAAATTGTGCTTGAATCAATTCAGCAGCATGCGGCACTCATCGATCATCAATTGTTTGTCATGCATTTCATAGTTGGACGTTTTTGTCAATATTTAAGCACAGCACAGAAAATTCTATCCGTCAAACAATCAGCAATCAATCAGTTAATCAATTAAAATAAATTTCGAATTTATGAGTGTGAAATTTTGGTTGAGATTAAAAGGAGTTAAAAGAGATATTAAAAATATACTTATATGTATAACAGAAAATATTTTTAAAATACAGCAAATTAATTTGTAAATTTAGGTATTTTTTATTAAAAACAAAAATTTTTTTTTTTTATATATTTTACATAAATAAATTTAGAATTTTTAATTGTGAAATTTCCGGAATGTGATTGAATGAGATTGGGAGTAAAGAAAGATATTAAAAATACATAAAAAAAAGTATTTTAAAAATATAGCAAATTAATTTTTATACTTTGGAATTTAAAAATTTTTTTTTATTTTTTTTTTCATTTAAAAAAAAAAAATATTTTATTTAAATAAACCTCGATTTTATAAGTGTGAAATTGTAGATGAGATTAAAAGCAGTAAATAAATATATTAAAAATATATAACAGAAAATATTTTAAAAATATAGCAAATTAATTTTTAAATGAGATTAAAAGCAGCAAATAAATATATTAAAAATATATAACATAAAATATTTAAAAAAAATAGCAAATTAATTTTTAAATGTATGTATTTTGAATTTTTTTTTAATATATATATTTTTTTAATATTCTACATAAATAAGTTTAGAATTTTTGAGTGTGAAATTTTAAGAAAAAATAATTTAAAAATATAGCAAATTAATGTTTTTTTTTTTTTTTTTAACAAATATTTTTTATATTTGGAGTATGTAGAAAATTGATTTAGCATAACAACAAAAACAATAAATTTTGCATTATAAACTCTGAAATTGAACAACATCAAAATTTGGTTAGTTCAATCGAATCAACACTGTAATGAAGTTAACAAAAAACTTATTGAAAACTAACTTGGAGCAGAGCATATTACACACACACACACACACACACAGACACACATATGCATACATGTATGCATGCATGCATGCATGCTGTACATGCGCTTTGCAAGTTTGCGCCTTGCATGTTGATTCGTGACGCTTTTGTCGGCTGATAGGGGGCAGGGAGAGGGGCAGGGGGTGGGGTAGGGGGTTGAGGCACTACAATCTAAGTCTTTTTGAGTGCAGCTGAGCCTCAATTGTGGCGGCAGCTGAATGTTGTTGTGCATTTACACAACACATACTCATGAGTGTGTGCGTGTATGTGTGTGTGTGTGTGTGTGCTGTAAATAGAAAAATGAGGTCAATAACAGGTAGATTATCAAATAAGCATTTGGCGAGTGCCTCAGCTGTAACTGTATAGGTGTGTACGTGCGTGAGTGTGTGTGAGTGTGTGTGTGTGTGTGTGTGTATGTATGTGTGGGTGGTAGCATGGATTAGGTGTAGTAGCTTCAAACAGCAAGGCAACAGCATATTTGCCACAATTCCAGTCAACACACACACACACCCACACACACACCCACACACACACTCACACACACACATTGAACTTGTGCTAGAAATCCACATTTTGTGGGCATGCTCAAGACGTCATCGGCTGTCTATCTATGTGTGTGTGTGCGTGTGTGTGTGAATATATTTGGGCGAGTGGCTAGGTTTATATTGCTAGCAATCAACGGCTTGTCTCTGTCGAACACCCGCCCACCCCCTCACCAAGCACCCCCGCTTAAATACCTATGGCCCGCTCCCCTTGCCGCAGCATGCGTGAAGGTCAATTTATCGCCTAATGACGGCGAAGAATGACAGGCAAAGCAAAGCGTTTTCAAGCGTTCCATGCAGCAAGCAAGCAAGCAGCATGCTTCATCATGCCACATACACATGCCGCACATGCCACACATGTGCCATGCTCGCTCGCATGCTGCCTAACTCCCACACACACACACACACACACACACATCCGATTGGCCGATTGGCCCTGGGATTTTGCGGTTCTCAGTTTGGAGTTTCGGTTTCTTTCTTCATTTTTGTTGCTGTTGTTGCTGTTGTTGTGGTTTTTTGTTCCTGTTTCTGGGGCCTTTCGACAGCTTTCGATTTAAGTGGCAAGCAGACATCCATTTTGGCTATTTGGGCTCAAATTTAGCGCACATTTGGTTTGATTTATCTGCCTAATATGCTCCGCTTGGCAGGCGTGTGGCCGAGGAGTGAGTGGCCGGAGCGAGGCAGGGGAGAGTGCGTGGAAGAGAAGGACTTTGGTGTGACTGCTGTTCGAACAAATGCAATTATATTCGAAATTCGATTTGAGTGCGGTTGGGTTGTTCGTTTCACGGAAATATCAGAGATTCGTTGTCCTACCTTGGACATATGTACATATGTCTGGCTTCTGTTTTGAGTGTATTCATTTAAATGAGTACTTAAGTTGTTATGGGCTTAACTGTAGTCATATATATTTATTTACATGAATATCAACATCTTTTATATACATATGAGTGCATTCGCTTGTTATTTTCATAAGTTTTAAATGAATATATTCATGAGTGCGGTATGAGTGTATGTATGAGTGTATTTGTTTGTATTCATATGTGTAAGCACTTAATATTTGAATACATTCACAAGTGTATTCATTTATTTTGTGAATACATTCGTGAGTGTATTCATGAATATATTCATCTGTGATCTGATAAAAATTGAATATATATATTTATGAGTAAATTCATAGATTGTTTGAACATATTCATGAGTGTATTCAGCAATTAAATTTAAATGAATCCATTTATATATTGGAAGTATTCATTCATATTATTCATATTGAATTGTGAATACATATTTTGATTATTCACTCAAAAAATGTTAAATAAATATGATTTTCTTTAAATATGTTGTTTTTCATAAATTGAATTACATGAATGTACTCATGAGTATATTCACTTAGCTCATGAATAAACAAACCAATTATGAATGTAATTGAAATTCAAATTGTAAATGCACTTGTCCACACAATGGTATTTGACTTATTCAATTATTCAAATGTCACGAATATGAATACACTCATGCTAGCCAGCTGGAAGTCTCATCTAACGGCAACCGCAAATTAACTTGTGAAAGCAACTGCATTGTAATAAACAGTTACTACCGAGCTTTTCATTTGGATACCCAATGCAGGCAGACTCAAACAGAAGCACAGATACACACTCACACACACACTCATGAATGTTGTTGGCATTCGCTTCACATGGCAGCAAACATAACCATAACCAAGTTAGCAACATCCTTGTTCCGGCTATAGAAATGCGTTAAAGCAAACTGAATTGCTATGGAATTTGGCTTTTACCCTTTTTGTTTTTTCCTCTTTTTCTAGTTTGTTGCTGCTTGTTTTCGTTTGTTTTGTTTTGTTTTGTGCCTGGACTAGGTGAGGGCTCTAAATAGCACCGCACCTGCTGACCGAATCAGAGACTGAATGAAGTCAGGCGCGGAGCAGCCCGAAGAAGTTCTGTGCTGCCAAAAGCAAACAGAGTAAACTGACTGAGCAAACACTGCACAAATTTCCAACCAAAAAACGAGAGATCGACAGTGTAGAGAGAGAGAGAGAGAGAGGGAGAGAGAGAGAAAACTTATTGCTTGGCAAAGCGTGAAATGTTTACGAGCGAGTGACGATGGCGACTCAAGAGGCAGCATCGTAAAAAGATTTGTGCTTCTGTGTGCCTAGCGCAAATCTTATCCTCTTTACTAACTTACCATCACAACTCTCTCTCTCCCTCACTCTCTATCTCTGTCACTGCCTTTCCATCTGCCTCTCTCTCTCGTTCTCTCTCTCTCTAACTGCTTAATCGTTCTGTCTCTGTTTTGCTTAGCATTTTGCGCGCACTGTGCACAATTGTAAAGAAAATGTTATTAAGGATTTTCTATTATATAACAAAAAGGCGCACTAAAGACACGCACACACACACACACACACACACACACACACTCATTCTGAAAACGAGATGGCGTTAGAGCAAAACGCAGAGACAGTCGCCATTATTTTGGGCTGAGACGCATTAAGCACTTGACATATACACAGTTTGGCAGTAAGCAGCAGCCGTACACTGCGAGAAAATAGTGAGAGATGTGGTAGAAAATAATAGAAAATTAATAGAATAGTCTATAGATTATATAGAATAGTAATATATGTGTGTGTATATAGAAAAATATGAATTTATATAACTGAGAGACAAGGTAGAAAATAATAGAAAATTAATATTTAGAATAGTGTATAAATTATATAGAATATAATAGTAATACATATATATTACACATACATATAGAAAAATATGAATATATATAGCTGGTAGAAAATAATAGAAAATTTATAGATTAGTCTATAGATTATATATAATATAATAGTAATATATACGAATATACATATATATTTATTGCGTATACCGGAAGTACTAGAATATGTATCTCGAAGGCAGTTTCTAGCTAGAATTTCAGTCTAATTTAATAGTTTTATTTATGACATTTAAAATGAAGTATTAGTCTAAAGTATTTTAAAAATCTTTATACTTTCCTTAGTTCATTTTTTCGCTCATTTATGTTAGCATAGAAAAAAAAACTATTTATAAAATATATCAAATAATTTCTTAATACTTTTGTTTCAGTGTAAAATGGAAATTTAAATATTTCTGACATAAAATAGGTTTCAGAGCAACAGCGTTTGGCACTCGAAGTGTAAACTATTTAATAAAGCACTGAGCTTCAATTTGAAGAACAATTTCTTGTTATAACAAAATGCAAAAATTGAGTTTACAAATAATCTCTAATCTAAAATCTGAAAATAATTTAGATTTAAATATATATTTATATTTTATTTTATATACATATATGTATATTTATAAATTATATATTAAAAAAATGCATATTGTATTTAAAAAAAAAAAACAGTTATTAGTGTATTTTTTTGTTTTGTTTAAAACTATTTTTTTCATCAAGAATTTTGTTAGCAAAGCTATAGAAAAAACTTTTCTTTTTGGCTGTGCATGCACATAATGCATATAGTTTATATAAACAAATCTTGACCTATAAATAAATATATATGCTTAGTTATATACACTCTATATATTATATATATATACATATATATATGTATACCTACTTATATGACTGCATCTTGGCAACATCATTATAAACATGCGTGTTGGGTTTTTTTTTTACTTTTTGGCTAAGGACTTTCATCTGCTTAGGTTTTCAATGCCTGTCGCCAAGTCTTGGGCGATGACGCGTTTCAGCCATGTGTAAAATGTGTGTATGTGTGTGTGTGTGTGTGTGTATGTGTGTATGTATGTATGTATACGCTCAAGGTTCAGCTGCAAACATTAGTCAACTGAACCCAAAATGAGCGAGCAACAAAAGCAGCGCCATCGCAATGAATGAAGAAGCAAGCGAGTGGATGGCCAAGTGAATAAGTGAGTGGGTGAGTGTGAGTGTATGAATAAATAACTGAATGACTGACTGACTGACTGACTGACTGACTGGCTGGCTGACTGACTGACGGCAATGCACATTATTATATGCAGCAGTCAGATCCTGATGTTAACGTGCCTCAATGCACTTTTCTTTGCGTGCAAATGTTTTGATGCTCTTGAATGCGGCAGGTGTGTGTGTGTGTGTGTGTGTGTGTGTGAGTGCAGCTGGTGTTAAGGTAGTGCCTGTACAGTGGTATAGCTGACATGACATTCATCTATGAAGATTTTCGATACCAACATTAGCTTGCAGTCGAGCAAAGCATTTAGTTTGATTTTTTAGTTTTTCATCTATTTTTCACTTTTTCTGATGAATTTCATAATTTTATTGATATTGATTCAATGCAGAGCTTGTAAATAGTCTGAGAAATATTGATTATTTATATAGGGCTGGAGTTAGTACGAAAACTAAAATTTTGTAACTTACTTTAATGTGAATATTTGTGAATATTTCTTCTAAAAGTCTTTCTTAGAAGATGATAATGAATGTACTTATATATGCATATGTGCATTACTTTTTCACATTAAGTCAAGTAGTACCAAGAACATCATCAAATCAGTTGCTATTTGAAATCCCCTTAAGCCTTTAGCTTATTGCATTACGCAAGAAAAATTGTGAACGAAATTTCAGCATTATTCGAAAGGAAATTAGAGAGAGAAACAAAATGAATTAAGAGCATAATGCCCAAGTTTTGTTATTATAGTTAAATATATTATCAAATGTCAAGAAATGCCATATATATATATGTATATTTATATGTATACAGACATACACACACATATATGACAGTCATTGCCACTGTGCTGTGCATGCAGCAAACAGTCTGTTAAAAACATGATTTTGTACCCTGAATACTATTGAAAATGGGGAGGAGTAGGGTATGAAGGTTAACAGAACGAAGAGCTGAGCAGAGTCAAGGTTGTCTGAAAAAACTATATAAATATGGTCATATATTATAAACAATACAACTTTATCATTTACCTATCGATAAGTGATCGATAGAAATCGATAAATTGACTGGGCTAAACCAAAAACCATAGAATGTCTGTAAGAACAGCTCTACTTAGAGCTCAGGGTATCTGCTAGTCGAGCTGCCTAGAGCTCAGGGTATCTGCTAGTCGGGCATTGCTGTCACTAAAGCTTACTTGTTTGTGTTTTACTGTTTTTTTTGTTTTTATTGCGCTCTTTTGGAACAATGTCAGCCATTTTGTTTGCTTTTGTGGCGCCACTGCAGCAACCCAGTGGCGCCTCAAAGTATGCAAGGCAAGAAGCAGCAACAGCAACAGCAGCAATGGCAACATCAGCTGCAGCTAACTGCGGCAGCTGAGCTGAAAGACAAGAGCAACTGGCACAGAAGCAGAGGCGGGGCAGTTGGGGTTAAATGCGTATCGCATTCAGCTTGTGCAATTGGATGTAAGTGCGCCAAAAGAGTCGTACTCTCTCTCTCTCTCTCTCACTCTATCTGAATTGGGTGTGTGTGCCAAAGCGTTGCAGCGTATTGTCTGATTTACGCGCTCGCATTACGCATACGCCGCATCAGCCGCACTCAACACTTGAATTGATTATTTAACTTGCGGCTGCTGCAGCAGCATGTGAAGAGCAGCTGCAACTGTTGCCGTTGTTTGTACTGTGATTGTCGTTGCTGCAAATACAGTGAAATCTCCATTAAGCGCACAGCGCTCGTTGAGTAAACGCTACAGTTGAGAAAAGTCTGTTACTGTTACTGTTACTGTTACTGTTACTGTTACTGTTACTGTTACTGTTACTGTTACTGTTACTGTTACTGTTACTGTTACTGTTACTGTTACTGTTACTGTTACTGTTACTGTTACTGTTACTGTTACTGTTACTGTTACTGTTACTGTTACTGTTACTGTTACTGTTACTGTTACTGTTACTGTTACTGTTACTGTTACTGTTACTGTTACTGTTACTGTTACTGTTACTGTTACTGTTACTGTTACTGTTACTGTTACTGTTACTGTTACTGTTACTGTTACTGTTACTGTTACTGTTACTGTTACTGTTACTGTTACTGTTACTGTTACTGTTACTGTTACTGTTACTGTTACTGTTACTGTTACTGTTACTGTTACTGTTACTGTTACTGTTACTGTTACTGTTACTGTTACTGTTACTGTTACTGTTACTGTTACTGTTACTGTTACTGTTACTGTTACTGTTACTGTTACTGTTACTGTTACTGTTACTGTTACTGTTACTGTTACTGTTACTGTTACTGTTACTGTTACTGTTACTGTTACTGTTACTGTTACTGTTACTGTTACTGTTACTGTTACTGTTACTGTTACTGTTACTGTTACTGTTACTGTTACTGTTACTGTTACTGTTACTGTTACTGTTACTGTTACTGTTACTGTTACTGTTACTGTTACTGTTACTGTTACTGTTACTGTTACTGTTACTGTTACTGTTACTGTTACTGTTACTGTTACTGTTACTGTTACTGTTACTGTTACTGTTACTGTTACTGTTACTGTTACTGTTACTGTTACTGTTACTGTTACTGTTACTGTTACTGTTACTGTTACTGTTACTGTTACTGTTACTGTTACTGTTACTGTTACTGTTACTGTTACTGTTACTGTTACTGTTACTGTTACTGTTACTGTTACTGTTACTGTTACTGTTACTGTTACTGTTACTGTTACTGTTACTGTTACTGTTACTGTTACTGTTACTGTTACTGTTACTGTTACTGTTACTGTTACTGTTACTGTTACTGTTACTGTTACTGTTACTGTTACTGTTACTGTTACTGTTACTGTTACTGTTACTGTTACTGTTACTGTTACTGTTACTGTTACTGTTACTGTTACTGTTACTGTTACTGTTACTGTTACTGTTACTGTTACTGTTACTGTTACTGTTACTGTTACTGTTACTGTTACTGTTACTGTTACTGTTACTGTTACTGTTACTGTTACTGTTACTGTTACTGTTACTGTTACTGTTACTGTTACTGTTACTGTTACTGTTACTGTTACTGTTACTGTTACTGTTACTGTTACTGTTACTGTTACTGTTACTGTTACTGTTACTGTTACTGTTACTGTTACTGTTACTGTTACTGTTGCGCTCTGATTGAAAAGCAAAACTCGGAGGCAGCCAGACAGTCGTCGCTGTTGGGTGCTCGTGTTTGTCCTTGCCATCTGGCAAGGCAGCGCATCAGTTGCCCCGCCCACCAGCAGCTGCAGCTCCCTTTGGGCGGCGCCCAACTAAATTGCTTTCGAGTGTTGTTTGTTGTGCTTGAAGATTTACTGCTTTGTTGGTTTTCCATTTAATTTCTTTTCACATTAGACACGCGCACAGTCGACTTACTATCTCTATGTGCGTGTGTGTCCAGCTTCCTTACATGCCCACACACACACACACACACACACAGATACATCGTGCACTCCCTTTGACATTTTCAAATGTTAGCTAATGGCCCAGCCCGTTCGCTCGCCAAAAAGCTCATTATTATTATATAGCAGTTGGCTCCCAATTTCGGGCGCCGTCGCACGCTGCACACAACTTCGCACGTGATTTATATGATGACATTGGAGCCCATTTGCAATTTATAGCCGATATACATACATACATATACACCTGAGCGCGGTGCGCCTAGTCCACAGTTTATTAGATTAATGTGGGCTTTTGGTTAAGCGTCTTAAGTCCTGTTAGCGGTTGGCTCGCCAGCCAAGCAATTAGCAGCTCAGGCAATCGAAGACTTGAAGTCTTGAATTGCTCTCGATATAAACATACGTAAATGAGCCTTTTTCTTTCCCTGCCTGTCCCTCTTCTATCTTCCTCCCTATCTGTATTATGATTATCCATTGCATAATTAAAGAGTTGATTGAATTGTTGTCTCATATATTGATGGCATGGAAATTATATAATTATTGGTTCATTATATAAGAAATTATGTAGCATTTGTCTCTGAAAGAGTTGGTTAAAGAGTTAAAGAGAAAGTGAGAGAGATAGAGGGAGAAGGAGAGGGAGAAAAAGCAAGAGCCATTAAAGATAAAGTGAACAAAGTAGAGAAAGAAACGCAGGGATGGATGAGGAAAGATAAGAAGGAGAGAGAAAGGTTAGAATAGAAGCAAGAAAAGGGGGAGAGAAGGAGAGTGAAAGGGAAGTAAGAAAGAGAGAGAGAAAGAGAGAAGTCGAGGGCGTGAGAGCGAGTGAAAGAGGAGAGAGATATAGAGAGAGAGATAGATAAAGAGAGCGGTCGAGAGTGAGAGAGATAGAGAGAGAGAAAGGGATAACGATGGAGAGGGAGCGGAGATAGAGAGAGAGAAAGGAATAACGATCGAGAAAGAGAGAGATCGATCGACAGAGAGATAGAGCGCTAGAGAGAGTAGTAGGGAGAGGGGGAAGAGCGGAGAAAGAGCAGAAAGAGAGTGACAGTGGAGCGAGAGAGGGGAGAGAGCGTGGAGAGATAGAGTTAAGAAATAGGCGAGAGCAAAGAAAGATGTTGAGAAATTTGAAGGCATAGAAGTAGACGCAAAAGAAAAGCAATGATAGAGGAGGAGAGAGAGTGAAGGATATATATGTATATAAGAAGAGAGAAAATAGAAAATATGAAAGTAAGTCAAGGAAACTAGAAGGAATACAAAATACAAATCCAATTCTTATATCTATTCAAAGCAAGACAACTGCCTTAAGTGGAGCACTCGTGCATTCGTCATTATGTAAGCAATCATGACGTAGCTATGCAAATTAATTAGTTTCCCTAGTCTGGCTTAGTTCACTATTCACTAGAATCATCAATCATAGAAATGACTTTGAATTTATTGTAAACTGCAATTTGCATTGAATAGAGCTCTCTAGAGAATATCTTGCCATTTCACAGCTGCTCTGCGCCAATTAAAATTGGCTTTGTTCAGCAATCGTTGCTTGGCCACACTTATCAGTTTATCACTAGCAATTGCAATTTTTCAGCTAACTAAACTGATTGCCATTTCTCTTTGCTGTCGCACTTATCACGACTTTAATCGATGGCCAACACCTTGGGCAAACAACAAGTTGCTAGCCAGCTAGCCAGACAGCAGCAGCCCCATCTCAAACACCGCCTGCCGTCAGCGAGTTGGCCAACAGCTGTGAGCCATTTCGCCTGCAGAGTTGTCGTTGTTTCTTTGTTGTCATTTCGTTTCATGTTACTTTTTCTTGTTTTTTTTTTGTAAATTAGTTGCACGGCAGAGTAAATAATTAAAAAAGTTACACAAATTACTTAAGAAGGCGTCGCTGTTGGCGAGCCACGCCCACGCACAGAGCTTTTTAGTCGAGAACCCCAGGCAGGCAGGCAGCAGGCTTGAATTAGGTCTCAAGCATTAAGCATTTTCTTTGCTCATTTTTTGTTGTGGCTGTAATTAAATGATGTTTATTAAACTCGCATTGTTGTTGCTGCCTTTGATACTGTTATTGTTGTTGTCGTTGTTGTTGTTGTCACTTGCATAAGCAAACAAACAAACGCCTAAGCTGTCGACGTCATCAACAGCAGCAACGTTGCTGCGCATTTTGCGCCCACTTTAAATTTGAATCAGCGCCTCACAAAAGCGAGCAAAAGTTGAGTAATAACGACTAGCCAAATACCCTATATGAAAAACTTTGATGCATGCAGAACTTAGGCATATTCAAATTTGAAGAAAATGATTTAGTTACCTATGGCTGAATCAAGTACATGTAACAATCAGTGTTGAAAAACACTTGGGTAGACTCTACTGAAGTGAGTTCCATTTCATGGAGACTTTTAGTTCGATAAATGTATGCTTAATAATCGATAGTCATATCAACACGCCTATCAAATACAGAAATTACGTAACAATACTAGAAAAACAGTGTTGCATAATGTTATGTATGTAAATAGTGTTAATAACAGGTTTGCCAGTTCAACAAAATACTAGAAAAACAGTGTTGCATAATGTAATGTATGTAAATGGTGTTAATAACAGTTTTGACACACCTCATAGATCATTTTTAAGATTATAAATATTTGATTTATGGTTAGTTAGAAATTTACTGAAAACCAGTGTTGGGTAACACTTGTTCAAGTCTTATATAGTAATACTCACGTACTTCCTATTGTCAAATGATCCATCTGTCATCAGTTAAGTTTATTAAACGCTAGTTATATACAAAAATATAAAAACCAGTGTTATCTAATGCTGTAAAAGCTTTTAAGGCTATGTATAATGAGAGACAAATTTAAAATTTGTGGCAATAGTCCACTAAAAATTCGTTATATTCCGTTATTAGTCCACTAAAAAGTCGTTATATTCATTATCATACAAGCCAGTGTTGTGTAACTTCGTTGTATTGACTATTTCAGACTTTTAGTTGTCGAAGCTCTAATATATCTAACTTAATTTAGTTGCCTACTTGGTTGCTGCAGCATTTAAAGGCCATGGCTTTAATTTCTGGTCATGCCAGCATGAGATAAGGCTGACGCCACCACCAGTGTTGCAAAAGGCCAATGAAAGAGCGTGTAGAGCAAATATGCTGACGCTTGTTTAAAGGTCGCCAAGCGCTGACCGCATTGTTGCATACCTTTTGCCAGTGTTGGCTAAGGGGAAAAAATGCCAGCATGGCAAAAAAAAGAAGAAGAGAAACAACGAAAAAATGAAATCAAAGCGCCAAAAACAACAACAACAACAACAACGAGACACACAAACCACAAAAATGCCGCCAATGACTTTGACTTGGCATTGTTGTTGGCTCTTCGCTCTCCCTCTCGCCCTATCTCCCTCTCTCCCCCGCTGCTGCTGTCAAAGGCTTGCCAAAATTTACAACAACGACAACAACAACAACGAGAGAGGGGCACGCCTAACGGGCTTTGGTTAGCGCAAAGCGCCTAGCAAGGCAGGGCGGAGGGGAGGGGGAGGGGCGTTTGGTGTGGTCTGGGATCAGAATTGTTGTCTGCGTGTATTTGGGTTTTTTTTTTTTTTATACCCTGAACCCATTGAAAATGGGAAATCAGGGTATAATGGTTTTGTGAAAAAGTATGTAACAGGCAGAAGGAGGCGTGGCAGACCCCATAAAGTATATATATTCTTGATCAGGGCGATGAGCTGAGTCGATATAGCCCTGTCCGTCTGTCCGTCCGTCCGTCCGTCCGTCCGTCCGTCCGTCCGTCCGTCCGTCCGTCTGTCCGTCCGTCCGTATGAGTGCGTCGATCTCAGAAGTTACAAGAGCTAGAGAGCTGAAATTTTGTATGTAGACTCGTGTATACCATACGCAGTACGAGTTTATCATATTTTTTCGATAACTCATTCGATATCTTTTTTATCGAGGATAATCGATAAATTTATATTGTTTTTTCAGCCTAATTTGAACACTTTTAAACATAGAGTGTTCAGATTTGTTGTGTATATACATTCGATGGATACACACATTTTGTCATTTACAGATTTTGGATACCACGCCCCCTTCGCCCCCAATCCGTAAAAAACGTATTTCAAATACTAGAGACTTGTGCTTCGGAATGTACACACATTTATACATTATGAATACATTCTGAAAGTTTCATTAAGATCATACGTCTACAAACGAAATTATTCAACAAATAAAATCTCATAGTATTTCCCACACTGCAGCGCAGCCCAAGCGCAGTCGCTGCTTACTGCGCAGTTAGCAGAGCGCGAGCTTATGCGTGCATGTGGAGGCATGTGTATGTATGTGTGCATAAAAGAAGTGCAGAATGATTAGAATATCAGCTTGGAGGGTTCAGGGTATCTCCTAGTCGAGCAGTCTCGACTAGAGCCTTCTTACTTGTTTTTTTTTGAGCACTGCCACGGGCACTGGCAACACATCCGCTTGCCCTTGCGGCACTTCCTGTCGTTTCCTTCCGCTGGCACACACTTACCCTTCCAGCTGTACACACACACACTTCAGCCTGCCTACCCACCCTTAGCTCTCTATCACCTTCACAGTCTCGCCCCCCGCCTCCTCCTCCAGCTCGGCTGTCAGTGTGCTCCGCGTGTACCGAAAAACACGCATACCCAAAACGCCAAACGCCGTCAGTTTATCTAACACGCACTCCAACTGCGCGTCTCTAATATGGCGCAACATTGTCTCTCCCTCCCTGTGTGAGAAGGAGAGAGAGAGAGAGAGACAACAACAACGACTTGCAACAACAATAGCTAACAACAATAGGGAACAATGCGAAAAAGGCTGGCCCCATCAGCAGCAGCAGCTCAAGCGAGCTGCGAGGGGCAACTCTGGAGGGGGATGACATAGATCGAGGATAGATGCAAAAAAGGTTGCCCCAACAAGCAAAAAGAAAAAAACGTAAATTAACAAAACCTGCCGCCAATCATGACTGCGGGACTGACTACGTCAAGTTCTCATTCTTGTTGTTGTTGTTGTCTCACTCTCTCTCTGTGTGCGAGTGACTAAGCATATTGGTAGCTGAAGCAAGAATACACTTACTTCACCTTGAGTAGCACACAGGAAGTGAACTTAAACGGGCTTTGTTTGAGGTTAAGGCACATGAGAACTTGGCCAAAACTACAAATTTGATTGAGAGCAAAAAATTCACATATAAAAGAGAGAGAAAGATAAAGAAAAAGTGAGCAAAAGATGAATAATTTGGTAGATGAATGGAGAAGTAGATGAACAGAAAATAGAAGAATGGGTATTAATCGATAAATATCAATGGACAGCCACAAGAACAGAGAGAGGGAGAGTGCTAGAGATGGATAGAAAGTAAAAAAGAGAGAATGTTGGGAACTAAGTATATCCATGGTTGGACACTAAATATACTATATCAATATACAAATATACAATTTATGATTAATTGATTGAAATGAAGAAACTAAAAGAGAATGAAAATGATAATGAACAAATTATTAGAATGGTAAGAAAGCTCTAGTCGAGACTGCTTGACTAGGAAATTCCCTGAACCCTCCGGAGAACTGATATTTCAATAATTCTTCGCGTATCTCTGCTTACAAAAGAAACACACACACACACACACACACACACGCAAACACACACACACACACACACACACACACACACGCAAACACACACACACACACACACAGAGACACACACACACACGCAAACACACACACACACAGAGAGACACACACACACACGCACACACACACACACACACACACACACACACACACACACACACACACACACACACACACACACACACACACACACACACACACACACACACACACACACACACACACACACACACACACACACACACACATACATACATACATAGACACACATAGGCACGCACGCATACAGTACTTGAGTAAAAGTAAAAGCAAGAAGAGAAAAAGTGCAGAAGATCATAAAAGTTGTCTATGTGTATGTAGAAGTATTCATTTGGTATTTGTATTTAGGTAAAACGAAGCTAGAATGCTCACAGCAGCAGAGAGCGTTCCCATTGGTCACTTGAAGCTCGACTGTAGCGAGCTCTACCTGCCGTAGGGCTCAGCATTTGGGAGAGACAGTGCTTGAGTAAAAGTGGCCCTATATAAAGGGCAGCAGCTGCAGCATTTCTTCAGTCAGTCTTCAGTCGTCCAGGCCTGGTGGGGGTCAGCGCATTAAAGTGAAACAGATTGTGTGATCGATCAGCTAAGCATTAAAGACGTAGAGGAACTACGTAAGGGAACTACGTGGCATTTTCGCTGAAATAGAGTATGAATCTAAAGCTTATTTTCTTATCTCAAATAAATTTTAGTATATGTGAAATACTCAATTTTATATATACGCATTATTATATTCTGTATATTTGTGAAGATACTGAAATTCTCAAATTCCCTCTTGATAATCGATTATAATAAAATAAAGAACCATTCTCAGCACTCTCTATACTCTACTCTCTTAAAGACTCCCTCCACCTCACTCAGTTCTTCTTCAAACCTTAAACATTTTTTCTTCATTTGTTTCTTCTCTTTATAGTCAGGCATAGATATTCAAGAAGTGACCTTCTATATCTCTGTATTCTAGCACATTTCTCACAACCATTTCTTGTTTGCTTGTTATTTTTGTTGTTGTCACTCGATAAGCTCACTCGATTAACTAAAACTGTTGTTGCATCGCCGCAACAAAGTGGATTTTGCGTGCAAAGTGCAACAAGCTGCTTCAAATAGAAAAAAATGAGTGAGAAAAAACACAGAGGGAAAAACTCGCATTTGCCATGCAGCAACAAGCTAAATTGCCGCAAGCGATCAGCTGCACACACACACACACACACACACTCAAACACACCCAGAGAGGCGAAGCTGTTACAACGTCAGCGTTTTGTCACGCTCTGGCGTTTGCTGGCAGTGCAAAGTGCTGTAGATTTGTATGTGCCACAAGCCCTTTTTGCGCTCTGTTAAATTTATAAATCATATCAAGTGTTGCCTTGACAAACAGCCAAAGCGTCATACTTCTTTTTTTTTAGATAAGTTGCACAATTACCGCCACAGAGCGTGGCTCAGTTAGAAGTTGCGACGTACGTAAGACTGCATTCCTTATTGATAAGTTCAGGTTTCTCGCTAATTAAAGTTTCTCGCTTATGAAACTCGGCTTTGGCTTTCGCTGACTTCGACTGACTTTGAGTCAAGGCATTTCAAGCTTCTCGCTTTATTGACAACTTGTTGCAGAGTTTAGTTAATTGAAGTTTCTCACCGAATAGATAAGTTACTAAGTAACTCGCTCAACTCACGAGTTGAACTTTGAGATTTTCTAACTTGTGTTTAATCACTTAAAGTTTCTCGCTTCATGCATAACTTGTTGCTCCCCGTTGAACTAATTAAAGCTTCTCGCTGGGTAAATAAATCAATAACTAGCCAAGTTAATGCTGCAAATGAATTCGACTTTGGTTATCATTTTTTAAAGATTATTGTAAGTTTCTTTCTTCTTTGAGTCTACTTTCCTCTTTTTTATTCATAGCTTTTTGTGCCCTTATGCTCTCTGTATAGATAAGTTTCGATATATTTTCCCTCAAGTTTGCCTCAGCGAAGTTTTTCACCTTTTAGATAAGTTGACAAATTCAGACTTTAGCTTTCTCGACAATTCACGATGGGAATATCAGAAATTTGCATTTTTTGGAAACTTTCAGCCTCTTGTTTAGCTCTGTAAAGTAAGTTGATGTAAATAAAGCGAGCGTACGCTTTGCGCTTCTTAGATAAGTTCTCCAAACTGCATTTGATCAAAGGGCTTGCTTTGTTTTATCTTAAAGCGGTTGCGTTTAGTTACTAAGGGTATTTGAGTTTGGCAACATTTGCTGGCATTCTCTCTTTTATGTGGTCTACCTTTTGCTGTTTTGTTTCCTTTTCGTTTTCGTTTCGTTTCGTTTCGTTCCTTTGTGTGCGCTACTTTGACAGACGCCTCTCTAAACAAGCGCGCGAGCTCGCACGCACACAAAGCCAACGGGACTGAAAATTGAAAAGCAGACTGTGTGTGTGTGTGTGTGTGTGTGTGTTTGTGTGCGTGGGCGATTGCGTGTGCAGGAAAATTAGTTCAGGCAATGGGGCGCATTTTTGAAATTCATAAACTTACCGGTTACGTGGGTTACCTCGCTTTGTGTTAAACAATCGTTATACACACATATACATATACATATATATGTATGTGTGTGTGTGTGTAGGTTTTGTTGTATTGTTGCATGCTAAGTATGTGTTAATATGTAGTTGACTCTGTGAACCAATTTAATTGGCCTGTCTGGCCCATCATCTCTGGCCGGCCTCTGTGTACCCAGAGGAGGCACGCGCAAAAAAAAAAGAAAGGAAAAAAGATGGAGCAGCAGAATCAGAAGAAAATTACTCAAAATGTAACCAAACAGAGCGCAATCAACTTCATGCCTATGAATTAATGACGCGCACAACGCTGCGTATGAGTAATGCGAGCATATGCTTTACCTTCCACTCTCTCTCTTCCTCTTTCTCCCAATCTATCTATCTCTCGCTGTCGAGAAAGTTCACATTTGCGTTGATGATGATTAAATACCCTTTGCAGACATCAGAGCGTTACAGAGCAGCTTCATTTTCCATGAACTGTTCCCATAGGAACCATATAATATAGTCGTCCAATTAGGTACGACCTTTGGTAGGCATGTAAAGGAATTGATGTTTTATTTCAGTTATTTTGGAGGTGGGAAACAAATCTGAGACAAACTCCAAAACAAATACTTTGTTTGAGCTTACGATATAACATACGATATACACATACGATATACACATACGATATAACATACGATATACACATACGATATGCACATACCATATATCATACGATATACACATACGATATACACATACGATATACACATACGATATACATATACGATATAACATACGATATAAGTGGGAGACAAATTATTCAGTTGATATGGTATGTAGAGTTACGATATTATTTGAAATATACCATCGTATGTCAATATCAATGTCGTATATTGAGAGTTACGATATAAGACCTCAAATCTATACCAAAATTTGAGGTCTTATATCGTAGTTCATTATATATACGATATGACAAATATAAATATAGATCGAGATGGAGCTACGATATCAAATTATATATAATATCTTAAAGCTATATTCTCCAACTGCAGTTACGATATTAATATGAGAGCTAAAATGTTTATTTAGATAATAACGATATTATATCAAAAGAATTGTTGAATTGAAATATTATGTAGCTTCTCACAAAGGGTATTCACTGTAGCCGAATTGTGGTAAATGGTCTGGCAACGCCTTGACAAAGAGCGTTAAGAATTTTCACATTTGCTCAACGAAAAAAAGAATGAAAAAAAAAGAAAAAAGAAAGTGAGTGAAGCAAATTAACTGCAAAGTGCAGCTGGAAGGGAAAAAACCAATTAAGTAAATTGGAAAATTTAATGCAAACCCGACTGCGCAATGCTCTACATCGAGATAGATAACGATTGGATAGATAACAGAGAGCTGATGAAAAATAATTGATGAATGTTTCAACTGAGAAATGCATCTAGAAATGTTATAAACTATAATGCATTGCTATTTAAATAACTAAACTTGAAGTATATTTGAATACATTATACTTAATATATCTATATATATATATAGTATATTTGTGCACTGAAACAATATATAAATTTATGGCTGACTGCATGCATTGAATGCATTTAGCTATGCATCCAGCTGGCATTGCTGGGAAATTTTATTGATTTTCGCAATTTCTATTTGCCATCTTAATTAGATTGAGCAATGCAATTATTTATTGTAAAATACGAGAGTTCATATCGAGCCAATGAATTTTTCCCTGTAACCCCCTGGGTTGGCTGGATTGGCGTGGAGTGTGGCCAAACGTTGGAATGTTCATAATCTTATTAGACATTTAATCAGCTCTTACCTAAGCCTTAAGTATGACCAACTGTAAATATATATGTATGTATAGCTAACTGTATGTATGTGTGTATTATATAAGAAATTGCTGCTATTGAAATTTGTATTCCATTGTTAAATGAGCTTTGCATAGCTTAAAGAGCGATTTTTCATTGAAGGTGATTAACTAGCTATTATATAGGCACGTAAATTGAATATACAGTAGAATCCGGTTATAACGACTCCGCTTTTAGCGTCCGTAAGGTTATTGCGAAGAAAATTCTGGTTCCCAGATAATCCTTGCTGAGCAAACTTATAAGGATGGTTCCTTGAGTGTCGTTATAACCGGATTTTACTGTATACATATATACTGTATATATATATATGTATGTATATACTAGCATTTTTCATGTTCTATCTCATGTGTCTGAAAAATTGCTTTAAAAATTGATTCAGTGAAGAGATTTCACTTCCAATTGGAATAATCTGAGTAACAGTGAAGCCATTTTCATTATAATTTAATCATGATTTCACTATTACATTTCATGCAATATGAAAGGCTACCTTTATGTATGTATGGAAATGTTATTGAATTTATTTATTTCATTTTTTATTTATTTTTATATTCAATATTTGCGCTATCAAGTTGTCACTCATTAAAAGATTTTTTACTTTAATCAAAGCTGAAATATTGCAATTTCAATTGAAATTGCTTTCCTTTGATCAGCTGAAGAGCTGCCAATCAGTATTATAGTGCTTTATTCATATTATGTAACTGAGATGGGTCGAGTGAGTGAGACAGATGGAGAGAGAGAGAGACTGAGAGAGAGAGAGAGGGAGACACTGAATATGCATGAAATTACATTCATACAGATATGCAATCATAATGGCATAATAAATACGTTGCAAACACTTCATTAATACTACACACACACAGACGCACACATACACACGCACACACACACACACACACACACGCACTCTCATATAAACAGATTTTATATACATATATCACTGGAAGCTGCAAGCAAAAATGCAATTTCAAGTCTATACAATTGCAACTTTCACACACACACAGCTGCACACACACACACACACACATATATATATACACCTGGCATTACTTTCCTCAGGTGATTTGCGAGCCCAGCAAACTTATAAATAAATATAAATGTATAATTATTATATATTAAATTTATGAATGCTTCCAGCACTTACCTCAGCTTTAGGAAATACTCCTGCATCTCCATCACTGGCGTTGTCCAACACTGGGAGTTCACTTGAAATTACAAATTCATTTGAATTGCGGACCTCAGCTGCTCCGTTGTCTGAGAGCAAACAATTTAAGTTCCTGCTCTCTGTCAAATTGTTGATATTTCATTCCAGAATGTAAATGGGAATTCCTTGGTTCAATCTCCATGCTTACTTAGATTGTATTGCGCTGTACCTGACTGGATTACTCTGAGAATGTTGTCATTTTGCAACACTGCGTGGCTTGAGTTGGTGGCGTTATCTTGACACAGGCAACGAGTCAGAGAGTAGAAGTAAGGTGAAGTGAATAAGGGAAGCAGATGAGAATACGTGAAACTAGGTAGAACTGTTTTTCAGTAGTCAATGAAAGTGAAGAGAAGAAGAGAGAAATTAAAGAAAGTGAAAGAGAAGAAGAGAGTAATTAAAGACAACTTCACTTATATATAAATTTATACTTAGTATAATCCTAAAACTCTTCGACTCTTTTGATCTATAAATACTCTTATTATCTATCTCCCTCTCTCTGCTGTTTCTATTCCTCGTTAGCTCCTCCATTGTCATTAGTTAAATACACCCATCTAGTGTCAATTTATCCATTTGAATATTGTCATATTGCTAAAATGCCAAATCATAAATATATGTTTTATAATCAATTTACACGCACCACATTGGAAACATCATTTTCGAAATAATAAAAAATGGCTTGTGCCAAAATAAACTAAAATTTGCATAACTCACACACACACACACCCACACACACATATACACTTAAATAAACAGTTGTGTGTGTGGGTGTGTGTGTGTGTTTACCCGTTTTCTGTGCTCTGTTTGCTTTAGCCAACGGAAATTTATTGATACTCAGCGCATAAAAAAACAAAACACATGAAATGGAAAAGGAACAGCAACAAAAAGTGTAGTCTAAGTGCTCTAAATGGCAATGCCCAGCTAGGGAATACCCTGGCAGCTCAGCTATTGTTTATTAATCGATTTCTCAGTGGTTTGTTATCGATTAAGCTCTAAGCTGAGCAGTAAAATTTATGTAGAAATATGTGAAGGTTGGTGGTTAAAAAGAGTAACATTTTTGGTTGTGTTACTACTATTTGTAGGAAAAGTATTGCTGGTAGTATTACTACTATTTTTAGGAAAAGTATTACTGAAAGTAATACTACTATTTTTGGGAAAAGTATTACTGAAAGTATTACTAGTATTTTTAGGAAAAATATTACTGAAAGTATTACTACTATTTTTGAGAAAAGTATTACTGAAATTATTACTAGTATTTTTAGGAAAAGTATTACTGAAGGTATTACTACTATATTTAGGAAGAATGCTACTACTATTTTTAGGAACAATGCTACTACTATTTTTAGGAAAAGTACTGAAAGTATTACTACTATTTTTAGGAACAATGCTACTACTATTTTTAGGAACAATGCTACTACTATTTTTAGAAAAAGTATTACTGGTAGTATTACTACTATTTTTAGGAAAAGTATTACTGAAATTATTACTACCATTTTTAGGAAAAGTATTACTGAAGGTATTACTACTATTTTTAGGAACAGTGTTACTACCATTTTTTAACAAAAGTATTACTGAAAGTATTACTACTATTTTTTGTGACAATATTTATGGTAGTATTACTAGTATTACTACTATTCTTATGAACAGTATTACTAGTAGTATTACTACTATTTTTACAAACAGCTGCAGTCCTAGAAATAGTAGTAGCATCCCTATCATTCAACACAGCTGAATATATTGCTTAACACATATTCCCCCATATGCATATGTAGTCAAGCACGTCCCCTGGTGCATCACATTTACAGGGTATACACAAACAAAATATCAACAATAAGAAATACGTTCTGCAAAAAACTGTGGCAATATTTGGCTGTGCGAAACGGCGCACAGGTGGGTTCGCCCAAATATGGCTTCGCGGTGTGTGTGTAGATGGGTGGACGGCAGACGGTGGGCGTTGGGCGTTGGAGAGGGTGCGGCTGGCTTGGGCACGGGCGTGGCTAACGCTATTTTATGGCCAAGAGTCGCAATTGTGTGCGTTAAAGCATTTGTCAACAAAACGTTGGCAATTTAACAATTTGAGCTACCAGCTCCCAGCATTGACTTTCATCTGCTGCTACGTTTTCTCGTTGTTGTTGTTGTTGTTTCTCTCTCTCTTATTTTTTTTTTATAGTTCTTGATTTTATTTACTATTTGTTCATGTGTTTAGCTAGTACTCCTGGGGTGGCAACTGTAAATTGTGTTCGCTGCTGTTGTTGTTGCTTAAGAAATTGGCTTTATTTTTATTGGCATTCAAGCAGGTGACTTGCTCTTGCTCTGCCACTTCACCTGGTGGTCCTGCTCGCTCTCTCTCTCCTGTTGTTTTTTTTTGGGTTGTCGATAGCGACAACTTCGTTATGTTGTTTTTATATTGTCGTTGCCAGCTCCATCGAATATATACAAATATATATGTATGTATAAGAATACAGGAAAAAAGCTTTATTTCCTCTCTCGCAGTGAAGTCTTTCCATTTTCATTTCCCGCTCGCTTCTTGGCCGTGGCGTGTGTATTTGCTCACGTAATTCCCTAATTAAATACTTAAATTGTAATTGCTTTCGAACATTTCATGACACCAGCTCCGCCGTAGCTGAAATCCAGTTGCCGTCTGCTGCCTGCCTGCCTGCCTCGGCTCTGGCTGTGGCTGTGGCTCCGGCTGTGGCTCCGACTCAACTTGGGTCCAGGCATCATTAAAACGCGCACAGGTAGCACCAGGTAGCACACACACACACACAGAAAGAGAGAGGCTGCCAGGGACATATGCTATATGGCTTGTTATACACATGGTATATACGTAGTTACATCTTAATGATGCAGTAGACACACACACACTCGCACACACACACAGGTACAGGCTGATGGAGTGTGTGTGTATTTGATATGGTTTCAGTTTGCTGGTACAGAGGAGAGCATAAAAAACATTCAAGCGAAAAGCAATAACTTTGCTCTGCCACAGATTAAAGACTCTATATATTAGATATATATATATAAGCTTGATAGCTAAAAGATGTAGTGTTATATAGACCGATTAACGTGGATTATCGATAGACTGCGAAATTTACATTTTATGTTTGGGAATTGCTTTAAAGCTGATGAAAATAATATGATAAAGCAATATACATATATATGATATGGTATGGCATAAGATTTATCATTTATCGATAACATGCATACTTGAACAGTATGGAGTGCTCACATAATAACAGCTATATTGCTCACTAATCGATATGTTGATGCAGTTAAGCTGGCTGAACATTCATTTTCGATATGTTTACGATGTTATCGATATGTAAATCGATAGCTGTGTTCATTACGAAAAGTGTTTTTAATGTTTAACTCTGATAACACTTACTTCTGGCTAACTAAAGTGTGATAGCTAAAAGATGTAGTGTTATATAGTCCGATAAACGTGGCTTATCGATTGAAAATAATATGACAAAGCAATATATATATGGTATGGTATGGCATAAGATTTATCAATTATCGATATATTGATGCAGCTAAGCTGGCTGAACATTCATTTTCGATATGTTTACGATGTTATCGATATGTAAATCGATAGCTGTGCTCATTACGAAAAGTGTTTTTAATGCTTATCTCTGATAACACTTACTTCTGGCTAACTAAAGTGACATTATCTCACCTGCTCTGTCTATCCCATTTGCTCTCTTTCTCTCTCTCTCTCTCTCTCTCTGTCACCTGCTCTCTCCTGCTCGCTCTCTGTCTCGCTCCTTTTTTTGCTGTGGCTTGCGTTGCACGTTAAGCTATATAAGTCATCACTTTAATTTAATTGTGCGCAGCTAAGCTGGCCGCACTTACGACCTGCCGCGACACGCCTCCATCGCGTAACACGCCCCAATCAAACACACACACACACACGGCGATTGCACGTGGCTTTTGTATTGTACATATGCTGACCATGTTCTGGCCATGTTCCGGCCACGTTTTTATGTTCTTTTAAGTGCGCAATTAAAGGTCAATTGCAGTCGAAGGTGGCCCAGAAGTATGCTATAAACTCGCACAGACAAAAACTCTAACACACACACACACACACATACATACACATCGAAGTAGGCTTCTAATTGATATTTGAGTAGCTGGCCTAAAATTTCCCAGTCTGTAAGCATTTGTCGGCCGGGTAAGAATTATTGATACCAAAAAAAAGCAGAAAAAAACCCAAAAAAAAAAAAAAAAAACGGTGTAAAAAATCCAGTTTTCAAATAGATCTAAATTTTTCGTACTAAGAAGTACGTAACAACACATAAGCACCCACATAGACACACTGGATGCGAATGAGAAGCATTATGTCTATACACATCCGCTTCAAGTTATTATGGTAGATCAATCAATACAAGCGGATCAAATTGATATAGCTGCGGACGTTTTCGAATCACCTAATCCGACCAATACTCTAAAAGCACCTGTTAGCCCTCTACCCTACAATCCAAATGTAGAGAATTCCAAGAATGAACCGAATGGGAATGGGCAACTCACTGAGAAAAATTGTGCGCCGGACCCAAAGGAGACGGATGTGCAGAGCTATGCAGAAACTGAGAGCATATCGAGCATTAGTGCTGGACACGGACATGGACTAATTATTCCGGCCACAACAGTTTATCCCGAGCACTTGCTGGAGTTTAAAGCGGGTCGCATGAATTTGATCGACAAGCAGGTGAAGCCCGATGTACGGCACGGCATGATCTATATGCATTTGGATGCCAGTGAGCATCTTCACTTCTGCTGGAAGGACCGTCATGCGAAATATCCAGAGCTGGACATTATCACTGAGCCGGGCAATCTCGAGTTTTTGCATGTCGAGTCCTGTAAAACCGGCCGCATCTATGTGCTCAAATATAAGAATGCGATAGATCGATATTTTTTCTGGATGCAAGATCCGCACCATGAGCTCGACGCAAACATTTGTTTGCGTGTCAATGATCTGCTTCAATATGGCAAGCCAATGAGCGATTCTACTTCGGAGGGCTCTCGTATTTAACAGTTTTACGTACGGCCGATACTTTTAGCTAAATGATACGATTTTACAACACACATTTATGTAATTTGGTATGTTTTATAACAATGTCAGCTGGCATGGCATTTATAAACATTTATATGGAAATTTTCTGCAACAAATGTCTGACAAACTTTCAATAAACGGTCCTGAAATGACAATTGGACATTTTGGTGTGCTAGCTTGAGCTTGAGAAAATCGATAAACAGTTTCGAGTGAAATATCGATAACTATCAAGTGTATGTAGGCTAGCATTTAATCAAATTTGGTTTCTTAAATTTTTTGTTCTGAAAAACTTCAGGCAAAACGTAGAAAGTTTTTGTTTGATGCATATTCAAAAAATGCAAGTCAAAACTTTTTGCCCATGGGAAAACTTTTTGAAGCTTCAACTACAAATTTCTTTCTTTTTTTTCCGAGACAAAACAAAAGGAAAAAACATATCTGTTGTCCTTAAAACTATGTTCGAGAGACAAAGAGCGAGTGAGAGAAACAGAGAGAGAGAGAGAGAGTAAAAAATTGCAATAACTGCCTGATAGCTCACTCACTCTACCGCCCTTGCTGCTGTCCGCCAGTCTTGCCAAGCGCAAAAGAAGTTACGAAGATAAATGAGATGGCATAAGTTAGACGACAAGTCGAGCAGAGGACGTGCAAAGCAGCAACCGACTAAAAAAATAAAACACTTAAAATTGATATAAAAGACACCAAATGGCAGTAGGAAAAAAAGAAAAGAACAAGCGGAAGGGCATACTAGACATTAAGATATCCAATACTCTATAGAGGAGAACTATACATAAATAAAGTAAATCTAATAAAATCCGTTTGGCTAATTGTGAAATTCCTTGGCTGAGCATATTATAATTCTAGTTCTTACAGTGCCCCAGTTCAATGGGTAGATATCTATATAATTGGGTTCCCTATATTACTTCCTATCCAACTACAGTTAAGTTGTGCTCACATAAAACATTTTCTTGTTGGCTTTCATAGATCTCGAGTTCTGTTAGACTACACTTACAGAAACCGTATGAAACTCCAATTTTTTAAAAGTAATTTGTGTAGTTCCAAGTTTTTTCCGAGTTTCTTTGCCTATCTATAATGAAATTTCTTTAGTTTATGCAGCAAAGCTCAGATATTCCAAATGATTTCTTGCTATCTTGTATAGATTGCGAGTTCAATGGGTCAATTTATGCTTGATAGGCCTCTTTATGGCACTTACCGCCTGGAAATATACAAAAATTCTTCAGTTTAAGTTTCAAATGCCTCAAATACCGAATTCGCTCGTGTCGTAACTCGTTTAGTTCTCGAGTTCAATGGGTCCCTGGAGGACTATAGATAGCACCTGCTGCCACTGCCATTAGACATTGATGGCAATGCAGGGTATACGCATATAAAACGGGAATTTCTCGTACTGAAATTGTAAAATAGTTGTAAAGTGCACGTAAGCCAAAGGGTTCTGGGCGTAAAGCGAGGTTAAGTGCGGCAGCGGAAGGCGTGGCATGCGCCCAGGCATGCGACAGCAGCTATGTAAAAAACTAAATTTTCTTGTTTTTTTCTGTTTTTTGTTTTTGTTTGGTGCATTTGTTGTTGTTGTTGTTGTTGTTTTTTGGCTGCATCATTTGCGCGCGCTTTTTGCGCTTTGCTTTCAATTGTTTTTTGGTTTGTTGTTGTTGTTGTTTTTGCATTTTTTTTTTATTGTTTTCTTTGATATGGTGGCAAAATGAAACTAAGTGAGTGGAAGTTTTGAGTTGAGGTGACCGGAAAAGGGGCTGGGGGCGGGGGCTGGGGGTCTGTTGGTGAAGTCGGAAAATTGTGATAAAAAACGTGCGCTGTCTAAAGTGCTGGAAAATGCGAAAATGCGCGCCAAACTAAACAAACAAAAATTTTCGTGCATGCCAAAAAAAAAATAAAAGGAAAAGAGCGAGATGAGTCGAGTACGTTGAAATTGTTGCATAATGAAAGGGCATGAAGTGCACACACACGCAGACAGACAGACAGACAGAAAGAGAGAGAGGGGGAGAGAGAGGGAGAGGTAGAGAGGGGGAGTCAGATACGCATGTGTGCGTGTGTGTGTGTCCATTGCCTTGGGGCGTGTTCTCTGTCATTTACAACGTTGGCAAATTTAAACGCATTATTAGTTGTAATTGAGTGTGTGTGTGTGTGTGTGTCTCCCTCTCTATCTCTCTCTCTCTCTCTCTCTCTCTCTCTCTCAATCTTCCTCTCTGAGGCTGAGCCTTGGCAAGTTCTGTAGATATTTGAAGCGCTGAGCGTTTTGGCCAAGTGCCAAATTTTGCAGCTGGGCCAATTTAGACTCAATTGCATGCAATGTGGGCGTGGCACACAATCAATCAGCCAACAGTCAGTCAGTCAGTCAGTCAGTCAGTCATGAGCAGACGGTTGGTTTAATTGCTTCTTTGACTACGGACTTTATTGACTCATTAAAATGAATTAGTTCTTGGCTGAATTGGAATTTCTTCATCTTGAACTGATTCATTTGACATGTGTTAGTAACTGTGTATTAGAATAGTGTACTATTCTAGGGGTTTATATAGTCATATACGCTCTAGCTTTGATCTACTGCTGCCTACTAGAGTAGTAGTAGTAGTAGTAGTAGTAGTAGTATTAGAAGTAGCACTAGTAGACCCTCAAGGTCACTGACCCTGAAGGTCAATACCCCTCTAGGTCAATGCTCCTCTAGGTCACTGACCCTCAAGGTCACAGCTCCTCAAGGTCACAGCTTCTCAAGGTCACAGCTCCTCAAGGTCATAGCCCCTTCTCAAGGTCATTGATCTTAAGGTCACAGACGTCAAGGTCACTGGCGTTTCAAGGTCACTGGGCTCTCAAGGTCACTGCCCCTCGAAGGTTCCTCTCTCTGCCCCTAGATTATTATAAGACCTTAAATTGACTTTAAAGTACCAAAGGGATTGAAAAGGAGAAATCAGGGTATAAAGTTTTTGGTGCAAGTATATAACAGACAGAAGGAATCCTCGCTGACCCCATGAAGTATATATATTCTTGATTAGGATGATGATCATGAGCATACTCGATATAGCCCTGTCCGTCTGTTCGTCCGTGATCTCAGTAGATATAATGGCTAGAGAGCTTAAATTTGACATGCATACACGTTATAATTTTTCGATAACTCATCCGATATCCATATCGCGAATAATCGATAAATTGATTTCGTTTTTGTCAGCTTTATTTGAATACTATTCGACCTGGAGAGGTCCCAGCGCAGCAGAGTGCGTGCTTATGCGTGTGTGTAGATGCATGTGTATGTCTGTATGTATGTGTGCATTAAAAGAAGTGCAGAATGATTCGAATATTAGCTGGGAGAGGGTTCGGGGTATATTGTTATTCTCTTTTTATTTGCAGTGCTCGTTAGCAAAGCTAAACTTTAGCTGATTAGCAACTGGATTCAACACTTGCATTCGAAATGCCTTTTCCGCGGTCGCTACACGGTGCACGGTTGCTCCTTTCGCTGCCGCCCCCTTCCCGCCCCCGCTGAAAAGCAATTTGCTAAGCTGGCATTAGCCGAGCAGAGAGTCTAACACATAATGTGGCCAAAAATGAAGCACTCTCCTCTATATGGATGCAGCTTAATACTCTTGTTACATACCAGAAATTTTGTACATGTATATATGTATGTGTGTGTGTGTGTGTAGTAGAAGATGTGCTATTAAAATTACTTAAAACCAGCCAACAATAAAAGGGGCTTGAAAGCAGCTTAAATATGCCGCTTATTGATGCTGAATACAGCAGCAGCAACAGCAACAGCAGCAACAGCAACAACAACAACAGCAACAACAGCAACAGCAGCAACAGCAGCAACAGCAACAACAACAATTTTTGCTTGTGTGAAGGATATGTTGACACGACTCCTTAGCACGCAACTCACACACCCACACCAGAGTCGTTATCCGCCTCCTCTGCTCTGGCATTTGCCCCCATTGATGCTGCTGCTGTTGCTGTTGTTGCTGTTGTTGCTGTTGCTGCTGTTATGCGTGTTGCATACTAATTTCAAAAATTTGCCATTACATTTGTAGTTCGCACTGCGTACTGTTCGCATGGCCAGACTTTGTTCTGCCTGTTGGCCAACTCGCATTACTTGCAATTGGTACAAATGTAGTTTGGCTCTGTTTTCAGCTTGATTATCAACAGCAGCAACACCAATGCCAACGCCAATGGCAATGGCAATGGCAACAGCAGCAACATGAATCCAACAAATTGTTGGCATTTATTTCTAGTCAAAGGTGAGGCAAAAGTGTCTTAACTACATATAACTACATACGCATACATACATATATGACTAGTTGTTGTTGTTGTTGTTGCTGCTGCATTTGAAGATCAAAGTAAAATTTTCATACGCAGCCAGTGCAAATAAAACTTTTTGGCCTGTTTCACTTCAACCAGCCGTCTGCCCACTCAATCTATCCTAGACACCCCCCCCCCCTCTCCACTCCCCTTGTGTTCGCTTTGCCAGCAAGTTCTTTGCGCCCTTGAGTTAATTGCCAAGTATTTGAGTTGGCAACATAACTAAAAAACTTGCAAGAGAAAATAAATTAAGAAATTTTATTTTAATTTCACACAGAGCCCGTCAACAACAGCAAGATGATGATGATGATGATGATGATGATGATGTTACTGGGAACGTGTGATAAATAAAAGCTTAATTACGAACTGTTGAATCGCATGATAATAGTTAAGCTTTAATTGGCAAAGACTTTCAATATAAAAACTGCAATGCTTCTTCGGCATTTGGGGAGTTGGCTAAACGTAAATTGAATTATATTGGGGAAACTTCCATTGCAATGGATTGTGGGAGGGAAATATCAAATAAATTGCATGATGCAACCAATGAAACGTTCGAGAATATGGGCAAAAATATCAAGGACTCTTAAGTTCGAATGAGGGATCAAATTGGAAAACCTAAAGTGTTGGGGAAGTAGACGTAGATAAATTGCATAGGATAGACAAGGGAAGAAGAAAACAAAACTTAACAAATGAGAATTGAGCTGAAAATGCAATATATATGGGTAGATAAGAGAGGGAGATCCTGAAATAAGTTTAGGAAGATGGAACGTTTGAGATGATGGGATGAAAAAGTTGAGAAAAATGATAAGAAAGAGAAAACTATTGAAAAGACCGAAAGAGCAGATGGAAAAGGAAAATCAGATAGAGCTAGACAGGGAAAAAAAGAACATAGTGTAAAAGATGGAGATGGAAAAAATGTGTGCAGAAGGACTTGAGAGAAGATAAAAGAAAGAGGGAGAGAGAGAGATTTTAACAAAAATAAGATAGATATGGAATAAAATCAGTATAATATTATAGATATAAGATCAAATATATGATAGCTTCACTTGAGAAAGAGAGAAAGAGAGAGAGAGAGATAGATAGATAGAGATAGAGAGAAAGAGAGATAGAGAGACAGAGAGACAGAGAGAGAGAGAGAGAGAGAGAAAGACACAGGAAACACGGAGAGAGAGATCAAATATATGATAGCTTCACTTAAGGGAAGAGAGTGAGATAGAGAGATAGAAAAATAGAGAGAGAGAGAGAGAAAGACAGTGAGCGAGAGAGATAGAGAGATGTCTGGGAAAGAAAAGACAATAAAAGTAAAGAGCTATCGATAGACGGTTGATAAATACTATATACAAATTTATATAATCCAAGAAGAAAATCAATTGAGCAGAAGAGAATTTTTTTGAGCTTTCGACTAACGGTTGGTACATTGTAAGCCTGGACGGTCACGTAGTTGGCAATGGTGGGGGCGGGGGGCGAACGCAATGCATGACAGACTTTCTAATGCCCGCATTACAAAAGCTAAGAGGTCTTTGAGGAAAAGTATTTCAGCTGCGCTCAAGAGACCTGTGCAGGGCTTAACGCCGCTACGGAGACCTTTAAATTTGTCAACCTAAGACACACGCACACACACACACACATACATATATATACATATATATATATGTATGTATAGAAAGGCAATGCTAAGCGCATGTCATAATTGTCAATGTCAAGTGCGCCTTTGGTGCCCAGGAGCTTAGGGGAGGCCTCAAAGACGACAACTGACCCCAGCTGGGCAGAGCGACAAATTATACATATGTATATACAAAGATATATATATGTGTGTATAGGTATATATAGTCGTATATTAAATCTAGTTTCCGGCAAGCGGAAGTACGCCATCTTTAAAGGCATTAAGAGGGCGAGAGCAAAATGATTTTTGATTTGTTAGCCAATGGACTTGACATTGTCGCATAGAGGAAATGTCAGAAGAGGGCAAGAGCAAGACTTGAGCAAACATTTGTAGCAACAGCCATGTCAGACATGTGTTTGAGTGTGTGTGTGTGTGTGTGTGTGTGTGTGTGTATAGGCTGTAGCTGTCATTGCAGGCGCCGCAAAGTATGCAATTGCTGCAAAAGCAGTTTGCCAAAAAGGCCAAACGTCGGACTGGCGTCCTGTTGCCTGTCGCCTTGTGCTATCCATTACCAGCCATTGCACTGCCCCCCCTCCTGTACCCTCATCCGCATCCGCAGCCGTATCCTGGCCTAGTTCACATTTAAGCATTGCGCCGGGCAATAATTCAGGCGTCCGGGCGCAAAGTCGCATAAAAATCAAATAAAAGTGCCAAAAAAAAAAGAAGCAAAAAAAAAAAAAAACATTGCTCTGTGCAAATGTACAATAATAAAATGTTAGCTTCTAGCCTAGCTCTCATTACTTTACACTCTTCTCGCTCCGTCTCTCTTGCTCTCTCTTTCCCTCTTTCTATCTCATATATGTAGATAAGCGAGACAAAGTTAACCCAGTTGCTCTGCTTTTTGGCGCAATGAATAAATTTTCGCTTAGTTTTTCTGTCGCATTTTTCAATTCTCAGCTTTCCGCTGCAGTTCAAGGCTTCAAGGCGCTATGAAAATTTATCCGCATGGACTGCACAAGTTTAGCAACAGCAATAAATAGTATATATATACCCTATTGTGATGTATATCTATTATATTATTAAGCTCTATCAATATTAAAGTATATTTTGCTATGATAACTTTTAAAAACACAGAATTTTATAGGTTTAGCTCGAGAGATTTAAAAAACTTTGCTTAAATGAATATTTAATTCCATCATATATAATCAAAGCCAACAGAAATATCAAGTTCAATAATATTAAGTGCTATATTCATCAAGTTAAAATCGATTTAAATGAAATATAAAGAGATGTAGAAACTTTGCTGCTGTGGATCAAGAGAAAATCCCAATTTAAGAACACACACTGCTGATACACTCCTTGCTCTCCCAGTTCCCATAGGGTATTTGGTAAACTTTCGAGTAAGAAACAGCAATAGTTAAGCAAACATAACAAACAATATTGTTGGCTAACGGTACTTTAGCGAGAGCTAAAATTTATAAACGTAATTAATTAAAATTCGAAAGTGTGCGAAACGAAACGAAATGAAATGAAACGCAATGCTCTGCTCGCCTAAAGTTGATTCCATATTTCACGGCATTCGGGATTATGGATTATGACAGGCAACAAACGTGCCAGCCAGCAGGAGTTGCAGGAATAGCAGGAATAGCCAGGGGACTGGCCAAACAAATCCCAACAAATAGGTCCACCAAGTGTGGGCAAGAACTCAGCTTAACTCTAGCAGCCAAAAAAAAAAACCAAATAGCGAAAAAAGAGAATACAAAAAAAAAGAGAGCAAAAAGGAGAAAAAAAAAAAAACAAGTATGAAAGCTCAAGTCGAGTCTGCTCGACTAGCAAATGCCCTGAACAAATTATTGAAGCAGCAGAGAGCCAGAGAAGAAGAAGAAGTGTAAAAGATCACTAAAGTTGTCTATGTGTATGTAGAAGTATTCATTTGGTATTTGTATTTAGGTAAAACGAAGCTAGAATGCTCACAGCAGCAGAGAGCGTTCCCATTGCTCACTTGAAGCTCGACTGCAGCGAGCTCTACCTGCCGTAGGGCTCAGCATTTGGGAGAGGCTTGAGGTGCTTGAGTAAAAGTGGCCCTATATAAAGGGCAGCAGCTGCAGCATTTCTTCAGTCAGTCTTCAGTCGTCGAGGCCTGCTGGAGGTCAGAGTATTAAAGTGAAGCAGAGTGTGTGATCGATCAGCTAAGCATTGAAGACGTAGAGGAACTACGTAGAGGAATTACGTAATGGAAATACGTAAGGGAAATACGTAGAGGAAATACTTGCAAGCAAAACTTCAAAATACGTAGAGGGAATACTTAGAAGAAATATACAGACAATTTGTGCTAAATCATCAAGAATATATGTATATACTTTGTGGTGTCTGCCACGCCTCCTGTTCTGCCTGCTACATACATTTCAACAAAACCATTATACCCTGATTTTCCATTTTCCATGGGTTCAGGGTATACAAAAATGGGAATGAAATTTATTTTGTAAAAAAAAAAAATGTAATGAAAATCTGCAAAGTTATGGCAGCAAATTTTGTGGAAAATATTTTATGCCAGATAATAAATCAGTTTGGTTTTAGTTTATGCTTCCATTTGTTTCAACTTTTCTTAAAATATGAGCTTAATTGTGGCAACTCTATGTAATTCGCAATTGGCTAAACAGATGGAAGGAGGTAAAAAAAAGAGTTTGGAGAGAGAGCGCAAGAGAGTGTGTGAGTGAGATGAAGAAGTAGATTGGTTTGCTTTCAGAGTTTTTTTGTTATTTAATCCCGTTCAAAGTGTAATTAGTGCATCGCTAATAAGCTAAAGCGAGACAAATTGAAGCAGATTATATTGTTTCAAGTTAAACTACAAGAAAAACTAGTTCTAAAGCTGTAGGGGATGTAATTTTCTAACTGATTTTCGATAAGATTTTTAATCGATGATAAAATTCGGTAATAGTTATCAATTTTTTTGGAAACAAACTCGATCAGCGCAGGGTATAAACGGACTTGTAAAAAGGAATTCAAGTCTCCAGCCCTTATATAGTCTGAGAGCGACGCGTTCAAACATGCGGACAGACGTACAGACGGATGGCTAGACGGGGGCGGGTCTAAGTCAACACAGCTCATAGCTCTGATCAAGAATATTTATACCTTATGAAGTATGTCACGTCTTCTGCTTGTATATATCGATCAATATTATCGATAATTTAGTTGATATCGATCATTCCACAAACAGAAAGGTCTCCTGCAATGCATAACACTTTCTTTCTTATGAACAAGACACTTGTATTACCGGCATACCAGGGTTAAGGGCTTCAGCAGGAAGAGGTAGATGCTGGCAGGAGGCGTGGTGCTTGGGAGCGGTAGTGGTAGTGTTGGGTATGACAGAAGTGCATTTAACAAATTAAAATAGTGACCAGGGCGACGCGATTGCGACGATAATAAAGCTGATGATGCCATTGGGTCTGCATGGGGCTCTACTCATAATGATGATGATGATGATGATGAGCTGCAGCTGGTGTTTGTTATTGTTGCTGTCGCAAATGAGCAGAGCTGAATTGCAATTCCAGCCAGAGCTGACACGCACAAAAGGATATATAACATTTACTAATAAATTTCATATTTATGTACGGACATTGCCGACGACCGCAGGGCCAAAGCGAGATCAGGGCGTACGGCGTAGCTGTGACCCGGACACAGACCCGGAACCCAAAGAGCGCTGAAAATCAACGTGAAATTGCAGCGGGCTATATGTGTGTGTGGAGTGTGTGTGTGTGTGTGGGCGTGGCAATGGAACAAAACAGTGCGGTTGGCAATGCAAACAGCAGGGCTGGCCAAATGGAGAAGCAGCAGAGCCGCTTGAAATCACAGCAGGACATAAAAAGGATGCGTGGCAATAAAAATAAGCGAAAGCAAACAAACAAACAAACAAACACAGAGACAGAGACAGCCAGGCAGGCGGGCGGGCGGACGGGCAGACAGACGGACGGACTGATTCAGTAACTGGATGCAGGACGCAGTAAAGGACGAAGGGATACGCGTGGGCATGGACATGGGTAAGTGGCAAGGGGGGGGGGGACGGTGCCAGGAACAGGTCACAATTTGCTGTCTGGCTGGAGTGCATTGCTCTGCGAGTCGCTGTGGGTATGGGAAAGGACAAGGGGGGGCGGGGGGATGGGTATGTGTCGTTTGGGGAGCAAATATAAATATTCTTCAGCGCACACAAGTCAATTAGTTTAAAGCAAAAAGGAATTCCAAGCGTATCACAATATCCAGTTTTCCTGATATCCATTTGCCCATATATGCAACTCTATAAATAAATATATGTATATACATCTATATATGTATATCTATCTATGGGGAGAGCGAACAAACTGTTTGTCCGACTGATTGCTCATCGAAAGGCAGCAATCAATCAGCTATATATATAGTATATACCTCAAAATATGTGAAAATGCTCAGGTTGACTGAGAGGAAATTTTAAAATATTTGTAAATTTCACAGTTTCATAATTAAACTAAAAATATAAAATAAATAAATCTTTAAAATTGAAAAAAAAATATAGAATTTCCATTATTAACTTTTCCAGATTTAGTTTTATTCAATTTTTTAGCTAGTGAAATTCTTTAAATATATTTTAAACATAAATATATATTTTTTGTTTTAAGCTATAAAAAATTCTTAGAAAATTCCGAAGTTTTCTTTTGTTTAACTGAAACGGAAGGTATTATTTATTGGTTCTCAATATAAAATCTGTATAGAAATATTAAATTAAAATATCTGTTCAATTAATTAAAGCATGAGACTGAATATAAGTATTTAAAAAAATATTAATTAATTTATATTAAATTTTTAATATATATATATATATATATATATATATATATATATATATATATATATATATATATATATATATATATATATATATATATATATATATATATATATATATATATATATATATATATATATATATATATATATTTTTTTTTTTTTTTAAACTATGATAAAAATCTATTTTTCAGTTCTTGTTGAAGATTAAAAAAAAGTTTTTCTTTTTTTCAAATTCAATTTCAATTTAGTTGTACTTTTCAGTTAAATTTTTTTTTAAAACATTTTTAAAATTTTAAACATTTAAAAATGTTCTATATATTATATATATTGCTAGTGCTATATATTGCTAATGAAGCATAATGTAAGGTTGCCAACATTTTTATTAAAAGTGTACAAATGGTTAGGCTAAATACGGTAGACAAACGCGGATATTTACATAGAATATTTATCATCATCGTAATTTCAAATGCAAATCTAAATGGGAATCGGCCTAATTTGAAGTCCAGCAAATGGCTGCAGCTAGAAAGAGAGTGGAACAATAATTGGAAACGACAAAATGAAACCGAATCGAAAATGATTTCATTTCAAATATAAATTATCAGATTTGACACTATAATAATTATAATGCGATGGGTATAGAGACTAGACACGTTCACACACACACAGACACACGCACACATTCACACACCTCCATACACACGTGCAATTGCATTAAATTTGTGGTTGTTATGCATATGTATCACGTTTTACATATCAGCGCAAATTATCCAGAAACGTTTCCAATAAAACTCAAAGTGATAAATATTAAATTACATTCTTATCATTTCGAATTGCAATTCAATTAGAATTATACGCTAACCGGCTAAATGTGTAGCATGAGTCAAATATTTAATCAATTATGCTATGGCTAGAAGTGACTAAGAAAAGTATGAGATCAAAGCACTTTAGCTTAGTTTATATTTATCAACTTTGTTTCAAATGATGCTTAAGTTTTTTTATGATATCTATAAGTCTTACTGTTGAATTCGCCATTATTATATTATTATTATTTTATATATTAGTATTATATACAATTAGGTTTATGTATAGCTTCCCCCACCTTCGCTGAGCCATTGATTTATATCGCAATCGTTTAGTCGTGTACTTCCGAGCACCGTCATTCTTTTGTCTGAGACTTTACTTCAAGATACAGCTATGCTTGAGGCTCTCTTTCAGGCGGGTACTCCCGAGCGCCGTCCTCCCATGACACAGACTTTGCTTCAAGGTACAGCTCTGCCTTGGCGTATCTTCTCAGCATGTACTCTCGAGCACCGTCCTCCCATAACACAGACAGGTACAGCTCTGCTTCGGCGTATCTTCACACCATGTACTCCCAAGCACCGTCATTCTCTTTGCTCAGACTTTGCTTTAAGATACAGCTTTGCTTGAGGGTCACTTTCAGTCGGATACTCCCGATCACCGTCATTCTCAGGCTTTACTTTAAAATGCAGCTCTGGTCCCGGGTATCTTTTAGTCTTGTACTCCCGAGCACCGTCCTCCCATGTCGCATTCTTTGCTTCAAGGTACAACTCTGCTTCGGCGTATCTTCTCAGCATGTACTCCCGAGCACCGTCCTCCCAATCAATCAGGTTTTGTTTCAAAATGCAGCTCAACTGTAGCGTATCTCCTAGTCGTATACTGCCCAGCATTGTTACTCGTTCTGTTAAATGAAATATATTTTTTAATATTCATTTATTATCGTCCCTCCCCTAGTAATTTGATGCTATTAAATGTGACAGCTGTAAAGTGTTGGCGATTGTCCAAGCTCATAATGAGCGAAGCAAATATTGAAATCACAAATAAAAAGCGAATTCAAACAAATAAAACATAGCTGTGAATGTGTGGTTGTCGTTCATTTTGTTTAATTTTGCAGTAAATTAAAAACGGAATGCATAAAAATTATATTCAACAATTTCGTAATTTGTTGACATAGACCAAAGACAACTCCAAATGCTTTTTTTTTGTATACAAGTATATGTGTATTTATTTTTTTTTTTTTTTTTAAATTTCAATTTGCTTTCATAAATTTCAAAAATAATTATTATTGGAATATTATTTACAGTCAATTATGTGAGAGTTTAAACCTAATTGGTTTCAATTAAAGAGTCACATGAAAATGTTGAAATCTACGTAAAAGTTGTTGGAAATTTAGTAAAGCCAAAAAAATGGATAAAATCAAAATATAATTGAGCTGGTAAATTCATCTAGAAACCATTAAAAATCGTTAAAGTTTCTGATAAAGTTTTGAGAGTCTAAAGCAAAAAGGAATTTTGAAGCTTTGAGGGCTTCTTGAAATTGTATGCAAAAATTTTGATACGCTTTCTATAATATTTAAAGTTGACTTTTATGAAGAGAAATTTCAGTTTGAATGACAAATAATTGTGGCTTTCATAGCACTTTAATGGGGAAAGTTGGGGAAAACTAGATTTACTTTGATGAAATCATATTTAGATTTTTGTTTTCAGGTGAAATAAGTTTAGAGAAGTTTCACAATGAAGGCATATATATCACTTATATATCACTTAATCTTCGACTACTTCACACACAGCGCAGCGTTATAATCTCTTGCAGTCTGTTTGAAGGCATGAATTGTTCGAACAGCTGCTCATTAAGTTGTCGTTGGATTTGCTCGGTTCATAATGCATAAATGCGTCTCAATAATTATCTAAGCATATTAATATAACTGTTTATTTGTGTGCTTATCGGGCAAATGTTGCGCTGTCCAGTCGTAACTAGGCAAGGGTTAACCTCACTCTATTTTAAATAGTAATTATATCTGTTCTCAGTTGACCTCACAATTTGCACGCAATTTGCCAAGCAGACACATACATATGTATGTATATTCCACATTCGTCAAATGTATTTCAATTATTAATTGAGGCAATGATACACACACACACACACACACAGAGAGAGAGGGAGATAGATAGTCATGTGTTTGCCTAGGCAACAAAATTGGCTTTGGCTCGAGCAGCGCTTGACAAACTAGGAAATGGAGTGAGAGCAGGGTTGCCAAGTGTTTGCAAAAGCCAAACTTAAGCACTAAGCACTTGACATTTCACGCTTCATAGCAATATCAATGGCAATGTCAATCGAGTCCGCAATTTTCCAATGCCCAATGCCCAATGCTGACTATTTACTTATTTTTGGTATACGGCCTGGGACTCGTAGCGGATTCTTGATTAAACATTTGTGTTATGATATAAATACTTCCATCTCTCTCTCTCGCTGTCTGTCTATCTATGTGTGTGTGTGTGTGCTTAGTGTAGGTGTACTTACAATTCGCTTTGATTGCTATTTACCGCCTGACTGCATCCTTTTAGCCTTGCAGTTTTGATCCTTTAATAGAATATTTAATTTTAATTACAAACATTTGATTTCCCACTTCAGTCAGCGCTGTCGTCAACGCTACTCTATAGCAACCGAGGGGGAGAGAGAGTGGGGGGGGGGGAATGGTCGGATGGTATGTGACTTTAAAAATGCATGACATATGTCGCTCTAGCCATACACAGAATTTGCGCTGAATGGCAGGCGAATTGAATGCGTGTCTGGCTGAATGCAGGCATAAGCCCGCCCAACTTGTGGAACTAAGCGTGACAGCAACGTCGGTGGCAACGGCAATGCCCACGTCGCGACGACAAGACCAAGTACTATATACGCCTTTGTTAATGCCCAGACTGGAGCGCTGACAGCGTCTTGAGTCCTTGCAACGAGGGTCTCCTTACAGCGCTGAGTGGGCACGCACTACGCAGACAACATTTAAAGCAATTTCCTATTATAATTCGTAATCAGTTTACGGTTGCAAAAACAATTTAAGGTGCTGCCTAGCTAAATGAAGTTGAAGTTGCAATTTGTCTATCGCCATGAAGATATCGTCGTGTGTTGGGTCTATCGATAGCTGTAGCTGTGCTGGCGAGATTTGATAGCTCACATAGTTATGCAATTAAGCAGTATTTCTAGACTCTAGTTAACGAACGCGGCATGCCTATCGATATATATCGATAGATAACTTGTTTTAAGGGGGGTATACACAGACGAATTTGTTACACGAACATGTTCGTGTACACGCCCTTTAAATTTATAAGAATGCATAAGGAATGTCTGCCTATCGATAGTTACATTTATTCGATATTCATTCCTATCGGCATGTATGTCTATTAATAAATGTTTACATATTCCTTTATTTCCCAAATAATGTCTAAGAACTGTGCCGATATAAATATTTATTTATCGATAACAATGTATGTATTCCATAGAATATATGATGAATATATAATATATATGTATATATGAAATATATGTGTATATATCGTTGACAAACGTTTGTTTTGTTATACTTCATATTAAGTGTGTGCCTATCGATAACATATAATTCGATATGTGCCTATAAATATGCTAAAATTGATAAATTGTATATACATATATACATAGATAACAATATGTATAGCTGTAGTGCAAACTCTACTGAAATGTATAATATATGCTTACCTATCGATATATATACGTATGCTTATCGATAGCTCATTATGGGTTCAGAGAAATGCAAAACTCTAGAGAATGCGATATATATGTGTATCATTGATTAAGCGAATAAAGCTGTAAGCTTTTAGACTCAATCATCGATTGAACTCTATGGAGCGACCCTCGCGTAACATAAGAATCGTGTGCCCCATGCAGCTGCCACATGCAGCGCTGGCTGCCTTCTATGCTTATTTGCGGATGCTCGCATGTTGCACTTTATGTGTAGGATGATGATTATGATGATGATGATGATGATAATGATGATGATGATAATGATGATGAGCTCTGCGTATGTTGACTGAACAGCAACAGCAGCCGAAAGAGCTTAGGGCTGCTGCTGCTATATGAAGGACTATTCAATCCTTTGCCATGCAGCAGGCGATTGAAGAGTCATAGCAATGACCTTAGCTGTACTTGGCTGCGTTTTCTTCTTCTTTTTTTTTTGCGAGAAAGCAAACAACGTAGCATAGAGTATAAAATATGCAAAATATGAAAAAACATGTCTAATAATGATTTCCCTTTCTTGCTCTCTTTGCAGGTGAGTAGACGTATGCGTATTTGGCATTTGCAAATCCCAAACATCAGTCTGATGTGCACATCCATACTACCCAAATAACTGTATATACATACATACATACATATGTATATGGGTCTATAGTGGGTAAGTAGTCAAACAGGGTTGGAATGAGCATTAAACTCATCCAATAAAACACACACACATGAGCATACACCTGTGCACCACCACCAGTCCACATTGACAGCCCATCGATTTTGCAGTCAAAGTCGGAAGTTAAAGTTTGAATACGATACTTCTTGCTCTCGCTCATCGATGAGTGTGCGCTAAGTTCAGCGTTTGCCGGTCGCGTTCCATTTGTCAATGTGGAGCACGTACTCAATCTTCTGGCTTGTCAAACTTCCCAATGTTTGCGACCAAAATATCAAAAAAGAAAGCACCAAAATCTATAGAAATAAATAGGAATTTCGTTTGATGTTTCCCTCACATTGTGGGCGGCTGCAGTTGCTTATGTGGCTGCCAGTGACGGCTTCTGGGTTTAGCAAATGTCAGCTTGTCTTGTATATTGATATACAAGTATGTTATATACATTTGTATACACACACACGCACACACTTATACTATATAGCTACTTAGCAAACACGTGCTGCTGGTAGAACATGACGAACAGCAGTGATAACGTAGGGTTATCGATTGTTTATCGATAGTCATTGGCTGTCATAATATTGGGCAACTTTCATGAGCTATGACAGAGTTGAATTTGAATCGAAGCAAGGTAGAGGCAGTGTTGGCTCTAGCTCTACATTTTATCAGCAGCATTTACCATGAGGTAGCCAATTGTAAAGTAGATGGTAAGGCAGCTTAGCCAGTTTGTAAACTTTTGCCAGCAGTTAGGGAAGTGTAAGCCCAATATTGAAATAATATAATAGAGTTGGAATAAATGTTGATAAATGCAAAACAAATTAAGTTTTGAATACGTCTACAAGCCTTGACATGAAGTATCGAATGGTAAACTAAATGTTAAATAAATTAAAACATTAACAAGAGAGAGATCCTGTTCCATAATATCTATCAAATTTTAAGAAGAAAACTAGCCTAGCTGATATTATTTGCTTACGAAGTTAGCTTGTAGATTTTACCAGTAGCATTTACCATGAGGTATTAAATTGTTAACTAAAAACACTTCATTAGCAATCAAAATTCACTAAAATAAAACTATTTTCAGATAGAGCAAAAGTTATCAGCCAAGCTTATCGGGAGGATAAATGAATGTACTAAAAGAGAATTCACAATTTTTTAACATTAATCAGACTTGATTGTAAATATTATGAGCAGCATTCAGATTGAGGTAGCGGATTGTGAAATAAAGTCTAAGAATATATGAAATTTAGTGCCCAGTACTGAAAAGTTCCGGCAGTGTTGATAAAAAATACTGTTCGTGTCACGAGCACTGCGGCAATAGTATTAAATTCATATGATTCTATTAGTAAAACAAACAAAAGCAAAAGGAAAAGGAAAAGCACATGCACACACATGTATACATGTATATACATATATGTAGGTATGTATTAAGTATTGTGTATACATATCCAGCCACTCACGTAGCTCTTGAGCTCTTACTCAGCATCGTTTGCTCGACTCTCTGTGCCATAACGAAATTACGAAGTTCCTAACTAAACAAGTTGCCAATACATAATAATGCACACAATCCACAGCCAACAATGGGGCTGACATGCCTGTGCTAGTGGGCGGTGTGGAATGGGACGGTGTGGTACGGGTACGGCCATATGGGATAGCTGCAGCGTAAGCCAGGAGGAGTTTTTTTATACGCAGCTGGACAAAAGAGACGTCAGTCGTTTCATTTGACTGATGTGTATGGTCACTCTCTCTCTCCCACTCTCTCTCTCTCTCTCTCTCTCTCTCTCACACACACACTGTACAAACAGGTCTGCTACCCTATGGCATTCGCAATGCTTTTTACAGACGAGTTGCTCTAATAATTCAAATACACAATAAATAAGCGTGCATTGGTCTGCATCAACTCTAAATGGAATATCAAGCACTTAGGCCCAATAGGTCCTGAGTCGATTGTGAATGCGAATGCAAATGCGATTGAGAATGAGAATGAGAATGCCAAAGGAAATGCGTTAAAAATGTACGAGCCATTCGCATAGGTCAGAGCACTACAAAGTAGAGCATATGTATGGGCTCTATGCGAGCATATATTTCAAATCACTCATAGAGTACTTGAGAGTGCGAATTGATACGTAATTGAAAATGAGCTCGCATAGAGCCCATATATACTCATTTGATACTCATTCAATACTTTGAGCTCTCCCAAATAAAACACTCAATAGCAATTGGAAGTATATTAACTTTGATTGAGATCAATATTGAATAAGTGCTGTATATATACACCTGTGGTCATACAAATATGAGCAGAGAACAATTAGAATTAAAAAAAAAAACAATATGCATTTAAATGTTTACCAATTATTGTTCAAGTGTATGAAAAAAAAATTAAATAAAAAATTAAGCGTTTAAAAATAAAATAAAAAATAATAAGATTAGAGTTTTATATAAATATAAAGCTCAGTTATATCCGATCGTCAGTCGACTGTATTCGATTCTAAAATGTATTGTTCGCTAAACAATTTCATAGTTTCTCAAAAACTATATTTAATTGGAATATGTATCGTTGGATTGTTGACCCTAAGCCTAGCTCAAAAGGTATTCAAATATAGTTTATATATAATAAGTTTTTCATAAAATTCTTCAAAATTTTCCTAAGAGCGTCTCATTCATCGGCTTGAAATGTGAAAAGAAATCCAATAAAGTAGCAAAAGTTTCGTGTATTTTGGAAAGTAATACCACATTTACGGTGGAAGCAACGCCGGGCGATAAGGATGTCATCAGTTTGATTGGCTTTGTGGATATGCAACTCAATCACTATCAGCCCAAGGCAATGAGAGTGAGTGGAGGTCGTTTGGATATATGCAAGATGTTAACATCTGGTGTGCGACCCTCATTGTTGAGTTTTCTCTATGCCGGCATACAGCAGGCTGAGAACAATTTACCCGAGAAATGTCCCTTTAAGAGAGTGAGTGAGACACACACAAACACACACACACACTCAGCATAAACTGATCATGAATCGCTTACAGAATGTCAAATATATACTGCGACGCATGAGATTCAATCCAAATAATTTGCCCATGTACCTGCCCGAATATAATTTTACAATTTCAATCAAATTCTTTGGCAATAATGCGAATCTATTTGATTTGCGTGTCTGGGGCTCTTATTGCGAATTGGCTAATGAAGCTTGCCTGGGCAAAAAAACCAACTAAAATCGTCTGCAATTAACTGTGAAAACTTTTCTATAACAATTTGTTTTCCCCATGATGAATGTTATGCATGAATAAATGATTAAAAAAGAAAACAATTTGTAGAGTTTATCTTGATGGAATGTGATCTGAATAAACTTGATGTAGTTATGCATTCGATTAGTATAAATACAGCTAGCCAATGGATCAATCAGGGGCTAATAATTGTTGTGAATGGGAATACTATAACTAGATATTATATGGTAAATGAGAGTATGAGTATTATAGAGCATTATTTTTTATATCATTTTCTCAACAATTTTACCAAGCAACTCGACTTAAAGAGTTTCAATTATGCTTAGGAGCTTGGCTGTAAAATTTATAGAAAATATCTTTCTCTATATGTATATGTATATATAAATTTATGTATATCTATACAAATATATATGTATAGGTATATGTTTAGATCTACTCTGATAATCATTTTCTATGGCTATTATTATGGCAATTACTTTCAACTTTTTGGTATATTATTTATCATGTGAACATCTGCATCTGGTGTTTCTCAGTGTTCTAGTTTCGCCCATTTGCCATTGCTTATTTCCCATCGCCCATCGCCCATCGCCCATCGCCCATCGTCCATTTCCCATTTTCCATTTTCCATTTTTACTTCGTCAGCTTTCTCGTGTGTTTTTGCGCTAGGTTTATCAATTTGTTATTTGGTAAACCTTTTAGCCGGGACATGTGCACAAATTTCCATTGTTTGGCTGTCGTAATTCAAAATTGATAAACGAAATACCATTTTACCAGTTCACCGTTCTGCCCATTACCATTTTCCCAGTGGCGTGTCGACCCAAAAAAGTCAAAATAATTATACCCAATACAAGCTCAATGCGCGATAAGTGTTGCATTTTACATGAATGTCTATTAAGATGACATTAACCCAGTTACAAACTTTTAATAGCAAAAAACTTTTTGTTTTCTTTTATTTTTAAATTATTGAAATTACAATTTTGTACAGAATTGTTATAGACTTTGGCCAGACGAACTTTTGTTCGCCTGATTGACTGATTCGTATAGCAGGTTTGCTATTTATTTAACCCATATTATGGGTTCAGTAGGTTTTGTAGTATTTTTAAAATACTTGTTTGGGCTGAGCTGGACAAATTCGTTTAGAGGTTTTGTTCGGCATGGAATGGGATGGGAAGTGTTTCAGTTAGGATTCAATTGGGGGTTTCTAGATCTGCTGATACAATATCTTATTTAAGGAGTATTTCTGTTTGTCAATTTCAATTGAATCACATTTCAATATTTGCGAACTTTGTTCTGAGTTTTATGATCTGCTGAAGTTTGATTTCCATTTTTTCTAGATATTTCTGGATATTCGTATATTTGGTCTTTATTTTAGAGTATTTTTGTATTTTGTAGAGTATTTTTTAAATACTTTTTGGTTAAGCTGTTATATTTCATATGAAATTCATGTCGATTCTCATAGATCTTGATCTAAAAGAGCTGCTATCTACTTCGGTTTTATTTACTTTTCAAGTCAAACTTCAATTTTCTCACCTTTGACTGCTCCCACCTGTGCTTGATTCACTTCATTTTGTAGTAAACCTTAAGTTTTCGCCTTGAGCTCTTTTCAGCTTCACTTTAATTTACTTTACTTTTAATAATTATCGCCTTTACATTTCCATTTCCCTTGAGATGGCTCGACTGTCACATGTTCAATATTTTAATTTGCATGCGGGCTAATTAATTAATTGAAGTGAAATGAGCAATTGTTGCCTTCGCCTTTGCCTTTGTTGTTGTTGTTGTTGTTGTTGCTTTTGTGCAATTTGTTTCGTTCGTTGTTCGATTTGCTTATGCTGCAATTTTCATTGTATTTATATCGTAGCACGCTGGGGGGCGTGGCCGTTGAGGGCTCAGCAGCACATGTGCCACAAACAGCAGCAACAATGCATGCCATAGCCTGACTAACTGGCTGGCTTTGGCGCTGGTGTCTCAGCTGTGACACAACCTTGAGGCATGACAACAACAACAACAACAACTAAAAAAAAAAATAGCAGAGCACACCCACTTGCCACACACACACACACCCACACACACACACCCACTCAAGGCTTGTATGTAAATTTCATATGCCTGCTCTGCATGCGCCTTCGGGTGGTTATTGATTTTTGTTGCTTTTCAGGCCATTTTTTTTTTCTCTTTCTCTTTTCTCTTTATTCTTTTTGCCTCTGCCTCTGCTTCCTTTGTTGTTGTTGTTGCTATTGCTGTTGCTGTTGTGCGCGCGCTTAAGCATTATTATTATAATAAAATCAACAACAACAGGCTGTCTAGCTTGATACCCTAGGCATGGCTACAAATTGCCATTGGCTTGCTTGCCTATCGATGCTATGACTGTCTGATTATCGGTATTTATCGATACGTTAGCTGAGTGGAGTGCAAAGAAAGCAAAAAGCAATCATAGCTTATGATAAAACACAAAATGAGTGAAATCGCTTACTAATCGATAAATATCGAATTTGTCACTATTGTCGTACAAGGAATATAAAGTTGTTATACGTAAAGCATTGCATGAAGCATCTTCAATAGTATTTAATATCAAAGGAATACAAGATATTGCCTACAAATCGATAAATATCGATGTTTTCGGTAATACAGCAAAGAAAATATATAGAAAAAGAATTAGAGATATATATATAAATCATATATTAGTCTTCAATAGTTTATAGTGCCAAACGAATACTAGACATTGTTTTACAAATCGATAAATATCGATGATGGCAGTATTATATTAGAGGGAATATATAGCTGTTCTAGGTAAGGCAATAAATGTAGCAACTTCAATAGTGTTTAATGCTAAAGATTTAGTAGATATCGTCTACAAATCGATAAATATCGATATTGACAGTATTCAAGAATGTTGAGCTATATATACAATTTTCTGTTGTATAAATTATATATGCCTATATGCAAGGAATATTGATGTGCCTTCGGTAGGACTACAAGAAAATGCCTTGAGTATATGTATATGTAAATATATTTATATATCTATGTATATGTATATACACAGCAGTTGAGAATCTTTGTAGAACAAACTTGGCTTTCATGTCTCGAACATGTGTCTGCTAGCCACCCACACACACACACACTTACCTTATCTCTCTTTCATCTTCTGGCCACCTAGCGCTCTCTCCCTCAGTGTACTGGCTGACCCTCTGTCATTTATTACATATTTGTATTAATTTAGTTAAAGCTGCTGCAGCAGCAGCAGCCTGCCTCCATGGATGCCAGGGTTATGGGGCAAGGAAGCTCATTAAAGCGGTCGTGCCTGGGCGCGTGTACAACTTGTAATTTCAATAACTTAGTTTGCCAGTGGCCCATGGACGTCGAGGCGAGAGACGGGAGACGAGAGACGGGAGACGAGAGTTGAGAGTCGCTTTATCGCACTGCGAAGCTTCGAGGTCCTTCGCCGTGTGGTTTGCCTCGTTTTGCTCCAATTTTCAAAGCATTATGCTTATGAGAATTTATGTTATGGCCAGACATGTGTGCACACACACACACACACACACTGACACACGCATACCCACAGACACATGCCTGCTGGGCTGCTGGCATGTCCTGTCTGCTCGCCTGGCTGCCTCTTACACTTGCCCCATCCTGCGGCCTAGTTTTGCCACAGCTTCGCGCGCGCTCCTGCAATTAGTTGAGCATGATATAAATGTTGCCCTGTTTTGCTATGCTGCCATGAATTGCCTTTGCACTTTTACCAGCTCATTTGCCGCGATTTACCTATCTACACACACACACACGCACGCACACACAGACATTTGTAGCTGCAGCTGGGAGCTAATGAAGTCGCCAAGATTGCCATTGCTGTTGCCACTACAGATACAAGATAAGAACTAGCAAGAGCTCTCTACTCAATTGCTTTCGACTAGCATATACCCTGTTGCAGACTGTACGCCCCAAGGGTATATCAATTGATCTGTGTAGACGGACAGACAGTTAGATAGATGAGCTATACCAAGTCGACTCGACTGTTGATTTTGTTTACAATAGTATATGAGCTCTATGTGCTCTACCATGTTTCCTGCTGCCTGTTACATGTTTGGACATGAATACCCAATATGTTTGCAATAGTTTTGGCATATAAACAAACTAATACTAGGCTATATCGAATAGTTAGTACACTGCTTAAATGTAGTTGATCGAATATAGCCATGAAATGATTCAGATTCTCTCTTACTGAGCATATAAAATGCTTGGATTACCTGTACTAGTATTTTCAGGATTATAGTTTAAGACATAGTTACGATCTCTTCTGTGTATTCAAAACAAAAAACTCTATTAGTCGGTCCTAGATATAGCAATGTGTCCTTGTAGTACTTTCACTCTGACTAAGCTTTGGTATAGCTAGCTTAGTAGAGCTTCACTCGATAGATCGATCGTTAACACCATGTTTACCATCTCTATTGCTTGACCTACATTTTTTTAGGCTTACGATCTCACAATTCCAGCAACTCTAGCAACTCTACATTGTCTAGAGTACCGTCATATGATATCTGGTAGTCTCAGTACCGTCATATGACGTCTGGTAGTGTCAGTCAGCTGCAGCAATAATTTCTTTTCACTCACTGGCCATGGCCTCGTTAGGCACAATTAGCCCTGGTTAGGGTATGCGCCGGCCGTACCGTAGTGCACTTAATTAATTATGTGATTTGTAGTCCTATCTCCAGTGGCAGATACATTAACCAAACCAATTGTTGTTCTACCTGTGCCGTCCATCCACTCTGGCTTCCATTCAACTGTCCTGCATTGCTACTCTGTTGGCTGCCTGCTGCTTGCCTTCTGCTTTCTGCTGTCTGTTGTCTGCTGTCTGCTGTCTGTTGTCTAGCTGCAAGTCGACAACAATAAGTTTTCAGCTGATTTCCAATATGGCCTGCTGGGCATACAAATGTTTATCTTGTTGGTTTCTTGTTACTTGGCTGCTCTGTTCAATTGATTTCAAGTCAAAGTCAAGGATGAAATCGAGCTCTGCATAATTAAGCAGAAAACTTTGTTTGTTTCCATGCTCACGATATTCATGCAATTCATTTTCTAGAACATTTATAGATTCTCTATAGTATCGGCTAACAAATTGCGACTAATTAGCGTTGAGTGTTTAAAGCTGCTTAAAAGTAGAGCTTTTTAAGAAACTTTAAGTACCATAGCTGCATGTGCTTTGAAAGCTGTTTCAGAAAGCTTTTGCAGACTTAGGAATGTATCGAAAAGCTGTTTAAATGAGCTTTTTTTAAAGACTAAATGCCTAACTTGAAAAATTGAAAACTTGAATTTAGTTATTTTTAAACTATTTCACTTCATTTATTAAGTCAATTTTATTACTGCTTTCCAATCATCGAATCTATTTTCTATAAATATACTTAGTACACATATGCATGAAGATATTCGAGCTTAATTGACCCAGTTAAGAGCCAAGCTTACACTCGACTGCACTTTCACTTGACTCTACTAACACATAGAGGGCTTCATTGATATTTAATATGTCTGCTCAAACAAGAGTGCTTTACACTTTAGCTAGGATACAGAAAAAAAGCAGAATAATAAAAAAAATAAACACTTAAGTATTCAAATGAATTTAATAAAAGCAAACTTCAGGCGAGTAGAACGAGAAATGCGAAACGAGGAATGAAATTGAAATCAAATTGAAATTGAAATTGAAATTGAATTCATTTATTCATTTTTATAGGGATTCATTTTCCACAAACATCTCAAACTACGAGTTCAGCTGTTGTCATGGCGTCTTAAATTCTTTACTTGAACTTTGCGATTTTTTTTTCCTCGTTCGCTTGACTTCTCTCAGATGGGAAGCCCTTTCTTTCCATTTCTTTTCCTTTCTTTTCTTTTCTTTGACGTTGCTCTCATATTACTCACTCACATCGGCTTGTGCCAGAGGTATTTCAATTTTGTTATTATGCGCGAAACGCTTGAATAGCAGCGGAATCTGATTCCTTTTAACAATCTAACATATCCTCGTACTAGCCTCAATCAGTTTCGCAGCTGATGTTGTCATGTTGTTTGTCTGCCTGGAGGTGTTTCCATGTGAAACAGTAGTAGATAGCTAATAGATACCTGAAACTTTGCATTACTTGTCTGTATGTTGTTGTTCTTGTTATTGTTGAGTGAATATAATCAAATTTATGTACATATATCCTTTGAGTATTAGAGAATATATATATATATATGAATCTGTTAAGAGTTCTAACTGCAGCTGCTTAATTCAAGTATTTCAAGACTTTAACAGTCATATTTTATTCATTCTGCATAGAGTCTATAGATGCTAGAGCTCTAAACTTTAGCTAGTTGCTGTGAGTTGTCATAAATGTATCTCAAAACTTATTATATTCTGCTTTATTTTAAGAGAACTTCATCTATTCGATAGATTCTATTTATTATTCTATCTAAAAATATATAAGATTTTTGCTAAGGTCCAAAGGGCTTCATCTCTTCGATAGATTCTATTTAATCTTATTCTATTCTAGGTTTTCCAAAGGTCCTCAGGATTTCAGCTATCCTATAGATTATATTTTGTCGTACTCAATTCTTTATATGTTTCGAGTTCATCAGGCTCATTCGACAGCATTAGAAGTTCTTAGCTTTAAACTCGTTTATCGTAAAATTACGCTAGTTTTATAACTTGAGAACCCTTTCAATACTGCCACTGGCTTCATTTTCAATTTCATTTTCATTTTCACTTTTCTCTTTCACCATTTTTCCTGTTTTACATTCGAAACCATTTTCAAGACTCATTTTACATTTTTGTGCTGCTCCTCGTTTGATGAGCGTTATATTTCTGATTCACGATAAAGTATCATATGTACTATTCCAACTTCAGATGCTTACCTTAAAGCGCCAAGCATGCTAGAGTAAATTTTAGGTAAGCCATAGAGTATTGAAGCATCTGATTGTTTATTATTATGTGAACTTATTAGAGCTTTAATAAATACCAATTAAGGTATTTTGTACTTGATATTCCCAAGACTGCATTCCACTTGACATCAATGACTGATTTAATGAATAATGGCCAATGCAGTTTGAACTTTTGGCTCATAATAATATAATAACTCAAAGGGGTTTATTAATTTTATTGCAATTTGTTGAGTTATTGATTTTAATATGATTTGGAGAACCAATTCGATTCCTCTCAATCTAGCGTTCTCTCTTTCTAGCTTATTGCCTTTGCTTCTATAGAAAATGTCGTTTCCAGATATTGGCAATTTAGAGCCCTATATGAGAGAGTTGATTGCTGCAATTGTTCTTATAATTTGATTTATTTACTGAAAGAGTTTTTCACAAATTCATGGAAATTGTCAGTTGTCAAAATGTTGCTCTAAATATTACGAAATTTGTTGCAGAAATCCATTGATCAATTAAGTTTGAATTTTGACATTGCAGCACCAATTTTAGCCATAGGGGAATGCTAATGCAATGAGCTACAATGCGATTTTCGACTGCAGTCCATACTAGGACATATTACACCCATTTAGGGGAGTTCTCTTAAAGGAAGTCTCTTTTGGATTTACTTTTGTTTATGCTTTATTCATTCCGTAATGAAGTCTGTTGAGCAAGATTTAAAGCCAAGTTAAAAACAAAAGCAAATAAGTTATAGATGAGCGACATGATTAACAAATTTGCTAGCATGCTACACACACACACAGACACACACAGACATAGACAAAGCAGCTGCTGGGGTGGTTCGCTTCTCTTTTTATTTTGTATTCCAAAATAATCATCTACAGCTAAGCTGCCCGAAAAAAGGAAGTGGAAGTGGGAGTGGGAGTGGGAGAGGCAGTGGGTGTGGTAGAGAGGGGAAAAAGTTCTTTTTTTTTTTTTGCTGCCTTTTTTTTTTGGGGGTAGCGACGAAATTTATGCAAAGCACAGCTAAAAGAGAAAATATATATAGAAAAAAAAGAGACAAAGTACATTGCGTGAGTACGGTGGGGCGGGCGGTTGAGGCGGTCTGTGGGGGGGTGGTAGTCTCTGTGGTGCCTGGGCGCTGTGGCTGTTGTTTGGCATTCCTGTGTGCGGCAAATGCTGCAAAATAGAGGCGAAAGAAATTGTTGAAAATCTTGCATAAATTGCGTGACGCATAAAAGTATGCAATAAAAATCACAACAAACATGTGCGTAAAAAGCAAAACCAAGCAACGCCCACCCAGCAGCGGGTGTAGGTGCAGGTGGGTGCGTTGGTGGGTAATCCACCTGTTCAACTTGGCCCCGTGCGTTAAATGTCAAAGAATAAAGCGAACGGCACATTGCGACACGCGTCAAAACTTTAAAAAACTATGCAACAACAACAACAACACTCAGTCTCAGTCCTTCGACCTGGGCCACCCATTCCCTTAGCGCCCTTTGCGCCCTCGATCTGCTCCACTGTCTGCCCACTGTGCTGGGCGACCATGACGCAGCTCTGTGGGGCGTTTTGTCACGCCCACGTGCGATGCCATGCTTTAGTGAAGCTGCAAAGCTTTTAATTAAGGCATTTGCATTTTATATCAGACAGACACACTCACACACACATACACACACACACTCGCACACACTCAGTGGTGGAGTGAGCTGACAGGTAGCTGTGCGAGTATTTCGGCCACAAGCGCGCCGCAAGTTATGCAACAAAAATGCGCTCTACGCGTCACGCCCCCACCGCCCCTCAGTCAGCGGCCACCCACCAACCACCGCCCACCGGGCACCGAGCACCGACCACAGCCACCAGCTGCTGCATACCTTGCGGCCAAGAGATTTCACTCACAACAGTCAGCAGAGGCAAGCCAGCTGCTTGACTATTGTTGCTCCCCAGCCACGCCCCTTGCCGAGCTGTTTATACCCAGTTAATATTATAGACAATTTCAACAGTCATTCGAAAAGGGTATACGCAGTCGTGTCCCCTTTAAAAGTATTAGTTATAATGTATATACAATATACCGTAATTGTATATCGTAAGGTGATAGCTGAAGCTTGAACGATATTCCATATATCGATATTCCATATATTCGATATTCCATATATCATATACGATATTTGCTAGAGTTGCTGAAGTATTACATTACCGATATATCGTTATACGTTATTCGATATTTGCAAGAGTTGCTGGAGTATTACATTCACGCTATATCGTTATACGATATTCGACTTAAACATACCTTCAAAATTGTTTGGATAAAAATTGGAGCTCTACATTTATGCATAATAGTAATACGATATTCGATACTCGTGATTTGAGCTTTGGCTTAGGCAATCGTGTCTCTCTCTCTCTCTCTCTCTCTCTCTATCCCTCGCTCTCTCTCTCTCCCTCACTCTCTCAGGAGCGTAACTTATCAGTATATATACATACGAGTATATACAAATATGAGAATATCGAAATAGCTTATCTATAGCACCCTGCCTTTCTCTCTATATCTCTTTCTTTCTCTCTGTCTCTCTCTATGTCTCTCCCTCTGTCTGTCTGTCTCTCACTCACTGTCTCTCTCTCTGTCTCGCTCTCTCTCTCTCCTTCTCTCTCTCTCTATGCTTCTCATATGAGTTAGCTCGTTAATGATAAGATTCTTTTGCTCTGGTGCTTTAGCTTACATAGATCGTAATACGATATTCGATATTCGTAGCTTGCAAGAGTTGTTTAAGTATGAAGCTCAGCTCTGTGTACGATATGCGATATTTGTCTCGTGAATTGAGTGTAGCCTTGGCTCAAGTTGTTCACTCTCTGCATTAGAAGCGTATTCCATCTATATGCATATGTAAGATAAGTCTAGTACATCCATCTAGCTTATCTTTCTCGCTCTATCGCTCTCCCTCTCTCTCTCTGCCTCATCCACACACTTCCAAAGACAGTCAAAATATTGTTTTGATTTCTAATCTATGATCTCAGCTTTGTTTGAGCGCTATAAAGTATTCTGTATGATATGAAAGTTGATTCGGACTCCCTACAGGGTATACGATGTTCGTGCAGGTAGAGCTAAACACATGCCAGCACGTTTTTTCTCTTGAGCGTTTTTTGTGTTTCGAAGCGGCGTGCGCTTTCTGTGCTTTAATTGATTTTAACGCTGTGTAGGTGCGTGTGTGTGTGTGTGAGAGAAAGAGAGATAGCGTGAGAGCGAGAGAGAGAGAGAGAGAGAGTGTGCCTGTGTGTAAGTGTGCTAATTTTATGATTTGAATAGTTGGACAAGTGAGTGTGCGGGTCTCTCGCTCGATGTGTGTGTAGGTGTGTGTGTGTGTGTGTGTGTAGGTGTGTGTGTGCCTGAATGTGTGCAATTAAGTGAAAAGTGCACACAGCAATGAAGTAGCGGAAAATGCAATTGTATTTGCGAAACGTGTTATGTGATGCTGTTTAATGGCGGATGTGAGGGCTAAGGGCTGCGGGCTGAGGGCTGAGGGCTGCGGGCTACGGGCTGAATTAGGGTTGGTAAACGTATAATAAGCAGTTGCCGCCTATCCAGGGGCCAGCACGTAATCAGCAATGATAATGCATATATTACACGCACGATAAGCGTGACGACGACAAAAAAAAAGAGAAAAAAAAAAGTTCAATCAATAGAAATCGCGCTGAAAGCGAACCCAACTCAATTTTAATGTAGCGCATAGAGAGATGGATGTAAAAGTAGCTAAAGGAGCAGCAATAGGTAGACGTGGAGGATCCTGTGCATGAGGAAGATCCGTGTATGCATGGGAATGTAAAAAACTAGATGTGGGAGTAGAAAGGGGAGTAGAATGGGGAGTAGATGGATGTAGATGATGGACTGGCTATGGCAGTAGGCAGATTAAAGAGCAATGTAGTAAATGGAGTAAATAAAGCAGTAGTTATAGGAGAAAATATAGGAGTGTATAAAGTAAAGTGATATAAAGTAGTTTAGGAGTAGAAATAGGATCATATTTGTGAGTTTATATAGATGTATATAGGGGAAGGTATATGAGAGTATCTATAGGAATATGCCGTAGCGAATATATATGGAAATATTTATAGGATTTTATATAAAAGTCTATATATAGGAGTGGAAATAGGAGTATATACAGGAGTATATGAACGAATATATGTATGTATATTCAAGAGTATATAAACGAATATATGTATATTCAGAATAAAATAAAGGAATATGTTTATAAGAGAATATACAGTAGAATCCGGTTATAGCGACACTCAAGGGACCGTCGTTTTTGCGTCGTTATAGCCGGATGTCACTATAACCGTATAAGTTTGCTAAGAAATGTTTGTCTGGGGACCAGATTTTTTCGTCGACATAACCGGTTGGACGCTTTAAGCGGAGTCGTTATAACCGGATTCTACTGTATATACATATGTACATAAATATGTATGAAAGTATAAAAAGGAGTAAATTTGGGAGTACGAGTATATAAAGAAACATATTTAGTAAAATTATAGAATTTGTAGGACTACAGTTATGGTAGTACACTTAGCAGTTGACTAAGTATATATATTAGCATATACAATCAATCAAAAGGTAAAAAAATACCAAAAATACTAGCAGGCTATCCGATTGCTTTAAATTTTGATAATTTTTTACGAACTTTAACAAGATTCACATTTCATATATTTATAAAAAAAAAACAAATGTAAACAGTTATTTTTACAGTTGATAAACTTTGTAATTCTGAATTATTATAAACCCTTTGTCAAATGCTAAACAAATTTGTGGATAATCAAAAATAATGTAAATAAATTGTAAAAAGTTTGTCAACATTTGTATAAATGGCATTTGGTGTGATGATGAAGATGATGATGATGATAATGATGACTACATAATTGAATTCTTTTCACTAATTGCGAGCATATTACGAGCGTAATTAACGCTAATTATCTCTTTAACTACTTCATTCACATCGATATCATCGGCGCTGTGAATGGCTGCAAAATGTTTCACTGAATGACGATTCAATTGACAAAATCGAATCAATTCAGCACTGAGCTCATATATACAGATGCTGCTTCCACTCGCACTCTCTCTCTCGCTCTCTATATATATCTCTCTCTATCTCATTGTTTTTCTTTCTTTCTCCTACTGTTGCTCAGCGTGTCATTTGTCGTTCGATTTGTCATGCATTTTTGGCAGCTACTTCAGCCTAAAAGTAGGCAGCACACAAACTTGTTTGCCGCCTATGTGTGTGTGTGTGTGTTTGGCTATGTATTTGTATTTGATACATGTGCATATATTTAACTTAAGCAAAGCCATGTGCATATGCCTGTCAGGCCAGTCGGACGCTGTTGACGTAGTTCAGGTGACAGACGTTAACTGTCGACTTTGTTGTTTGTTGTGCTCAATTCTAGTTGCCTCATTTGTATAGTATCATCACACGCACACACACACACATAGTCACTCACACACACACATACTGCAGTGCACGGCATCTAACTTAATTGCAACTGTCTGGCCGGAATGTCGCGTGTGTTTATACATATATATGATATGCAAATATTGTGGTATCAGTATAGCCATCTACACACACACACGCACACACACACACACACACACACACACACACACACTCACGCACACGTGCGTATAAATTAAATTGCCTGCGTTTGGCTTGTGCCACCCAGCGGGAAACTGAATTGCTCGCATCGAAGCCAACTTAAAAGGCATAAACGTTTTATTTACTTTTGTATTCATTAACATTCATTAAGATTGCATAAAAATCTCAGTGAATGCATGCCAAAGCACATATTAACCCAAATATGTGCAATTTGTATTCAATTTAATAATATTTTAGCAACTACAAAATTGATTTGTAATATTTATTTTTGATTTTTATCATCTTTAAATTGATCAAAAATTAATTCTTATTTTTTAATTTTTTGCTAAAAAAAATTATAATCTTTACAGTCTCTAACTAAAACTGAAAGATATACTATACAAAAATATGAAATATATATTTTATATATATTTTAAAAGTATTATGAAGATATACAAAAAAAAAAAATACTAAATATACTAAAACGTATAAATATCATAAGTTATACGTACGCTAAAAATACTGCATTTTATTAAAATACTAAATATGCGAAATTAATTTATAATATTAAAATACCAAAAAAATACTAACAGTATTTATAATTACCATGAATTTCTAATTTAGAATTTAGAACTTAAAATAAATTCTAAATATGGTGTAAATACTTTTAATACTATAAATACAATAAACACTTTGAATATGATTAGTAATATAAATACTGCATATACTATAAATACGGTAAATGAATATAAATACTGTAAGTACTATAAACTCTATAAATACTCTGAATAGCATATAATACTATACATAATATAAATAATATTAATTCTATAAATACTATAAATAATACATATACATAATTACTATAAATACCATAAATGCCATAAATACAAAAATTACTATAACTTTTTAAGTACTGTAAATGCTATAAATACTATAAACATCATAAATACTATGTATACTATAAATACTAAAACTATTTTTGGTACTAAAACACAAAAACTACTATAATAAATACTACTACTACTACTAAAAATATATAAATGCAATAAAAACTATAAATATTGTATTTTCTATAATTTTCAGAATTTCTCTATATTCTCTTAAATTTTTTTTTACATTTATTTAGAATCCCTGATTCAGAGGCCGCACCTGAGACAGGTGCCAAAAGAAGTGCTTTGTAATGGGATTTTGCATGCAGTTGACTGTTGCAGCTGGGTGCTGCTCTGGATGCGTCGCCTGTTGGCTGTTCTATCTTGAACTTGTAGCTCGTAATTTTTGTTACCACTTTGTTGTTGGCCAACACACACACACATACGCACACCCATTTGTTAGCTGAAGAGGACGAACAACAACAATTTATGCAACACATTTGCTTAATTTATATTTATAACTTTGCCCCGCGCAGAGCAGCTCGTGTTAACTTAGCTACTGCCACGCCCACGCCCACGCCCACGCCCACGCCCAGCCACAAACTTGAGCACACACGCTGTCTCTATGTGTGTGTGTGTGTGTGTGTGTCTTTGGCATTTGCATAATCGCTGCCAATGAGCGCATGCAACTGGCAAACCGCCGTCCAAAGGCCTCCCACGGGAGCTGCTGCGATTTTCACACTCACTCTCACTCTCTCTCTCTCTGTCTCTCTCTCTGTTCGTCTGCTCCTTATTTACACATTTTTTTTGTGCGCTTCTTTTCCGCCATTATTCAGCATTTATAATTGCAGCTGTTTTGCGTTTGATTTAAATATTTACGACGCACACAAAGTGCAATTAGATGGCAGCCATAAAATTGGACAAGTGTGCGCAATGACTGACTGACAGATACCCTGTTCAAAATATTTATATATTTTGCATATTGTTTTTTGCATTTTATTTTTCGATTTAAGAATTCACTTTAAGCTAAAAATTATGAAATATTTTCTTTATACTTTCTGTCACGCACTCGGCATACCCCTTAAAAGTTTTTTTTTTGTTAAGCGACTCGTAAAAAATAAGTGCTTCTATTTTCATTGTGGTCCACAGTTAATGTCCAGATAGCATTACAAATTCTGAAAACAATTCCTGTCCTCTTGCATAATAATGAAGCAATTGTAATGTGCAAATTGGTTTTATTTATTTATTTTTTACTTTTTTTTTATTTTTAATTTTGCTTATTTGTTTTTATTTAAATTTGTAATTCACAGTTGAGCTTTGTGAATGAATGTTTGAATATATTCAACTAAATTATGTCGCAGCAGGAAGTTTTCTAGCCAGCCAAAATTAATTAACGTTAACAAACAACTTAGACAAGAGCTTTGATTGACAGTCTGGCCACATTAGATCAATCCTAGTGGAATATCATGGTGTTGCCAGATCATAATAGAGCGCTAAGAATTGTTAGACTTGGTGTTGCCACTTTTTATAGTATAAAAACTGGAATTTGATTCTCATCATTGCTTATAGCGCTTAACTCGATTCAGTGTTGCCAGATGGCTTAGTGTTGCCACATTGTGTAGTGCCAGAATTGGTTTTGAAGTTGACATTGTATAGCTATTATAGTTCTTTTGGTCTTTTGATGTTGTCAGACTTGGGTATCTGAAACTTGGCGTTGCCAGATCAGGCGTGGTCTTGAAATGCTTAGCTAGGATTGGTCTTATTTTCATTTCACTTTCAATTAGATATGCTCTAGATGCCATGACACTTGTTATTTAATTTGGCATTGCCTGACTTAGGGTTGCCAGACCTGGAGTTGCCACCTTATTGCACTTACAGAATGGGTTTGTATATTACAATATTATGATTATACTATTTAGCTAGCATTGGGTCTTGGTCAGCTTTGAGTTGGAGTTGCCAGACTTGGTATTGTCAGATTTGGTGTTGCCAGAGCTGTTGCTGGCAGACAAAGCTGATATTGTTGGTAGTTTCTTATGACCAGGAATGCTGCTGTTAACGTTATACAAAGTTTGATTGATTTTCAGCATAAAAAAGGTGTTGCCAGACTTTATGCTTAAATAGAAAGCGATGTCAGACTTGCTAGTCATTGGCTTATCAGTAGAGATTTCAAAACTCGTTGCTGTTGGACGTGTTAAACCCATGCGCAGCGTTGCCACACTGGCTGCAGTCCTATGTGTCCCCTCCTACTACTTCCAGTTTCGCATTGCAACTTGGCTAAGAGTCAGCGGACATGAAAATCAGTTCACATTTGGACTAATCTAATTACGCTTTGCATTTCTATGAGCTTCAATTTTTCTCCCTCTCTCTCTCGCTCTCTCTCTCTCTCTTTTGCTCTTTCTCTCTCTTGATTTTTTGTTGGGATTTAAAAAAGTTTTGGAAGCAAAGTGGATTGCGTTAAGCAGGAGAATTCAGCACTTTTGCCGATTCTTGTCGAGGCAAATGGCAAAAGCTAAATAATTTTTGTTGTTGACTGAACTGGACGGGAGTTTAAAAAGCCGCTGCTGCAACTGGGGCCAGTCGCATTGATTGTGTGGGGCTTGGCTTGGCCTGCCATGCCTTGCCTTGCCTTTGACTGACGGATGCTTGGGGTGGTGCTGCAGTCGCTGTTTAAAGAGCCAAACGAATGGCCAACCGCAACAGCCAGCACCACAAGCCGGCTTCAATCCATTAGTCATTCGTGAATGGAGCCACGGTTGGATTGAAATGGGGTAGCCCAAACAACACTGGAGCCTGGGCAGCCTGTGGCGCCACTTGAGACGAAAACTTCAAAATGAAATTGCCGTTCAGCTCAACTCATCGTTGTGGCTTTTTGCTGTTTGTTGTTTGTTTTTTGTTGTTTGATTTTTTTTTTTTTTTTAATTTGCCTGGCTGTGTCCAGTTGCTGCTGGCTCCATTTGTAGTTGGGCCGTCTCATTAGCAGCACATGATGCAACTCCAACTGCAGCTGCTGCAGATCTAATGATCCAAAAGAAGCTGATGAAAGGGGCAAGCAAGGCATATATATATATGTATGTATATCTATGTATATACACATATATGTATGTATATTCTTTTGGAAAATGTAATTACAACAAATTTGTGGGCGTTGCCAGACCTGCTGTCTGCCACGCCCTGGCCTCTGCTGCACAATTTTCAACTTCAACTGATGCAATAAAGCGTTCGGCATATCAAAATTATATATATATATTTTTTTCTCTTTCTCTCTCTCTCTCTCTTTCTCTTCTTTTTTTTGCATTTGTAAATAAACCACAAAGCGCAGTCATTGCCATACAATCATCCCAACTGCCGCTACCGGCCCTACTGACCCTAGCATCTCTACTGCCTCTACCGCCTCTACTGCCTCTACCGGCTCTACCTCACCCAACTGCCCGTATCTGGCATCGGAAACCTTTGTGCGAAGCTCGTTTTTCATTTTTGTAGTGCGGTCTTTTGGATTTATGCGCGCACTTGAATTTGCATTTGGTCAAACAAAACGGCGGCGAGACAAGCGTGTGGCCTATACGACTAGTAGATACCCTGTTATGGAATTAAATGGCTAATTACTATTGAGAGAGGGAGAGACAGAGAGAGAGAGAGAGAGAGAGAGAGAGAGAGTGAGAGAGATAGAGAGAGAGCGAGAGAGAGAAGCTGGGAGCAGTCTGTAAAGTTAATGGTGAAAGTCATTGAGGGGGTGCTGGTACAGGCTCGACTATCTTTGCTCATATCTAAATATCAAGAGTCTAAAGAGTCAATAACTCTTAAAACTTGGTCCTAGGCTAAGCTCTAAATGAGACGCTAAGAGAAGCGATCGTAATTTGATTACCTTAGTTCATGCCTTTTCACTTTTATACCGCTCATACCCCTCTTAGCTCTACCCATTTATCAATGGGTATACGAATAATATAAATACACAGCGACAACAAAGCGTAAAACAAATTCTGTAGTAGAAAGTAAAATAAATATATGAGTGATAATTTTTGCAGTCAATCATAGCCTACTGTAGAATACTCGCTCACAGCTACATACATATATCATCAAATATATGCATGTATAGGTAGGTGCATTATTAACTGCAATGTGCCTCTTCTTGCCTTTACTAATATAAATATCGATAGGTCGAGTAGTCCAATAATAAGTCTGTCTATGATATACATACATGCATACTACATAGTACCTCCCATCCTTCTTGGATAACTAATGACTTTAATATGAGACGAGTTTACTGTATTTTTTGCTCAATGCCAATATACTCATTTTGACTGCCTGAACGGGCATGAGTGCCCCACCTGCAATGCTGTTGTCCCGCACTGCAGATTAAGCGCCGCGGTCTGTCAATTTTCCAGACTTCCTGACTTGCGCTTTAAAGCTAAAAACCGTTTAAAGCGTCACACGTTGCGTATGATTAATATAAATGTTGCCAATTCCCTCACAGAGATAGAGAGAGAGAGAGAGAGAGAGACACACACACACACACACTCACGTAGACAGACAGTTTCTGAGAATATTTATTGCCCTTCAATTTGCAATGGTCGCGCCATGGCATGTCCCTGCATGTCCCCGCATGTCCCTCAATAAATGTCCAGCTAGAGCCCGGTTTGGCTTTGGCTATGGCCATGGCTATGGCTATGGCAATGGCTTTTGGTTGGTTGTTTTGGTTAACCGCCAAAACCGATAATTGAATTCCATTGCATTTAAAAGGGCTGCCCAACAGTTCGCATTTAATGGTAGAGCTCGAGAGCTAAACACTGAAGTGGATGCACTTGAAACGTTTGCCGAATGCAGCGCTAAAACTGAAGTGCAAAGGGATGCCAGAAGAGAGAGAGGGAGAGAGAGAGAGGGAGAGCGAGAATTTATATACAAATTTAAATGATGCGAAAATATTTAGAATTTCGCAGGTAAACTATATATAATCTATATAAACTGAGTGGCATATGCCTAGCTTCGTTTCGATGTTTCTCGACGGCGCTATGTTGACGTCGTAGTGAGAGCAGCGCTCAGATGCTGAACTAAGTCTGGTCATAAGCCATTGACTGAGAAAGAGAAACGAGACTGAATAAGTGAAACTTCTTTGCGGCAGTCAAAGACGAAAGCAAACGGAACTTGAAGAGCTGGGATGGGAAATGGAAATGGAATACAGAAGAGTTACTCTGAGAATACGCAATATATAAATATATATAGATTGTATTGGTCAATGTCGTAATAACAGGTTTGTCTCTTTTCGACGGATCCATCTGGCAATCTTTGGTCTTTTCACAAAGACGGGCACAATACGCCGTACAGGTTTAAGGAGATATCATATGCATGTGATGTCAATAAATCTAATAAAATAATTTCTATTGTTAACATAAAGAAAAACATGAGTTTGTCGAATATGAGCAATCTTGTAGGGTTGCCAGATGGTTCCGTGAAATATGCGCAATGCTGTACTTCCGTAGTCTCTGGCTTTAAGAACAAGTTTTGATAGACTTTTGTGGTTATTTTTCTGAACTAATTAATAGTAATTATAGAACAATCTTCTAGGGTTGCCAGATGGGTCGTTTTATGGTTCTTTTTCATTTACTATATGCTATTATTCCTAAAAGTGGATTTATTCAGCACAAGAACTCTCATAATATAAAAATTCTTATAAGAAACAAAGTATTATTGGAGTTTCAGTTCATCAGGGCATCTCATAGTATGATCCACTAGAGGATCCCTTAAACTAACTCATAGAGCATAGAACTCTAGGGTTTTTAGTAATTATTATGGAGAATGACCATGTTAGACATTGTTTTGATAATGCCTGTGAATGGTATTATATTATATTTGTATTATATTTGTATTATTGGTACTTGTATTTGCGGTACTTTTTTAGTTTTGACAATATCTTTAAAGTAAAATAAAATACGGTACATGCATTTGGTTGAGCTAAAATTAAGTACAGTCTATGCACGTTCCACTAAAAATCGTATGCTCATCGAATTGACCGCCCCTCCCCCCTCCCCCTCCCCAATTTGAATGCCAAAAAATAAAAATGTTGAATGCATTTAACTAATTTTGTATTTTATAAATGATTTGGTTATTTGGTTTGGACAACAACTGGATAAGCATTTAATGTGCATTTAGTATGTGTATATATATATATATATATATGTGTGTGTGTATGTGTATGGTTAGTGTTTATATCTGGCCTATGTGCATGCAGCTCTGTTTAATTTATAGACTATTCATTGAGCCCCCCATTTGGGCATCCCGTTGCGCATCGAACCAGCTCACCATGGCCAATGGGCGAATGGGCGAATGGGCGAATAGGCGTGGCCGTTTAGTGTTCAGTTGTTCAGTTGTTCCCATTGCTTGTCATTGGCAATTGGTAGCTAATTTGCTGGCTGACTAAATGCGTATCGAATGACCGACACCTGCTGATCCCCACTCTGCACTTGCATAAACCGCACGACACACACACACACACACACACACACATGCACAATTGGGAATTCGTTTGTTGAGCGCGCACTGCGAGTGGCATAAATATTTGATGCTCGCTTATGTGCGTCGGCCTCAAAGTTCTCGAAGCCGACGTTTCCCTCGTTTTCCCTCGTTTTCCCAGCCAGCGAGTAGTAATTTGATTGCTTTTCATGGCATTGGCGCCACATTTTTCAATTTGCCAACCAAATCAAATGCAAATGCCAAACAAATCTCCATTTCTCTCTATCTCTCTCTCTCTGTCTACTTCTTAATATACATATAAATGTATGTGTGTGTATGTGTGTGTGTGTTTTTTTTGTATTATTTTTGGGCCACTAATTAGATGGCGTTATTTGTAGCTGGAT